>WEIT01007292.1:112538-161746 GCA_013389985.1 Dryoscopus gambensis | reverse complement strand
TCTGTCCGTGCTGGCGGGTGTGTGCCGGGTGTGTGCCGGGTGTGTGCCAGGTGTGGCTGCCTCATGGAGCGCCCTGGCGATGGTCCTGCTTCCGTAGCATCGGCAAGGCTCAGTGGGAGGGAAGCACCGAAAACTTTGCCTGTTCCTTTCCCTCTGACGGGAAGGAAACGCGTGAGAGGGGGCAGAAGCAGCACTTTGCAGTAAGTACGGTGCTGAGGACCTTTGGTGTCGCAGTTATCTCCCGGCACAGGCACAACCCGTGCCCCGGTGCCTTGGTCAAACACGCGGTCCCCTCCGCACGCCCCGGCGCTCGCAGCATCCCTTCGCTCCCCGTGCTGCCTGCCTGGCGTGCCTTAGCTTGACAGCCGTGCTAAAGAGGAGGGTAGTCACAGAACGGCTTGAGATGGAGGGACCTTGAAGATCACCCAATTCCAGCACACCCGGCATGGGCAGGAACACCTTCCAGCGGACCAGGTTGCTCATAGCTCCATCCAACTTGGCCTTAAACACAACCAGAGGTGAAATACCCACGGGTTCTCTGGGCAGCCTCTTCCAGTGCCTCACCACCCTCACACTACAGAATTTTTTCCTCATATCTAATCTAAAGCTACCCTCTTTCAGTCCCCCGCCGCCCCCCCCGAATGAACAAACCAACAAAACGAAGTAAAATGTCAGGGGAAAATTGGCAAAGCAAAGATAGTAATTTTGCCGGGGGGAAAAGAAAAGGCATATTGTGCTTGCCAGAAAAGCAGACAGTAAAATGGACAGAAAGTTTTAAATTCAAAGTGTATGTTAGTCTTGTTCCAACGCCAGTAGCCCAGGACAATGACGTTGTATTTACTGTGGGAATGAATTCTATTAAAGTATTTCCAGAAAACAGCCCAAAAAAGGTTGTTTCTCAGCTGGTTCAGACTGAAGGGGTCTGCTCATTTCATTGAAGAGACACAGATTTACTTCAGTTCAGAAGCTGTTTTTCAGCTGCAGTAGCCAAGATATTCTAAAGTCTTTTATTTCTAGTTAACTTGTTAAAATAAATCTTATGAATCAGGAATGCAGGCAAAAGTCAGACAAGCAAGTAAAAGCTGGATCCGTATATATAAATTTTAGAAATATAAAGGTTTTCTGCTCATTATTGTTCAAAAGGTTGTGAATGTTTTCACTGAAAAGCACATAATTTTGATGATTTTTTAATACTGGGTCTGAATTTCTGCATTTGTAAAAAATTCTAGTGACATTAACTCTCTCTGATACTCTAATTGCCTCCAAATACAAATCCTTAATAATGGTAAATACAGCCTGCCACCTTTATTCAGTTAGCTCACTCCAAAAGTGTGTAAAGTTTGAGCCTCACCCAATGTCTGTGGAAAGCAGGGAATGTCTTTCCTCCAACATTATTAGCCTTTGTTTCAGATGGGAGTATCCCTTGACTTACAGTAATAGTCCAAAGACAAATTCAATTTTCCATATGAAGTGAGGCAAAGGTATTGTTTGACTCCACTCCCTCAATTTAAAGGGTGGATCAGCACTGCAATGTATTAATCAACAGCTGTCTTTTCCATTCTTTACCCCAGAGAACAACTGAATTGTTTCCTACTTATAACTCTTTATCCAGCTTGGGGATAGTTCAGCTCTCAGAGCCAGCAAATCATGAGCTTCATATACTGGATAGAACAGTTTGGAACAACTCATGCTATGTGGCAAAATTGCCTAAAAGTTGTGCACTGGTGATTTCATGAGTTGTTATGCAAAGCCTGTTACACAGCACCTGGCTTTGTCACATTTGCTACTGTGCCTTGCAAAACGCATGTGTAACTGTCTTGAGGTTTTTATATTAGCTAGAATGGCAGGTGTAATTTACAAGTCTGACAAACTTGTAAATCATCCATTTCCCTTCAGTTTTATTGTACCACTTGTATCTGCATTTTTCACAAGGACACCATCTCTGGTTCAGGTAGTAGAGCAGGATTTCTGAACTTTTTCCAGTTTTATTCAGGATCAATCCAAAGTGTTTATAACTCATCAGAAAAGCATTATTATGGAATATTGAAGTTTGTAGTCGTGGCACATAAAGGCAGTGGTCTGTCTCATTTTGGCGTACAGTTGGTTTTGGTTATCCACTCTGATGACTAGCAAGCCTCTCATGTCAAAAGCAGAATTAGGCAGGCATCCAGAGAAAGAGCTGTACTCAAGAGTTCCAGTCCACAGGGAGGTACCGGAGCTGCTCTGCCTGTTCCATAGAGCTTTGAAATGAATTGTTGGGGTCAGAGTTGTGTTTAGGGAAGAAAGCCTTGTCCTAAGGTTAGACTTGCTTGACAAGTTGAAATGTTTTCTTTCCAATGCTTAAACAAGATGGGCAACTTTTTCATTTAGAGTCAGGCTGTTTTCAAGAGGATTGTTACATCAGTGGCATCCATTTTTTTCATAAACCATAAAGTTTTTCTTTTCCTAGTGCAAACTTCACACCATATCGAAATTGGTTTGCTTGTGTTTGAGAATTTACGGAGTATTTGAGTATGCTTTCCAGAAAAATTAACTTATACAGACAATATCCAGAGGCATCCATCCTGACTAACCATCCCACAAGAAATACTTTTGTCTTCATAGATATATGTCAGCAACTTGCTTACTCCTTGTGGCCTTGTTTACTCAAATGTCCTAGTATATCCTAGTTGTTCTTTGAGCCTTGGGTGTACATCTTCCCATCTTTTGACACTGCTGCAATGATGACCAGACCATGCTTTATGGATGACCAAGAAAAGGGTGTTCATATGGCAGCCTTTGTCTTCTCACACAAGGTAGATACGCTGATGAGGATTCAGGGAGAATTCCAGTTCTTCTTTCTGAAAAGACTTTCATATTGTTGTTCAGGACATACTTTTAGCAACTACAATAAAAATGTACAACAGTACTGGTTTATTCAAGCAACATTAATTGTAGAGTCACAGCCTAAAATAACCAGTTTTGTTCACTGTACAACTGGAACCCTGCCCTAAGGGGTAATGTTGTAATCCAAATGGTGTAGAGTAGGCATAGCTATTCTTTACCTCGTTGCTTTTGCTCACTGTTCTGTTCTCTGCTTGTTTCCTCATGGCATGTACTGCATTTAGTCATGCTGCCTGCCTAGAGCTTTTATTTTTTCCTATTCAATAGCTTCAATAACTTGATGTTTCTTGTATGACCCTACAAATATTATTGATATCATATACTGTACTCCAATAGGAACATATACCATACCAGCAGTGTCCTCCAAATTATTCCAGTTTGCCTACCTGATACTGTGAAATGGGCAATTCTCTACAAGTTTTTTTTTTTTTTTGAGAAATGTGGCTTTGTCCTGAAATTTGTTAAATACAATCCCCACCTTTGGAAAATTTCAGTGACAGTAGGTGCAGGGGTCAGATCTAATAATTTTTTTAACATGCAAGACTTTTTAAGTAGATTTTTTTTTTAAAAAGTAGTTCTATTTCTGAAAGGATACTTTTTTCTTTTCAGTCTACCTACAGTAGTGAGTAAAACTGCCCCAGTCCTCTCTTTTTGCACCTGGTTTTACTCTCTTTTGCTTCTCAGCCTTGCAATCAGCCTAAAAATGATTTGGGCACATTGCGGTTCCCCACTCTCCTGAAGATGGCAATGAGCTGTCTGATGAGCTGAGAATCACAAATTTCTGCTCCCTGTGTTCTGTTTATGACACAGTTCTCGTGCACGTACATCTCGTGTGTGTACATTCCTGCAGGAACAAGCAGGAATGCAGACACATGGTCTCATTTTTTTGAGTTACTAATGGGGCCGTGAGAGACTCTTCCTGGTGAGCTGGGACTTGCACGGGTCCAGGAAACACCAGCCTGTTACACTGGTCAACATCTAAACTACTTTTCATGCCTTCATGTCCTTTCTCTTATATCTGTTACACTGATGGTTTACCTACATTTCTTTATCTCTTCATACTTCAGTAATTTTATCTCCTGAGTTTCTGCTGCTTCACTTTCGCAGAATCCAAGCCACACAGTGACATCAACCTTGTCACCAAGTATGGTTCCATTTGAAAGTACACTGCTGGTACCACTCACTTTTTAAAGATAATTTAATGATTTTTCTGCAAGACTCCTAAAAACCAAAGGGTAAGAATAAATAAATATTTAATTACAATATAATTATTCAGTTTGCAGCTATTTATAATTGATAAATTCTGGAGGAGATCAGAGAATCAGGCAGGAATTTAGGAAGCTTACAACCTTCACAAGTGTACCCGATTTTAATCTATTTTAAAAGGTTTTTACCATACCTGAATTCCCAGTTGTCCATGATAAACTTCCTGTACTTTTAAAGTATTATTTGTTCCTGTATTTTGAATTTAGCTGCACTGACCATATGAGTGCATTTTACAGGTAAGTCTACAAACTGTAGGAGGACTTATCTGCCACTGTATCAGCTTGTGCAATTTGCACAACTTTAATAGTAATAGTTTTGTTTCTTTTCCTGGTTATTAAGTAATAAGTTTTATGGTGGTTATTTATCACAAGTCATTCCCTGAAATTTTTCCTCTAGTTACACAAGCCACAAGTTCCTTTAATAGGAAAAATACTCTACATTTTTATGCTCAACAACTCAAGATTTTTTAAAATGACTTTTCAAGCGTTATCATTTGTAAAAAAAGAAAACTCATTAAATCAATATGTAGGAAAAAGCCAGAGTTTTGTTATGTGGTACAGAACTCCAGCGGGTCTGTAGTGTTACAGTTACTGAACGTAGTGCAATCAAAAGTTCACAAAAAACTGTCCTAATATCAGTTGATTTGTGCTTTATGCAGTATATCAAAGTGCAGTGTCCTGGTTTGAAAGGAAGTGAGTTTTTTAAGGAAGTTATAGTCAAACCAATCAGTGGTCAGACTGATTATTGACACCTGGTATGGCCACTGAAGAGATTTGTCACCTCTGAGAACTTAAGGAGATAAAGGAGAGAATCACAGAGGAACTTCCTTTTGTGTTCGGTTGTTGAAGGGAGCAGATCTCCTCCCCCGCACAGCCTGAGGCCTGAAGCCTGGGCCTGGGCCTGGGTGGGGCAGGGGCAGCCATGCGGCCTGAGCAGAGAGGTAGAAACGGGACTGAGCCAGCTTCTGCAGGATGGAAGGGTGGAGAGACGAGGAGATGGTTCTCTACCTCCTCCCCANCTTGGGAAGAGAAAGCTTTATGAAACATTAATCCTCCTGAGCAGTGTGAGTGAGAAGAGAGACAGCCTGGAATCCTGTGATGTTAGAGAAATTGATGGGGAGAATCCAAAGTGGGAGGAGATGATAGAGTGGCTTTGGCTGGACTTTTCTTGTATGGCCATAGACTGAACCAATCTGTCTTTAATACATGAGACTGCATTTAGGTGGATGCAGTGGCTGGATGCCAGACAAGGCGACCTGCTGCAGTGATGCCAAGTGTGAAGTGGAGGAAGAAGAAGAGAGGATGAAGAGGGTGGGGTGGTGCCCTCTGTCTTCAGAGCAGAAGACCAGGAAGAGGTGTGGTCATGCCCCCTCTCTTCAGAGCAGAAGAAACCCTCAGCCCCAGGGGTTATAAAATGGGGGGGACGGTTGTCCCAAAAACGAAGCCTGTGGTACTTGGCAAAACATCCTTGAATCCTGAGGGCAGTTTCGGTCCATGGATGGTGGTGAGAGCACCAGACAGAGAATTTGAATTTGAAGAGACCAGAGACATGGAAGGGAAGATGTACACATGCTGTAACAGATGTTATGTTTCCACACAAAAGGACCCTTCAGGAGTAATTAGAGAAGAATTATTAGTAAGATCTGTTACTATATACCTGGGAAATTCTCAAAATCATGGAATGGGTAAGATTGGAAGGGACCACAGTGGATCATTGATCCAACCTCCCTGCTCAAGCAGGGTCACCCTGGAGTGCATTGCACAGGATGGCGTCCATGTGGTTCTTGAATATCTCCAGTGAGGGAGACTCCACAACTTCTCAGAGTAATCGGCTCCAGTGCATGGCCAGCTGCACAGTAAAGAAGTTCTTCCTCATAGTGAGGTGGAACTCCCTGCGCATCAGTTTCTGCCCATTGCCTCTTGTCCTATTGCTTGGAACCACCGAGAAGAGCCTGGCTTCATCCTTTTGACACCTTCCCTTCAGATACTTGTAGACATTGGTGAGGTCACCCCTCAGTCATCTCAAGACTGAACAGGCACAGCTGTCTCAGCCTTTCCTCATAAGAGAGACGCTCCAGTGCCTTGATCATCTTTGTCACCTTCTGTGGGACACACTCCAGGAGCTCCACATCTCACTTGTGCTGAGGAGCCCAGAATGGGGCACAGCACTCCAGATGTGGCCTCGCCAGGGCTGAGTACAGCGCCAGTATCACCTTCCTCGACCTCCTGGCAATGTTCTTACTAATTGCACTCCAGGACACCATTGGCCGGCCTCCTTGGCCACAAGGTCACACTGCTGACTCGTGGACAGCTTGTTGTCCACCAGGATCTCCAGGTCCTTCTCCACAGAACTGTTTCCCAGCAGGTCACCCCCAAGCCTGTGCTGCTGCAGGGGGTTATTCCTCCCCAGTTCCAGGACCCTGCACTTGCCTTTGCAGAATTTCAGACGGTTTTTTGGTCCATCTGTTCAACCTGTCAAGATCCTTCTGAAGGGCTGCACAGCGCTCTGGGGTGTCAGCCACTCCTCCCAGCTTAGTATTGTCTATAAAGTTGTTATCATTTATGTCATTCAGTAAAGTTGTTACCATTTAAATCACCTCATCCTAGTATTGCCTCATATCTGACAGTTCCTGGGAAATGATGGGTCGCATGCTGTGCACTTAAAGTCTACTTTGCCACTAGACATGTGGCAAACCCCAAAGGGAATCTGATACTAAAATGGGTGTTTTCTGCTGTGATTAAAATAAAAGAAACAAACAGAAGGGTGCTTTTTTTTACATGGCATAAATTAAATAGTCTTGTACCGCCTAAAAAAGGCAAATGAAGTAGCATTAGCCTAAGTTTAGGATTAACTGGGGTAGCCAGGAAAAGGGGTTACTGATTGCTGTGCTTTTTACATAATGCACAAATAATAAAATCAAATATCATGCGCTTGAGATGAGAAAAGTTTTAGAAAAGGTGCTTCAGGCCTTAAGCATATGGAACTGCTGCAGTTGCATGTTTAACAAGATAATACACTTAACAGAGTGTGAATGTCAAGGAGGACAGCACTGAATTAGGTGCCATGAGTTCGTTTGTGTGCTGTTCTTATATTGAGGAAACAAAGGTGAGGAGAGAAATATTATGCAAGTGCTGAGCTCTGTATCCTGATGAATAGAAAAAATCAGATTGTTTTTAGTGGACTCTCACTAGTGCTACAGTGAATGTCTTTGGCATGGCCTTTTATAACAGTCTGAAATATTGCTATAGAGAATATATATTATTAAACTGATATTTGATTTATATTTTTAATATGAAATTTAAAAAATATTCCCTAGGGCCTAATGTCACTTGCAATTTTTAGGATTTTTCAGTTCAAACTCAGGCCTAGTGTGAGTGTAGGTGGAACAGTCTTACCTCTGAAGAGGATGTGTTCATCTGCTGCACTGGCAGTGAGGAGAGACCGCTCAGACATTGCTACCCTCTGGTGTTATGGTTCAAGTCTGATGGATCTGGAAGCTGGAATGAAAACTGGAGGCTATAATGTCACAAACATGTGAAGCAGCACAAATTGTTTTGGCTACCAAAAGAAGTATTCCTACCCACAACCACCTCACAGCAGCAGCCTAGGTCTTCTTGGCATTCTGGCCTTATGTCTCACTGGGGAGTCTCAGTGTCAGTGTGGTAGGAATGCAAAGCTGCAGAGAAGGACACTGTACACTTTATCTTCTTATTGCTGGTGTCTGTGGTAAATGAAAACTGGCAGTCATACACACTGTCACCAAACAATAGACTGTGTTTGGTAGTCAGTCAGAGCATGCAAATATCTGAGCATAGATCTTTTGTCTTTTCCACCCCTCACAATGTACTCAGGCATCCTACATGTCTCTAAAGGCTTTGTGACAGAAGTGTCTTGATTGCATCCCAAGGCAATATACAGACATCTGAAATACATTTTTGCTTGATTCAGTGGAATGACTCTCTTCTTACCTACCCCATTCTCAAGCATTTGATAACAGCAGTAGACATATAGGCATGGTTCCCTGCATGGACTTGAGAAGTGGTCTCCTGAAGCATCCTTAATGAGGGCCAGATTCAAATTGGAAAATTAATAAAATACATTAAAATGCAAACTGATCTTTAAAAAGTGTAGTTACAAGTCTGCTGGACCATAAACATTCTTTTAATTGTTTTTGTGCCTCAACTGGTAGAAACAGCAGCTTAGTTTCAAAATATTGTATAAATGCCCTTCAATTTAGTTTTTACATTAAATAATTTCCATCTAAATCACTATTCATCAATATTATTTAGACACAACTGAAAATAAAAGTTTTGTAAGAACTGCCACCAACAGATTTTGCTTTGCTTTTACTGTTTCCCTTCCTTCCATTTTTTTGTAGATGGATTTCCTCTGGCCCCATTAATCTGGATAGTCAGGTTCTCCAGCATTTTTTAGATATGATTTATCATGGGACATTAAATATTTGCATAGGAGACTGCTTACAGTACAGTCATCAGAATGAGCCGCGCAGCAGTGTTCTGCTGCAGGAAACAGCTACTACCTCTTTTGTGTTCAGTGCTGTTAGAGACCAGCTGGTGCAGCAGGCTAAATGCCTGGAAAACTTGAGTGCCTATCGTGTGTGTCTGTCCTGTAAGCTTCTAGCATGGGTGGAGGAAGATCATAGAATCACAGAATGGTTTGGGTTGGAAGGACCTCTAAGGCTCATTTAGTCCAACCTCCCTGTCATGAGCCCCATTTTCAACTAGGTCAGGTTGCTCAGGGCCCCATTAATGTTTCCAGGGATGGGGCATCGACCACCTCTCTGGGCAACCTGTTCCAGTGTGTCACCAACCTCATTTTTAAAAACTTGTTCTTTATATGTAGACTGAGTCTACCCTCTTTTAGCCTAAAATCATCACTCCTTGTCCTGTCTCTAAAGGAGCTACTAAAAAACCTATCCCCATCTTTCTTACAGGCCCCCAGTTAGTACTAAAATGACACAATAATGTTTCCCCAGAGCCTTCTCTCCAGACTGAAAGATCTTAGTTCTTTTTCCACAGCTGCAGCAGAGATCGGTGAGCTGTCCCTCAACCATTGCTATTTTGGGAAACTATAGTCAGATGAGGAATCTTCACTGTCTAGGAAGAGTGGGAGCAAGAAGTGCTTGTGCTGAGATGCCCTGAACCTCCCGTGGTGTAATGGTAATGGTCTTGTGTCAGGAGAAGGGGATGAGAGTAGTGACTTTTCAGTGGGTGAAATATTGTGGATTCCTTCCTTCCTTTGTGGGAGGAATAGTAACTAAAAATGTCATCTGGATTGCAGAGCAGGTTGGAAAGTATGAGAAGTGATTATAAAATATTGGTGGTGTAGCAACCCTGCTAAAGATGCTGGGAACTGGTATCAGTAACCCAAGGGTGTGCTAACACAGTGGAGGAGTTAAGAGCCATGACCAAACAGGCTGTGGAGAAGCTGTGGTCTGTTACTGTCATTCAAGAAAGCCTCAGATAAGCACCAGACTTGAGCTTGGATCAGTGGAGAGACTCAGGTAGCACAAACCAGGGTCTTCACTGAAGGTTCTCATAAAATAAGAAGTGTTGAAGAAATGAAATGCATAAGGAAATGGAAGTGAAGGCAAAACATGTCGAGTTCTGTGTACAGACTAAGAAAGAAAGTAATTAAAAGTGAAAGAGGAAGAACTCTTGACAGTATTCACAGGGGCAGGGCTGGCCAGTGCAGCTAGTTTACTGTGAGAGTGGTGAGGCACTGGAACAAGTTCCCCAGAGCAGCTGTGGATGCTGCATCCCTGGGAGTGTACAAGGCCAGGCTGGGTGGAATTTTGAGCAACCTGTCTAGTGGAAGGTGTCCCTGTCCATGGCAGGGGCGTTGGGAACTAGAGGATCTTTAAGGTACCTTCCAACCCAGGCCATTCTGTGATTCCATGATTCTATTCACCTATCTGGTCAGGAACTCATTAAGCAGTGGCATAAAGATTCTTCCAGTTGAGTTCATCAGGAAAATAAACTACAGAAGGGACTAAGATAATATAGCTATGGGTGCAGTAAATTGAAATAATTCATCTGTGGCATTTTCATACGTATTTTTAATATAGAGAAAAAATTACAATGTGTTCATTGGTAATTTATCCAGCAGGAAAAAAAATTACTATCTTTATACCATTAGTTATTTGCCAAAACAAATTCCACTGCTCTAGGTTTTGCACTGCAGTTAGAGATAATAAGAAGGCTGAGATGATAATCCAGAGGGCTCTAGCAGTGCCAGAGAATTTTATTAGTTTGTGTGCAATATTAGTATGATTATTGGTGTTCTTTTTCTGTGTGTTTTTTCTGTAAGTAGTCTAATGGAGTTTTTATAGGCATTAATGAACAAAGATGAGGTTAAGCAAGGCACACTTTACCCTTGTGAACAGTCCCTTTGACTAGAGTGGGAATAGCATTATTTTTGTGAATAATGTAGAAAAAACAGAATTAGTCCCTAATGGAGGGAATATCTCTATTAAATCTTTCATCATCTCCATATATGTTGATTTATTCTAGGAAAAAATAATTAAATTCATTTAATTATTCTGTTGTCTATAAAATACAAGAAGGAATTTTGCACTAAAGCACAATTTATAAACTGATGGTAGTGCTTAACACACAACCCAGCAATAGTTCCTAAAATATTTGGTAAGACTTAAACATGTAATAAATTAAAAATAAAAACCAAAATTACTTGAAGAATAGAAAAGTCAATGTTGGATTATATTTTTTGACTTGTTTCTTGCCAATGACCAAGTGAGGAGAGAAAAAGCTTCAAGGGCAATGCAGTCCAGCCAGGTAGAGCTCCAGATGTTTTTGTAAGTTTATTAGAGTTTGCAAGAAAAGTGAAGTTCTTTTATCACAGAATCACAGAACAAGCTGATTTGGGTGGGATTATTGAGTCCAGCTCTTAGCCCTGCACAGGACAGCCCCAAGAGTCACACCATGAGCCAGAGAGCATTGTTGAAATGGACTCTGTCAGCCTTGGTGCTGTGACCACTTCCCTGGGGAGCCTGTTCCAGTGCCCAAACAGCCTCTGGCTGAAGAACCTTTCTCTAATATCCAACCTAAACCTCCGCTGACACAACTTCAGGCCATTCCCTTGGGTCCTGTCCCAGGTCACCACAGTAAAATCTGAAGAGTCCTTCAATTACTGAAACTACAAAGTATTTCCTGATTAGGAAACAAAAGTACAGTTTGTTTCTAAACTCTGGGTCCAACACCAAGAATGCTTGCAGGCAGGAGTCTTTGCACCTACACACAAGGTAAAAAATGCCTCTAGGTTTTGACTTTAAACTTAATATTTTCACTGTTTTAAAAGTAATTAAAAGTATCTTTTTGGGACCCTCCTGCAAACACGTTGTATAACAGCTGAGTGTAGAAAATACTTTAAAGCAAACATGCTGAGAATCTCATTACAGAAATTCAAATATATCTCCTTTGAGACATGTAAATTTAATAGCAGTGGGTAGAATTTTATAAATATATCTCAAGATTTCTAATTAGATAGCTCATTGATCCATAGGCATTGAAGTCTGACCAAACAGCCATCTGCAATTACAGTTGGGTTAATCATGTTGGCTCCCAACGAAAAGGCTCCATAGCTGCTGCCTGGAGACTTGGCATTGGTGAGGAACACCAAGGGATCAGCCTGGCTGCTGAAAAACCTGTGTTGGAGCTTGGGGCAACTGCTGTGCGTGGGCTGCCCTCCTGTAAAACACACGGAAGGCAGGGTGTGCTTGTTCCCTCTGGAAAGGAGTAGTAATTTTGACAGTGTGCTTGAGGTTGATCTTGGCAAATCTATCTCATGACAAAAGGAGAAGTGGCTTGTCTTCTTTATATTTCCTGCCTAAGGACAGCTGATTTGTGTTAGTTGATCTGGGATAAAAAACAAACAAACAAAAATAAATCACATTATTTTAAGCAATGAAGAAAACACCTTCTGACTCATGAAGGCCTTCAGGGACCTTCAACACTGGAGGAGGTATAAAAGCAGCTTATCAGACTTTTGACGAGAGGCCAAACTCTACAGTCCCCTCCAAAGCGTTCTGTCACAGTCCCACAGCAAGTCAGCCTTCAGAGTATACAGGCCAGGTTCTGGGCGTGTGTGAGACCTAGGTGGGGGAGGGAGAGTGTTCACACAAAAATAATAAACAGCTTGTGCTGTTTCTTGGTTTCATCCTTTCTACTTCTTAAAATATCAGCAATACTGTGTTTTAACAGAGCTGATTTAGATCAGATCTCACTAAATCCTCTGAAATTACTCAGGGAAAGAAAACATAAAACCAATGATATTTTATAGAGTTTGGGCTCAAGTTTGGACTCAAGCTTCTGACAGCTGCTACACTGCCACCGTTTCACAAACTTGTCTCAGGCTGTGGTAGGAATCCTGATTTTTACAGGATTACCTGCAGCCTGGCTGCTGCTGCTTTCTATGTTCCAGTCCATATAGGGAAGGATTACAAGGCAAACATGAGAACACAAACATGAGAATGATCCTTTTGTGGTAAGTGGATCCTGCAGCATCCATGAATTTATTTAACTATGTAAATGTTGCAATCTTAGTCCCCAGAGGCTGGGGGTAGTAGCTGTTCAGTAGGTGTTTTTCAGTGTGGGGTTTTTTTTCAGTTGTTTATTTTCCAGAGTTATTCATGATGAAAGCATAAATAATAGTACTCCATTTATCAGCTGTAGTTTGGTGTATCCTTGTCTTTATTTTTGTTTCCTCTGAATGGAGGAGGGTTTCATTAAATGCATTGGGGATAGATGTTTATCCTGTGCTCTAAGATCAAATGTGTCCATCAGAAGAGCTTCTGCATCTCTCACTGTGTACCGTTCACTGAACAAACACATTAACCATTTGTCTCATCAGGATGTTCCTTAGGAATACCTTGCATGCAAAAATAAACATCAGAGAAGTCCTGTTTGCTTCCATGATGAGTCTTTCAGTTGTTTTCCATATCCGTCACTATTTTCTTCGCCTTTTTCTGGTGTCACCTTTGGGGCCAGTCATTCTCTTGGTGTTCAGAATGCCAAGTTTAGGTCCATATGAACAGATCTGGCTCATGTAGAAGAGAAATGTCACTCACAAGTGGCATAGGATGCTCTTCAGGTCCAGACTGCACAGCTGAAGTACCAAGCTGGAGCTAGCAGGGATAGAGAAGTCATTCAGTGATTTCATGTTTCTGTGTTGCTCCAGTTTGCAGATACTAAACTAAATGAAAATCTGGAGGTAAAAATCCTTTAGTTTGTGTTCAAGGATCAAACTGGATGACCTCACTGGTACCTTCTAGTCTTACAGTCTAGGAGCTGGATTCACACATTTAAAAGCTCATTTTTCTTACCTTTGACACAAAAAATGGAAACTGCAGTAAAGCCACTGTGGTTTCCTCTTCAAAAACAGAGCAAATCTCAGCATACTGATATCAAGGGATAATGACTAACCTCCTAACAGCCCATCACACTTGCGTTTTTCCTACTGTTATAACGATATGTGTAAGCATTCTTAGCTTAGCTTAAATGAAAAACTCTCTAGAGGCTGCTGGTTGGGTTTTGGTTTTATTTCATTGGAAAACTGATATTTTACATTTTCTCACTTCCACAGTTTTGAAGAAATGGATTAGAATCTCAGTGGAAATGAATTTGTGAAGAGGGCTATCACAGGGTCTCTCAGCACTGGTTGTACTCTCACAGAGATCTATAATGTTGTACAAAATGAGCAAACCCTGTGGTTGTTCCTGTGTTACTGCCATCTGGTATGTTCATAACATCGTAAAACAGTTTAGCAGGATTCTTTATAGACACCAAAGTAAAAGGTCTTTTTGTGCTTTGCAAAACAGAGCTTGCATTTCCTCTTCTGTAGCCTGTTTTTAAGATTTCATGGAATTCCATTGTGGTGTAAGTGAAATATGAGGAAAACAAGGGTTTGGCTTTTTCCTCCTTACTATTCTTGCTGCTTGGTTTTGTTATAGGTGAATGGTATCTAAGATTCAATGCTAGTCATTTTTCATCAGCATCATTAGAGTATAGTCCTGAGTTCTGTTAGCTCCCTCCTGAGATACACTATCAAAGTACTGATTTCCCATATTTTTATTCTCTGTGCCAAGCAAAAGGACACTTGTCATTTTAGATTCACAGGTATTCTTTCCTGATAAGTTCTTAGGGAGAATTTACTCCATCTGGGACGGCTAATCTTCTATTAAGGGGTAGCAAGCACTAGAGAAATCTAGAAGTGGCACTTTATGCCAGACTATCACATGCTTACTTTTCTGGGTCTAAAGCTGCCCCACTGTTCCTACTCTGAAAGACCTGTTCACAATGGTGGATGACTGTACTGAAATCTGCAGTATGACACTACCGAGGAAATAATCCTTCTATATATGTTGCTTATAAGCACAAATCTTAAGATAGATACCTGATACTTTATTAACATTGCTGCATGTCAAGCAATGAAAAAGCTCTCTCTGTCCCACAGGCAGCACTGTTCATACATTTTCTCAGATATCTGATCTGCCTCAGAGCTTGTAGTACTATGTAATATATCCCAGAATATTTCTAATGTGCCACCTCATGGAAAGGAGGTGATTAAAAACTTGCTGCTCATCACTCATCCAAGAACCAAGAAGTATAAGAAGCAGTTGCAGGCTTAAAAGCATTTAAGATGATCTAAAAAATATATATACTGCTTCTGTGTGATCATATCATGGGAGCTTCCCTGCCTCTGTGCCCTCATCTTACTCTTCAGAACACTGAATGGTGGTTTGGACCCAAAGCACGATTGGATTCTCTTAAGGCCAGGAGGCTGGGCTAGGTGGACCACTGACCTTGTGTAAAACTAGTGAGCAGCCTCAGTGTTCACTCACTGGTGAAAAGGCACAGTAAGAACCGGCACAGAAGGCAAGCTGTTGGCCAATGGCTCCCCTGTAACATAAAGCTGGGGACTGGGAGAAGGCATTCTGACCAAGGACAAAAGGCAGGAACCAGTGCTAAGCCCTGCAGCTGAATGACCACAAGGCAGTAGTGTGTGTCACTCCCCATCTGACAGAAAGGACAAGTCACCAGCTGGGCCTACAAGCCAGATGACAGACCACCCATCCCAGCAAGAGGCTGATTGCAGCCAAAGGCATGGCTTGATGGTGGCATTACCTCGGAAAGCTAATAGCATTGTCAACCCTGCCGAAGCTCAAGGCTTGCTCTGGTAAATGTGCGGTGCCTGATCTGCACATTCAGTCACCTAAAGGTGGGGGCTTTTTAGGAGTAACTGAAATGACCAGGACCTTCAGCAGTCATTCTCTCTCCAGAGGAATCTACTTTATTTTTTCCATCCTTGTCTTGTTAGAGGACTGTAATGCCTGTTGGAATCTTACATCCTTCTATTTCCATGTTTTCAAAGTCCAGGGAAAGATTTTTGTGTTCTCTCTGGAGTTTGCTTTTATTGCCTTCATGTTATCCAAATGTATTTGAGTATAAATTTGTTGAGCTGGTACTTTCATATGCATTTATTTTTTAACTTTAGTTGAAGAGTGGACTTTTCAATGCCAGGCAGAGGGAGTGTGTTCTTGTTTTCCATCAGCCCACCCACACTACTGTTATTAGAAAGCTATGTGCACACGTGCATCCTTCTTCTTAATGCCTCTTTTCCCAGAAAGTGATTTAGAAGTCTCGGTGTCTTCAAAGCCTCAGCTGTCTGGCATGAAGCTGTCAGACCTTGCCCAGCTGTAGTTGCTGGGCATCATGAGTTATTTTCAGCAGAAGCCAGAATTCATAGTGATTGTAATAAGCTAAAACAACCACACTGGTTGGTTGTGTTTTTTCCATCATGGTACTGAATTTACACTAATTACGTTATTCTGAACTGACTTTTAAAACTTAATAAATTGGATCCATCAGAAAGTGTCTACAGTTACTATGATTACTTTTCTTGCAGTGCATTTTGAGATCACTTTGCAGCAGCACAGAGTGCTGCTACATATGGACCACTAATCAAATTGCCTGATTAGGTGAAATTCTAGACTTTCAGCAAAGTTTCCTCATGCCAATTGCAGTAATAATTGTTACATCATTTCTGCTCAAGGGAATCACTCAAATGCTTCAGATATAATTTCATTTCTAAACTGACTGTATAATTAAATAATGCAGTATAGCCAGCAGTAATTTTTCTCCATATTTAAATGCAAATTTTACCGGTTACCAGCAGGAGCCATAGCATCCCTAATTGGATGCAGCTAATAATGTATTATGACTAAAAAATGTTAACATTAAGGTTATGAAGTCAAGCACTTAGAAGTTAGGCAGTGTCAGCATTAGTATTGCCCAGGCAACTTCCATTTTCCTGCCATTTGTTTAAATGCAAGTTACAGTTTTTATGTGCACAATCATTGTTCTTTTTCTCCTCTTAAGTCCACTGCCTCATTCAGTAAACTGGTAGTAAGTGCAGATTGCTCAGTTCCATGTGTGTCAGATCCTGAAGCTGGGACACAGGCCACTTCTCCAAGGCTGTATGCAAATTCTTTGACAAACAGATAATCTTTCTTCCTTTCAATCTTCCCACAAACCTATATGCTATCTGTCTTTTGCTAAAATAAGCTAAAACTCTAGACAGAAAAGTTTCACTTAGCCAAACCTGGAGTCATCATCATTGCAGCCCCATCCTGTATGCAAAAGAAGGTAGGGTCCCAAAGAAAAAGAGTAACAGTTTGGGGTTTATACTGAAAAATAATTTCCTTTGCCTTAAAATCGGACAGTATCTCCTGTGCTAGATCAAGTGGTATTACTGTGTACCTTTTACCTTTTTTGTAGTCACAAAAAATTCTGAAACGGAAAAACTGGGATCCAGTCCTTTCCTTTAAAATGAGGATCTGCAATGACAAACGGTCTTGAACCAGGACTATTTCAGTGTTCATGAGTTTGAGTTTGAAGTCTTATTGATCTGCTTACTTGCCACATTTGTCTATAAAATTCTGGTTTTCAGAAGAACCCTGAAAGCCAGTCTCTATCATTAAAGCTGTATTAACCAAAGAGGAATGATTGCAGTTACTGATTTAATTTACAGGTTGTAATATGCAGTAATCTGAATTTTTATTTTAAATGCTTTCTAAGAGAAAGAAGTTTTTCTTGTTGATTGGTAAAGCAGCTAAGACAGTAAACCCCTCATGTTCTACTGCATAATGACATTTCTGAGGGCACCAGAGGGGCTAGACCCAGTCTGGACCCTGGTAACCCCCAGGGAAATACTGGCAGCAGTTGACAGCAAGGCAGGAAATTCTGTTAGCCAGCAGTTGCAGAGTCATTATTTCAGTTTGCACTTCTGGAACTGAATGTTTTTGTTACTCCCAAATCCTGTTTTAGGGCCCTACATGTCTTTTTTAATTCCATAGACACATATTAATTTCAGCAAGTATGCAGCTCAATGCACACTTATTTTGATTTTTAATTTATTGTTGAATAATTTCTTTCTAATCTACTAGATAATTTCTATTTAGTATGAACTTGTATATTCATGCTTCTTGTTGGTAAGTAGAGTTAATAAACCATAGAGAAAAACATTTTTATTAGTTGCCTTAAACATGATGTATACTTTTTTAAAAGTGCATTTAAAAACCATTTTGCATTTAAAATAATTTATCAAGCAAGGGAAACCTTAAATATAATAATGAAATTGACATATCGATTAATGAAATTGATTGATACTTTCTGGTCATATGCTGTGTTCGATATAATTTGGCATAAAAACTCTCAATCTGCTTGGACACTTTTGAATATATCAGCAAGAATTTATCTGTAATTTTATATGACTAATATGTTCTTCAAGTCCGTCCTAATGCTCTTTGGGTTCTTAAAATTGGTGTATCTCATCCTTTGCCACCTGAATTTTATTTACTGCATTAGGAAAAAAATGCAGCCTGTTGTTCTTGATCCCTTTTGCAGACTAAAACAGATTATTCCAAGTAAAGAAAATTTTCTCTCAAAACTTTCTAACAAAGCTAAAAATCAAAGTTTTCTGTAAGCTGGTGCTGGATTCAGTGACCCAGCTGATCCCTTATGTCTTATGTTCTTAATGTGACTGAGATTATTATTTTTCTTAACTCTAGAAACTAAGAACTTGCATTTTTGACAGCAAGAATGACAAAGTTTTCATTATTTTTAGAAATGAAACAAAGAAAATACATATGCATGTATGTATGCCTCAGTTTGTAGGAGTGACAGAATCAATCATGAAGCAGGCTCATTTGGCAGTCAACATTACAGAAGTTTTCTACCTGATTCCATATATAATTAAACCAAAGCAGCCCTTAATTGAAAAATTTAAGAAGGCTTTGCAGAAGTTTGTTGCATAATTTTAATATATTGAAGTCACTTACTAGATTATAAAAAGACATATGTGGAGAAGAGAAAATGGTTCAAGCCCATATTCCAACTGGAGATTAATGCCTGAAAAGATTATCAGTCTGAAGCCTTCTGACTTAATCACTTTATTCCATTACTTTATACTTTGACAAAGCGATCCATGTGTTTACCATGCACACAATCAGTTTACAAGCGAAAAGCATACCAACTATTGTTTAAAATTATAGCAGGTAGACATGTTAATACATTCTAAAACCAAAGGTTGTTTACCTTTAAATTGCCTGTTGACAGATAAGAGCCAGAATAATTCTTTCTGACAGCCATTTCAGCTGAAGGTGGGTAAACTGTTTAGCTTGAGAAAAAGCATTTAGATTATTCTAATTAGCAACCGAATTTCTGCAGTGATTTGCAGTCAGCTGGAGTCGGACGTGGATACTGGATGAAGCCAGGTTGGTTCTGGCGTGCGCTGCAGCAGTGAGAAACAGGAGCCAACACTGGCTTTTCAGCAGATTACCCTGAAATCACAGAATTGTAACTAAAACATCATTAGCCCAGTGTTTTCTTTTGGAAACTGAGGTTGGGGCTAATCCAGGTCTCACTGAAATATTTTAGGATTTTTGCCACAGGTTTTGGGCAATTGGCCCGCTTTGAGTTCTGAACACATAAGAACCCTTTAACAATTACTGAGCCCCCCAAACATTCAAATTCTGTGTCTCTTAAATATTTAGGTAGTGTTATCAGCAGAATCATTTCCACAAAGTCAAAATTCCTGTTTTATAACTGCCTGCTATTTGCTTTATTATTTTTGGTGAACTACCCTGACTCAGACTTGCAATGCGCTCTATTATTTTCCCAACTGAATGTTTTCCTGTTTAGGGTTAGCCATGAAAGAGCATTTATTTTTGAAAGTCATTCCACATGTTCCCATCCTTTGTTTGCACAGCTGTGAAAGAAGATAACTTAATGGAAATAGTCTTTCAAACAAGAAAGAATCATCTTCCAAGACAGTCATTTCACTTCTTTTGTGCTCCAGCAGCATCTATAGCTTCATTATTAGATTTCCTTGGGCTTCTGAAATGAAAATCAATGTTTTTCTTATTATGTGGCATAGATTAGGTTTTTGAGTTGATGATACCTGCAGATCTGCGCTGTGTGAGTGCACAAAGTATGTAATTTATTGACAGCTGGAAAGCCATTTTGGCATTACTACTTTTTAACATTACTAATTGTCACCATTTTTCTCATGTGCTGTTAGACTGCAGGTGACTGTAAGAAGAGAACAAGACTTTCACATGGAAGGCAGCTGTGTAGATCTCTCATTAACTATAAATAATAAGTTATAAAGCATAGTTTGATATAAAAATAATTCAATTTCACTTCAAATACATAATTTTTCTGAAAGTGAAGAATATAGGGTTTAGTAGCATGTATTCTTCAAATGAGGTCTACAGGTATGAAATAAAACTAATTCAAACACATTCTAATCACAGAACTTAACAGAATGAATGCTACTAAATGCAAACCAATAGTATTTTGGTAGAATGAGGTGAAACCGTTGATAATTTGTATTTGTCCTGTCTGCTCTCATATGAAAATGCAGAAAAGACCATAACCCAGAGCACAACTAGTCAGGAAAAATTAGCATCTGGACAAAGACCACAGTCTTTGGATCTTGTTTATCCCAGCAGATGGGAACAATCTGACTCCATCCAGTTCTTTGAGTCTTTCATTTTCATTAGAACACATAGACTTTACTAATCACTTTTTTCCTTTTCTAATGTGGTGACAGTGCTGTCAAACATATCAGGAAACCTGTCAATTCAGATAAAAATTGCATGTAAATATTTCCTGATATTTTCCAGTCAGTGAGGTATTTTGTTATTATACTAATTTTCTTTGCAATCTATTTGACGCCGAAACGACCTGAGCGCGTCTAGTTGTGTACGTAATGTTCGCACATTTTTATGTGCAGTGAATGTTGTTGCCTCAGGCACGGCCACGTGAGGGCAGGGCTGTGAGTGAAGCTTGAATGGGGGTTTGAAACATCGTCTACTCGAGTGTCCTCCTTCAGTAAATGCCTGCTGCCCCTTCCTCCCCCGCTTCCCTCCTGCACTGCTGTGGGCAGCACTGTGCATGCAGCCCGGTACTGCAGACCAGTCGCTGTGCCCCAGCACTGCAGTCTGGCTTTGCAACATCTCATTTTCTATAACCATCCTGTAAACTTCCCTCTTTGGGGAGGAGGAACTCCATGCTGCAGGCAAGCCCCACTAAGGGGCTGAGCAGATGTTCTTGAGCACATCAGGTTTGTACTTAGGAGAGCACAATGTTCTTTTAACTTATTTTTCTCCCTGTAAGAAGAGGATTTGGGGTTTAGACTGTTTAAAACTTCTGTGAGAGACAGTCAGCACTCTCACAAAATGCTCAGAGGGAAGTGAGAGGTGGTGTGTTCTCCATAGCAAAGCAGCAAGGCCTGGGGATTCCAGATGTCCCTTCCTGGCTTTGCATTCTTGGTTGCTCATGAGATACCATGTTCAGTGCCAGGGCTGAGATCTTGTCCTTAGCAATGTCTCACAGGCTTGGTAAGTACCAAGCACTATGAGTTTAGTGTTGTAAAATCTTCTTGACTTCTCAGAATAATTTGGTGCCTATTAATTTGGGTTAATGCAGGTTTACAAGCCCAAAGAGTGCTGCGGCTCTTTTTCACCTCCGACTATTTTCATTTGAGAGGAAGTCAATGATAGCAAATAGATAGAATTTCTTTGTCACAAAAAGATTGGCATCTTCAGGCATGTGTGACAATATCCTTGTTACAGAGCCAAGCCCAGTGGTCTTTTGAAACATCAGCTTATCCAACAATTTTGTGGTTTTCTTGTCATTAATGGTTTTTTTGACAGTATCTTTTTTCACTTCTGGATGCTGCCTTTTTTTTTTTTTCATTCTCAGTCCTCCTTAATTTACAAATTCAAAAAAACCTGTTTCATCCCTACTGCATGTGCTTTGGACAGCTTCCATTATTTCACTATTCAGACCCTAAGGAAAGGTTTAATTCTTTATATCTAATTCTTCTTTATATTTCTTACAAAGGAAGAGCAGCTTCCATGTCTATCAGTAGGCTGCAGCCTCGCACCTATAGCAGTAGGTAGAGATTGCTAGTAGTAATGTTCATTAAAGCCTTTAAATTTGAATTATTCAATGAGAAGTCACAGAACTTACAAAACCATTCACTGTCAATATCAATTAACTACTGAAAAGATGATACATTTTGCATTGGCTATCAAGGAAGTTTTTGGGTCTTTATTTAATCCAGTCAGAAATTCTGGCTCACCTGTGAGAAAGCAAAGCTGTAGAGAAAACTCATAAAATAAATCACTGGTAGAATAAACAGCAGGATTCATCTCCCATGGCCTGGCCAAAAGAATAGGATATACATAGATTATAAAGAAGTAGTGTGGGATTAATATACACCTCTTAGTACTTCTGTACAGGCGTATTCGAGATAAAGTGTGAGGTGTTGGCAGCTCAGTTCAGTGTCCTGCATTGAAGAGCAATCTCCAGGCAGCTGGAAATACCACTGATACACTGGCAGCTCAAATACCACCAAGATGTTCTTGTATAGTTTGCACATTTTCAGTACTTAAAATTTTTACAACAGCATCTTTTGGGAGGACTAGATCAAAGACCAACTGGTATCATTGAGCAGACACTCAGAACTATGACTACAATAGAAAGAAATTAGGTTAAATGTTCTGACAAAAGCATATGTTGCCTGGATTGCTTGAAGACAGAACTTGATGTATCTGTCAGTTAAAATCAGAGTATGCTGGCACAAAGTAGATTCCTTTGTTCCCTTGCACCTCCTTTGCTTTACTTGTCTGGGTTAAAGAACATAAACATCTAGCCTTGATGTACCGTGACTCAAATATTAACAGGAGTGATAACATTTCTGAAGAAGATGTAAGTAAGCAGAACTATTATTTTAACATAAAATCTCAGCACAGTGGCCTTTAGACATAACTATGAGAACACTGTGACCAGACTTAGGGGAAACTGGGTGTGGGGAAGGACCTCAAAAGGTCAGCTAGGCCAACCTTGTAAAGTTGATGCCAGATTCAACATGGCCTAAATTGTTCCAGGATACTTATTTCATCTGTACTAAATAATCTTGTATGTTGAAGACCTCATGTGACCTCACCTGCCTTCCCAGGCACTCTCTTCTACTGTTCTTACTGTTAGGAAGTTTTTCTTAGTGTCTAGCACCAAACTTTTGTGCTGCAACTTTTTTCCCTCCATACTTAAAACTGACTTTACCATAATGCTGGAGGGGAGGTAGGAGAAATAAATTAAGTGATTTTGAGGGTATAAAAAGCACTTTGTGTGGGTGCAGCTTTTTCTGGCAAAGCTGAGTTTTTGCAGGTACCATTTTTGTACTTCTGAGAGATTAGAATGGTCTCTTCCAGATAAAAACTTGGCATAGCTGTCCTTGCAGACCACTGTCAGAGCAAATCTTATCTAAGTACACATTTAGGTAGTGTCAAGGCTTTGTATTTTTGGCTTCACACGAGCATTAATCTGTAATTAACTTGAGAGAAGTTCTGAGCTATTGTCTCATAAGAGGTGAGAGTGGCAAGTCCCTTTTACATAAGTTTTTTTCATAGGAACAATGACCCAGGGACTCTACTGAGCAGTATTTCAAGTACATGTATGTTAAGATGCTAAATATTGATACAGTTATAAAATTTCTGTGACATTCACCATATCAGGAGGAAGGTATTCTGGCCAGAGATACTGATGCAGAGGCAAATTGTACTCCCATACAAATTTCACAAGGAGATTTCTGACCAGCTCCAGATCCATCAGGATATGGGAGAACTGGAGTTCTTCTTCCTGTGAATGCCATGGTTCCACCTTCAGTTCTGTCTGAAGGATTTTCTAGACAGGACCAATGATGGGGTTGCAGTTGCTTAGCAAAAAGGCCACTTCATCTCCTGATTCTGCAGTTCAGTGGCTGAAAGTCTTCATGTCTGTGTCCCCACCTGCGTGTTTTGTGTAATGGCACACAGAGTTTCAGAGCAAATGTTTATATTTCAAAGCAAGATGCTTATATTTCTACTTCTGTCTGCCTGTTACATGTAGGCAGAAACATTCCTTCTTCTGGGGGTTTTCAGAAATACTTCGTATCTGGATATCTTTGTGTCCAGACAGAGAATAAAGAATGAAGGAAATGTAGGGAGATGTCCATTACATTGACACTGAGAATATATATTTTCCCTTCTCATCCTAGTCTAACCTGAATCCATTAAACCATAATGATGTACATGTTCAGCAATTTTTCAGTAGAAGCTGAGAGGTGTTTGTGTTTTCTGAGTCCTCATGTATTGTCTCACCATGTGACGTTTGAAAGCTGCACTAGTCCATATTTTCCATCTCTTTTTTTTAAAGCTGGGAAATGTTTCTGAAGATCCTAATGTTGTTGAGAGCTCACAGACTTGATTATTCAGCTGGGCAGATCTTTGGGTTATGGCTCTAATATTTCAGAAAAGATTCATGGACTTGCTTTTGTCCTCTCCCTGGAGCATATACTATCACCAGAGCAGAGATCTGGAAACTGACAGCACCACCTGGAACCAATCCCTACCAAAATCTATGAAAGAATATTTAAATAAGAATTTTCTGCTTAGAGGCCATGAGAGAATTCTATTGATTTGTAATCTTGTTATGCTCTTTTTTTAAGTGTTTTGACATATCTTCAGCTGGGATAAATGAACATCATCAGTGGAAAAAGAAGCTTCTTAAAATGTCTTGAAAATTTGGCCATTTAGCAATGAAGTTTTTAAGCCAAAAAACCCAAAACCAAACAAACAAAACCTAAACTAAACCAAAAAAACAGGCATATCAATTGTGTTCATCCTGGCTTTGTATCTAATGGGCATTTAGCTATTCTAAAAGTACTACAGATTGGATTATTTTAGAGTTTGGAGATCTTCTTTAAGTATTATAGTATTTTTTGGTAGGTTGAGGCTATACTTTCTGGACAGCTCTGGCATTTAGGTGCCTGTGTTATCCGTGGTCCTTCCTCAGTGCAGGACAGACTTGACTAAGATACGTCTCAGCTTTAAGGATCTAAAAATAACAGATGGGATCCATCTGCCTGCCATGCATAGGCAGGAAGCAGCCTGTTCCCTTCAGCTACTTGATGTTATCTTCAGCCTCAGGATGTTATCTGACTTCTTCTTAAGACACAAAAATAGTTGTGAAGAAACAAAACCAAGTGCCTTGCAGCAATTGTAGAGCTTCTGTAACTTATTTCCAGTAGCTTTATGACGACAAACTTGTGTGTTATCTGGTGCTTGATTTGGTATCCAGTCTTCCCAGTGTGCTTGGTAACGGCTTCATGCAGTAGCATGTTTGACAAGGTCACTTTTAGTTTATGTTGTATTTTCAGGGAACCAACTCAGTTTACAAGTTGTGCATTTTTAACAGTTAGTGATGAAATGGGTGAGGAGTAGCTGAGGCATCAATACACACTGAAGTTGTGTATTTTTAGGTGTGTTTTTAGGTTATGTGTTATTGAGTGAATGTTGCAGTATCACTGCCTGTATGACACCCATTCCAAGCCTTGTGAAGAATTCTTTGCTACTGTTATTTGTTCTTGCCTGACAAGTGCAGCCAGCGTAAGCTAGGGTTATTTGTGTGGCTGGAGCCAGTTCTGGTACCCTTATTCATTGAAAAATAAACTTCTGCTTCAATGTCCGTAGAGTTTCTAAAACACTTAATAACTAGTAAAATACTAGTAAAGGGATGCTGTTTGCATCACTGTAGGGATGCATCACGGTCAGAATGCTCTCCTAGCATTACCTTGTCATCCTGGTGTTTCACTCTCTTGCCACCTGCTGATTGTAACTGAAGTGTGAGACACAATCATTCCATTTCTCAAACACTAAATACGTGCAAAAAATTGACTTCTCCACAAAACATTAATAAAAAAAATAAAAACAATAACCCCATAAAAAACTCATATCACAAAAAATGCTAAAAATGTTTTAATTTTTTATGTTTCATTTTAGTCTTGGAACTGAACCAGATGATTATTCCCACTTACGGAACGATGCCAGAGCAGCAAAACCTTCATAGTCCTGAATGGGTGGGTACCTGTACCTTTAACTGTGACTACCTGTAAAATTTTCTCTTGTAGATATGCAACAATCCAGTAGCTGTTCCAGAAGACTAGCATTCCTTTGTATTTGCAGCACATGTACTTCATCTGTGTGATTAAATCTGAGTTGCTGTTATCCCCATTTCCCTGACCATACCTGAAGTCATTGACTCAGATCTGAAAGTACAGGTTGTCACAAGCACTCAACTCAGTTATAAGTGACCAATATAAACTCACTATTAGCTGATACATACACATAGACCTCCTCTCTCTATGTAATTTTGTTCACAAATGTATAGGATTTGTGTGTGTGTATACAAGAATAATTTGTTCTGAACACATCCTACATATAAATACACATACCCTGTAAATTCATGCACACCCAAGTATTAGTACACTGACATGTAAGTTCAGGATTATTTTTACAGAAAGCTTGGAGACACCAAAAATTCCTTACTCCAGAGACTGAACTGACAAGAAGGAAAAAGACCTAGAGGTGTCCATTCCCTTTGTCCAAAGTTTGAGGTTCCCAGCTCACGTAAGATTTTCTGCATCTAAGGGGTTGCTGGCTCTAGCTCAAGAACCCCTTCCTCAGATCTCATAGGAAACCAATACCCAAAGTAACCAGAAATTAGTTTCCTTCTGGGAGGTGGACATCCTTGCCTGCCCTGCCCCTGTGTTTTGCAGCAGGGTGTTCATTTGAAGCTGTTTAAACATTTTTGAAGCATAAAGTGCAACGAAGAGCTTCCATCTCCCAGCTGAGTGCCCAGACTTGGATATTATAAAAATCCTTCTTAGAGTCTCCTTGTGGTTCACTGGATTTTTTTATGTGTTTCTATGAAATGAAATAACATCAAAATAGCTGGAATGTCATATACATTGCAGTTAGAACAGTCTCCTCTGAGCAGTCTTGGTAGAATTTATTTTTATTTCTACTGAAAATTGACAGTCAAAACCAATTTTTTATTTTTGGTTACTCATGTTTACCAGCAATTGTAGTTTTTGCTCAGTTTTGGCAGCATCTCTGCACTGCTCCTTCTGTGTCATGTCCTCCTTGTTGATGACAAGATATTTCAGTGGGTTGAAGGAGCCAGAAAGATAAGATTGAGATCTACTGAACCTGCCTGCTAAATGAATTAGGGCTAATTGTAGCTAGAAACAAAAACTGAAGAGGAAGCCTCACCTGAAATGGTTGAATAGAAGGGAAGTACTGTGCCTTCTGTCTAAACTTAGATCATGCATTGCAGCCAGTCTGGAAATTTATTTTGAAAGTTGTTCTGAGGAGCCGAAACTAAGTAAATTATTGGCTAATAGAAGCAGTCCTGTTCTTCTTATGGTGCTTTCTCTAATTACAGGATCATATGCTAAGTTTGCCACAAGATCCCTGCCTCATTTGGCACATGGATAGGACAATTATCTCCAAGAAGCCCAGAATCTGTGAGAATATTGTTTGTGGTAGTTCAGCAAGCTTTAAATGTGGCAGGAAATTGCTGCAAAGGAATTAAAGGCTCTTACCACTAGAAAAACTGAGTTTGGTCCTAGATAATTGGACAACTGCTGCTATAGGATTTCTGTGCAAAGCTTGTAAAGTCACAGCAAGCTTTTTTTTTTTCCTGAGTGCCAAAGATGAACATCCATGGCCCTGTTTGCATTAGTTCAAGAGAGTGACATATGGACCTGGAGTTGAGTGTGTTGCTCTTTGCAGAGAGAGGATTGCTGAGCTCTCTGAGAAGATGTCACTGTCCTGGTGTATAAAGCTGTAACTCCAAATTCAGGAGACAGTGAACAGGTTTTGGCATAGATGTTTAAATGCCTTATGTGATCACCATTAAAATGAGAGTTATACTGTTACTTTCTCTGCTGGGGGATCTTTTAAAATTAAATTTCACAAGCTTTGCAGAACATTGAGGTTCTATGAGGAGAATACCAAAGGCATAGTCAGAAGGAAAACCCTGTGTTAAGTATTTGAGCTATTTAGATGAGGTGTAACAAGAAAAGAAGGAAAAAAAGAAGAAAAAAAAAGAAACCAAAAAAGATATTAAATAAAGAAGATAATAAGGAGTATTCCATAACTACAAGGAGCATAGAAATATGGCATGTGATGCTACAATTTAATCATGTATCAGAAACAACATGTACAAGGAAGACAAAACTGCACAGACAGCATTACTTCAAGCCTTTTCCAGCTCATGTTTCATTTTGCAGCCAATCTGCTTTATAGGTAGATAATTTGAATTTGCAGGTAATAATAAGATTTTTTTTGAGAGTGAATATCTGCAGAGAGAAGGTTAACTTCTTCAAACTGTCTATTACTGCTGCCCCTCACATAAAATTTCTTCAGCAGGAAGGCTTCTGGGAAGTTAAAAGAGTGAATTTCCTGGCTCTTGCATCCCAAGAAAGATGGGAGTTGCTGAAAAGCAGGTTTTCAGTGAGCACTTTCTTAATTTTCTTTAGAAGTAAGGCCATTTGGTCTCTCTCTAATCAGGAGTGACTGGAATTCCTCCTGCAGCCAGCAGCAACCTGACGCTCAGACAGGAAGTCAAGTGGGTGTCTGGTCCAAACTTAGCTCAGGGGACAAGGCATCCCAATGCCTGGCCGGTTACCAGCTGCCTTCTGCTGACAGAAATGCATGACTGTAATGACACCCCATATTTTTTCTACTTGTCTTTAGTCTCAGTTTATTTCAATTTGTTACATAGCTAAAATTCCTTTGTGTCTTGAGGAAATGAAAAAAAAACCCTTCTTGTGGTTAAGTGTTTGCTAATATTCGCATTATTTCTAAAAAGAGAACTAAAACAGTCCTCTGTTGTTATTAACAAATATGAGTAATACAGGAATATGTTAGAGGCACAACAGTTTTATGGCCCTCCGGAGACAGACCAACATTATTATGCAATATGCAAATAAACTTACATCTTCCAGTACAATCTTATATATTGTATATATCACTGTCATCTAGAAATAAATGCTTGTGCTGGTCTTAATGTCAGAAAGTTTTCTCTATTGGTTCCTCAGAACCTAAAGCAATAAAAAAAATCTTTTCATACGGCTGTGGTAGTAAGAAGAACTTTGTATTTCTGTAACATTTTCTTCAGATGATCTCAAAGTCCTTTATAAATAATTATGTTTCCTGATACGCTGGTAATACAGTTTGTTTTCTTTTTGTTTAATTGTTTTAAAGTTTCCTGAGGCAGGTAGAGAGAAATAACTGTGCTCCTGATTAGGCAATCTGAAATTTTCCCCTTTGTAAAACCCACAACTGAAGTGCAACCTGCAGATCCCCCATGTGCCTGTCTCTGTGCCCCAGTGGGAGGATTTTTTGCAGGTGCGTATCAGCAGAGGCAATATTACACAGGCTCTGCTCTGCTCTCTTCTTTCCCAGTACTGATTTATTCCCTGGCATGCTACAGGAAGCTATTTTGAAGCATATCTGAAAATTATGTGAGGTTGCAGACCAGAAATTTATCCCTCCAGTAATGATTACGTTTGGAGCTATTGACAGTCACACCAAAGGCTCTTGCAGGCAAAATAAAGCACTTCTTTTATCTTTCCAGTTAGATAAATCATTCCTGCAGAATCTCTTGCTATTTAAAAAATCCAGCTTACAATACTGTGCTTGTTCAGGGTATAGTAAACAATAAATAGCTGCAATTCCTATGCACATATTTTTCTTCATGCTTGTCTCAGTGCTGCCCTTCCCACCATTATCCCCACTGAATGTTTAACTATATCATGCCTAGAGACGTCTGGAAAAGTGAGGCAGGTTTCTTGGTAATGCAACCATTTTTCCTCCCTGGAACATTGCTGTTGCTGAAGGAGCTTTCCGCCTGCGTGTTCTCCTTTAATCAACTGCAGACATCAAATGTAGCCATGACTACAGGAGCAGCTCTCAACAGTGAGACACAGCAGCTCCCCTTGGATACGAGTGAGCCTAGTTAAATATGTGAGGGGCATACAGAAGTCTCCCTCCTGAGGAACTCTGAGTCAAGGGGTTGAGGAGGCCCTCCATGATGTGGGCATTTGAAGCCAAACTGGTTCCCTCAGCCTTGTGTGCTGGGGCAAGCTTATCTCTGTGTCCCACTTGACTCTTTTCCAAGTGCTGCTGTGTCTCGGGGCCTGGGAGAGCCAGTGCCGTCAGCAGGTGATGGCCTGTGCTGGATTACCAGAGTGCAGAAAGCTCCTTGTTCCTCTGTCGAGGTGGCCACAGTGGGACACACTCAGTGAGTAGGAAGATACGGTGTGTGAGGGAAGGGGAGTGCATGGCAGAGGACTGCTTATGACCAGCACCTTCAGCGTGACTACATCAGTGCAGCACTTCCCAGCTCGATTCCACAACCTGTGCGCACACCTGCTGGCAGTGAGGGCCCGAGCAGTGGGTCTCTGGAAAAGGCATTTGGCGCTGAGGAGGCGGTGCCTGCATTACACACATTTCCGGGCTTTTTGTTACCGCAGCCTCCTCCGCTCTCGTTCCCTGGAGTTAAGAGCGTCTGATGCTCACCTGATGTGACCTGTTCCCGACTGAAACACAGAGGTACACCCACATGGACGTGGCCATGCTGCCTCTAGGTTAGCCCATGTGAGTGTAACCTCCGCATTACAAAAATCTTTATTCACGGCCAGGTCCTTCTCTCCCTCAGACTCCTTCTGTTAATAAAGCAACTAATAGTTCCCTGTTTCCCACTGGTAGGCAAGCAGTTGGTTGTACAGCACTTGGAGAATTATGAAAGGCTGCAGATTGTGTGCTAAGTATAATTAGTATTTCACAGCTATATATATTATCATTTTTATTTATTAATGATGTTAATCAATATTAACCTGCTGTTCATTAGGATATTATTAAAACATTAGAGTGCACAACTGATTGCCTCCATCAATACTTAAAAATGTGATTATGCCAAGGCTAAAAAAATTAGATAGTGCCATAAATAGACCTATGTGTTTCTTCCAAAACAAAGAGGTGTCAATGGGCCTCTTCATTATTTGGGGTTATCATTTGCTCCTGATACTTTAAAAAATTATGTATTGAAATTTCAGCCCCATTAATTTACATGTCTATGCACACAAGCTTGTGTGCATTGGTATGATAGTAACATTCGTAAAACTGTCAAATAATATTACATATTAAAAAAAAACCCAAAACAAACATTGTCTCAAAGGAATTGCTAACTTCAAAGTATACCACATCTTTTTGGTTTCCAGTCGTGTTTTTCTCTGGGTAGTTATGTTCAATAATATATGATATTTCATTACCAGCTATCCAGTAGGGATTCCAAAATACACCACACATGTAAGTTAATGTGGCTGTTGGAAACTTGGCTATTACCTTCTCTTTTGCATTTTACTTCTTAATTTTAATTGAGCAATATTTAACGCTACGTAACAATCTATTTGTGTGGGTTTTAGTCTTGATCTCTTAAGTATTCAGGCTTATTGAGTTGATTCTTTATTATCTTATTGATATATAAAGTGTCAATCGAAAGGTCAACTGAACAATGCCCTTGTCATTAAAAGCAATGGAGATTACATGTAAGAAGTTGGCTGCATAGGTATGAACTTCTGTGTGTCTGGATTCATGCAGTCCAATATTTATTAATCTTTCTGCTATTTTAAATTTATATGTGCATAGTGTGTGTGAGAGAGAGAGAGAGGAAGGTCTATGTGTACAATAACCGTCATACACGTGAGTGACAACACATATGTAAGTAAATTCATTGGAATGCTGGTTAACAGGCAGATTTTATTCTATAAATAAGTTTTTTATAACTATCGTGTATCTAGTTTTTAATATAATAAATTATTATTGACACTCCAGTTATCACTGCTTTTTTAAGATTAAAAAAGACTACATTTAAAGGAAAATTATTCAGTGAAATGATGCAAACACAAATTATGATCAAATCTTCTTGTATTAAAACTTGATTTGATGTTTCCTCTTTTCCATGTCTTTCTTCTCTATCCTGAGGATAGGTCATATCAGAAAAAGTGCTAAAAGCTGTAGGGAAAAAAGTTAAAGCTATTACTACTTTTGTGCTTTCAAGTCCTTGACTTTCACAACTAAGCTGTATGTCTTTTCTCTAAGCTGTGAAGTTATTATAATGATATTTCTAAGATTCCAAAGAGGGAACAGCCCAATTAAAAAACCTTGCGCTTTATGTAGTGGCAATCCTTCCCCCTGTTATTCATTACCACAAGACTTGGTCTCTGTGTTTCCAGCGCTGCAACACGGAGCCATTGTAGCCCGTGACGTGACAGAGCCTGCTGGGGTCCCAGCGGAGAGCAGCAGCTCCCAGGCTGTGCTCTGAGCCTGCTCTCCCTACCTCCCTTCTGCTGATGCTCCAGCACCTCCCAAGCTGTCTCCCAACAGGGGCTGTTGGCTGTTGTTGGTGCTTTCCTCCTGATAGGGAACCTTCTCAACATTAAGTCATCATGGTTATGTTTTAAATGAGACTGGAAATGATAGCAGCAGGGCTGTGTTTTACATCCATGACTAGTCCTCAGCAGGAGGAAAGCTTGTCAAGGCCAATTCTGATTTCTTGATAGGACTATGCCAACTTCACCTCTCAAGAATTTAGAAATTCACACCTGTGACTTGCTTTGTCTGATAGAGATACTCAGTGTCATTGTGGTCTGGTGATGTCATCTGGAAACTGAATGCATTTTTTTTTCCTAAAACTTTATTCACCATATGCAATTGTATGTTGATTTGATGACTACCTAGGTAGTTTTGAAATCCTAGCCCAGGCTGTGAAACTAACATACAGAATGTGTGTATACTGGCCATATGTCAGTATATATATATGTGCATGTATGTGTGTTGGCAGCTGCTTGCTGTCAGGTTTGTCACAAATCCCGACACACAGGTGGCATTCAAGGAAAACTGTTCTATTCAAGAATCTGCTCCAACTTTTGAAGCAACTAAGTCAACAGGACCTCTTTGCAGCAGGTCCTAGCCTTTGCACATGCAACATAAGAAAATTGTGAGTTTAAACTCCCCCGGGTTTATTTAAAATATGGAAATTTTGTCATAATTATGGGGAGACACATCTTGGTTGCCTGTTTTGGTTCCGCCAATAAACAGTAACAAAATAATCTACAGGGAGAGGTTTTGGAAAAAAACCATTAGAAAGTTTGTTTTGGAAAAACTGACACGTGGTTCCTAAAACACTGCATGCTCCCTGGGGCTCGGGTGCTTCCAACTGAAGACTGACATTCTTCTCAGTTCTTCACAGTTGAAGAACAACCATTTCAGGCTGCACTTCAGGGGTTTCTTACACCATAACCACATTTCCATGGCCTTTCTGTGGACCAGACATCCCAGAGCTCCAAAACCTGACCTGGTATGTCTCATGAAATTTGGTCTGAACTGACAGGGAAAATCCAGGGATGGGACATCTGGGGATCTTTTCTATGTCCACAGCAAATGCAAGAGATAAGTCTGTGCCATTTTGCTTGACCTGATCCTGTCTTGGCTACCCTCCATGCCCAGTCAGCTGCAGGCCAAGGCTCCTCTGCAGTTCTGTGTGAGAGCCTTGCCAGCTTTGGAGATCTTATTGTCTCTAATGTCATGCTGAGCGCCACTTCAGTGTTTTGGTATCCATCAGTTACAGTGGCACTGCCTCCATTAACAGTATGGACAGATTTGGCCAAGTACCTGCAAAGTTGGTTCTCATTACAGCATGATTCTGATAACATTACAGCTCTATATTACCCTAAAGGAGGGGGTTGTTAATGTGTGATATTGCCCTCAGAGTACTCTAAGAAAGTACAAAATCATTATTCAAGCATTCAGGTTTCCCTGTCACCAATGTGTCTGTATCGTTTCACGCGTGAAATAACACATTAAGATGTTATTAGTGGATATGACAATCAATCCTACTTTCCTCCAGGGACTAGATAATGGCTTATGGATATATTAAAACCTTGGATTTTGGCATCTATTATAACAAGATGGATGTGTGGCACACAACAATGTGTTTTTTGCTTGCTGAGATGTTGCACATAAAATGAGAAATAAATCCACATAATATGTGTCTGTTTGGAAATCTCATCTCTGCTCTGACCATGTTCTTTGTTCTCTTGGCTGTGGTGGGTTTAGGTATAAGCATGCATGAAAATGCTGCTTTTTTGCCTTTTTTTTTTTTCCCCTGATTGCAGAGATTGCAGAGATGCTTAAAATTCTGCAGGTAAGGGAACAGATGGGAATGCACTAATTCTGAGACTCCCATCAGGCAACAACAATCTTGTAGACAAACTATCTAATGATATGTCCATGATGGCGTACAAATTATCAGACAGATGCAATACTTGGTACTGGTGCTACATCTCAATGCTTCTCTCATTATTAAAAGCTAATGTACCATTTTTAAATTAGAAAATTATGTCAAAGTTCTGTTGATTTGATGTAATGCAGAGACCTGACAAATTCCTCTGGATATTTTTTTTCTTTATTCTACTCTGTGCAACTTTGTCATTTTGGGCTTCCTGTTACACAAGACTGATACATGTAGAATTTCTATGTTCACCGAAATACTGTGTAACAGGAAGCAAGTAAGGAACTATTGAGTAAAGATCTTCATATTAACCAATGCCACCTCCCTTTCAGGTGGATTTTGATGATAAGCCTGACTCCTTGTTCTTCAAAGATGGGCAGCGAAGAATAGACTTTGTTTTGGTGTATGAAGATGAAAGTAAAAAAATGACTCATAAGAGGAGTAACCGTAAAAAGCAAAAGGTAAGTTGTTTTTCATATACTGGGTGTTGGAGCTGAGGGCAGAAAGGAAAGTGCCCTCTCCCAGAACAGCAGGTGCTTTGCCTTATCCTCAGAGTACTCTTGGGAGCTGGGAGACTGAAGCCCATCAAACTGAGCAGGGAACAGGGCTCGAGGCAGCAGACTGCTGTGTAAATGGGTAGAGCACTGCACATCCTGTCTGTCAGTGTGCCTGGTGACCTCAGAGCATCCTCCTGGGAGGCCACACTTCAGAAGATGACAGCAGGAAAATGCCGGTGTCAGGTTAGAATTAGACACTGAGATCTTCACAGCAGGGCAATTTTCTCTACCTACAGTGATTCAGTTAGGCCCCTAATGGACTTTGGTGTTAAAATCAAAGTATTTAGAGGAACCGAAAGAAGGCAGCTGACCAGTTGCTCCAGATCACAGTTAGGAACACAGCTGCTGACATTCTGCTGACTTCTGATAATGCAGCTAAGTTGTTTATGGGAAATAGTTGTACATCTGCCACCTGAATTTCTCCCTGTGACATTTCAACACCCTCACCCTTGCTAGGGATCTGGCAAAAAGTTTTTGACTCAAGCCAGTGACTTCTTGGTGCTCCTTAGCATCTATAGCTCCATAGCTCCTTAGCAATGAAGCACAATAATAGATTATTTTTAACTATTATTTTTTAATCATTTCATCAGTTCCGTCAGAGGACTACATTCATTATGGCATGCAGGGCCACAAAAACAAGCTCAGCCACACCACTAAACTGTCTGAGAAACAAGCATCCATGAGACTGTCGTTCCCTTGGCATCTGCACTCCCCCACCCACCCACATCCTCCTCTGATTTAGCAACAACCCGTGTTCCAGCAGCAGCCTCTGGTAGAGACAGGCAGGGACAAAGATATCACTGAAAGCAGCTCATATACAAATAATAATTTGCACTTAGGAAATAGAAGAGTAGGAGTGAAAGAGCCTGTAGCTAAGTTGGTTGATACTCATTACACAGAGTGTTGTTGTTGGCATTAACAGGACAGCCATAAGGAATGTCGTTAGAGGGGTTTGAGGGAGTCCTGCCGTGGGTGGATGTTGTAGTACACATGATCACAGGATCAGCAATAAAAACTAATTGAAAGAGGTAATTAGATTAAAAAGCTGCCCCTTTGGAAAGAATTTTTTTTATCAATTAGCATTTTACATTTATGTTTTTAATACTTGGCCATTGCCCAAATATATTAAAAATATAATGAGCGTCTTTTCTAAGTAGTGATGGAAATTAAATGTGATCAATGGAGTAGTATTTTGAGTGCAGCATTAATGTTAAGACATTAGCCAGAATGAAACCATTAATAATTAGACCAGGAGATTGTGGGTAGGTGCTTGCAAAAAAACTTTACTTTCAAAGGTCTTAGTCCTATGAAGATCTGCAGCCACATTGACTCTGTGGTGCGCTGAGGAAGAGGAAGCAATCTACCTACACGCAACAAATGGGAGGACAAGAACATATCAGACAGATGACCAGATAAGGGGAAGACTGAGCGGCTGGGGAGCAGTTCTGTGGAAGAGGCCCTGGAGGTCTGTGTGGAGAGCAAGCTGAACAAGAGCCAGCTGTGCAGCCTGACAGCGAAGTGGCCAGCAAAGCCTGTATGGACAGAAGTATAACCAGGAGAGTGACACACGGGACTAGGGTGATGTGGATATGTCAGAAGGAAGCCCAAATCAGTATTTCCATGGATAAGTAGAAGCTGAAGAAACAGGGGGACTGTACACATATACCCTATATCTGAGATGGAAAGTAAGGCGACATTTATGGTGCAGCTTTATATCCTTAGAATTCCAGGAAGGAAATTACATTTTGGCCTTCCACAGTTGCCAGAATGGTGTGGGGTTGGTGCTGCCCAAGATACACTCAGGTTTCATCAATGTTGGCATAAAACCTACTTCATAGCTTGTCTTTGCTGACATTGTTGTTATTAGGTTGTAATTTTTTCTGAGGCAAATGACTTCTACCCTTGTGATGAAACGCAACCAAAATAAGGAGTATTGCCATTTACAATCAGTTTTAAATATTGCAAATATCACTGCCTGATCAATGATGAATCGAAAATGCCCAATTTTATAACTAGTGTCTTGTGCAATTCAGGGTGCTTTAAGCATGAATAGGTTCCTTGCCCATGCTACTCTTTCTTTGACTTCCCCGACAGTTTTACAGAACTATTATCCAGAGCTTTATTGTGCACAGAATTTGGAAACTACAGCTTACTAAAATATAGGAGATTCAGTGAAGTCTGTTCTCAAAAGACGATATCCTCATGTCACTGGGCTCAGAAGCAAGTGTTCCACTGATTGTGTGGAGTGTTACAGGTCTGTGAAATCTAGAGATTTGTCTCTGCAACAAATTCTGTCTGACACAAGCAGCACCCCACCCAAGTGCATGACATGGAAGTCACTTCAGAATTCAAATTGTGAGTGGACATCTCTAGGTTCCTGAAGTGAAATGTTTTGTGTGCTGCAGTGGGTGGTTCTGTACGATACTGAATGTGGAGGAGTCCCCAAATGCTTACTGAATTTAGACAGAAGGATTTGAAAATCAGGCCACAACCTAGGTATCCAATTTACTGGATTCAGAGAAACAGGACACGGATCCACCTGTTCTGCAGCAAGAGAAGACTCAGATCCTGGGATTATCATTATATTGGATTTGAATGGCTTTCTGTTCTTTTTCCAAAGATTTGGATAGATGTAACTGAATGGTCCAGCATTACTTTATAGTAATGAGCAATATTCTTGGGAAAGTATCTCAGAGGACTGCAGGAAATAACTAAAAACATGGGTATGATTTGATAGAAGGAATAAAAATATGGGATTCTGAAGCTCTTGGAGATCCTTGGCGCTTCTCTTATTTTCATCTGTTTCTGAAATCTGGTTTAGGGGAGGCAAAGTCAAACTAATGAAATGACAACCTCATGGAAGTTTCTAACATATTATATAGATTCAAAAGTAGTAGATAAGTTTCATATATGCAACTCAATTCAAACTCCAAACTTTTACAAGTTGGTATACAATTAATTTTGCAAGCACTAGCAAAAAAGAGACTGCCAGGAGAAGATTCCTGAAACTGTACCTTACAAGCAATTGAAATTCTTGCTCAAAGCATGTCTTTTAAATCTACAATTTATGTACCCTATTTGTCAGCATAGCTTACCATCAGAATAGAATTTGAATATCACCAGTCTTTTCAGGAATGCTCCAAAATGCCAGTTTTATCTGTTGGGGTTCTTGTTGAAAGTCAAAGGATCAGGGCCAGAAAGGCAAATTTAAAATAAATCAATGCAGAATGCTATTTTAGTCCATCTGTTTCCCCCCAGCAGAAATAAACAGAAAGACTGTCAGTAATTTAAATTGGAATGTGGGCAAAACCTTCATTTCCATCCATGAAGGAAGCCATTCTCAGAAACAGACAGATTTTTTTTTTTCAAATTGAATGAAAACTATCACTCATGGAGAATATTACACACATCTCGCTGGAGTTTTATAAGTACAGTGTTTTGTTCTCATAAACAAACAATGAACAGTTCCTGCCTCTATACTTGTGTAATTCAGATAACCAACAACAATAAAACCACAAAAAGAAAAAAACACGACCAAAAAAAAGCTTGGGTAACTTTTCAAACACAAATTGTACTTATCCCACTGCTTAACATGTGCCGTACCTGTGGTGAGAGAACAGCACTTGGGTTTACAGGTAAAAGTGTACCTCTGTGCCATTTTATGCAGTGATTTGAGGCAGTAGAGAATGACAGGTTCTGCATGCCTGGTTGCTCAGCCAGCCTACTCAGGAAGTCTGATAACAACTGTGGAAGGGACCTTTGGCACTGGGAGGAGGGCAGTCACACCTGTCTTCATCTCAGCTGCGTGGTTCAGTTTTGAAGAACAAACTCACTGAAATAAAACCTCTGTTCCTGAGGCAACCACAAACCCAAAATTTACTTCTTTGGAAGGAAGGATGACAGAAGAATATGAAGACAGATAGAAGGAGAGAGTTACTCTGCAGTTACTACATACATTTGTAGGACCAGAAATGGCTCTTTCCAAGCAGGGTGACTAGAAGCCATTGTTGAGGGCAGGGCTAGACTGCAGTATTGCCAGTTCTGTGTGGTCATGGATCAGGTTTCAGAAAACCATGAAGCTGGCTTAAAATCAAAGGGTATATCAGAAAATATGTTTTTGGAGTTCTTTGGGTTTGCATTTTGGGGGGCTTATTCTCTATAGCATGTTCTGCTTCACATTTTTATGATTATCTTCAAACATAAGCGAAAGAAGCTTACAGAGCAGAGCTGCTCAATCAATTAATTTTCTGATGCTGACAGCTGGGACTTTGAGGAAAGCTTCCAAATACCATCAAAGAAACTGAGGCAGCTAATATTGATACAATGATCCTCTTCCCTACCTTCAGCTGATTTCCATAGGGGAGGCTTTGGGCGCCATGCTCTTTCTCTTATTGACTGTGATTTATCTGTTGACTGTCAGGTAAGGCAGAGGAGGCTATTGAAGCTTTCTTTCCTCGTTAGGGTTTTTCCCCTGAAGCCATATGGATATTGTTGTAGGGAACCTTTCTCTTTGCACAAAAGAAACCTAGCAAAGATATGTGTTGGTGTTCTTCTGTCACTGTAATCAAAGCAAGTCTTCCCTACCATTTACAGAACACAGGTGGGAAAGTGCTACTGGTCTGCTACCAATTTCCAGACCCACAATCTTGTTAATCCCCTCCACTTGGCTGGACAATCATCAGAAATTGAAAGCACCATGGTGAAAAAGCAGCTCTCAAAAGCTGACCCTTCCACATGCCTGTAATACTTGGCATTTACCTACATTCTGCTTTGATTTTCTTAAGACTGTGTATGATTATGCATCCTGTGGTGTCTTAGTCTATTGACTAGCCATTCAATCATCAAAACCTATGTCAGGTTTAGATCAGCAGCATTACCATGATTACTTTATTACTGCTACTTAGCCTTGCAAGCAGCTGAGCAAAATGCCAGATACTAAAATAAACTTTGGATGGTCTCTGCCTTCCAGCCTAAAAAACTATTATATCTATATACTGTATTCCCCAGTCAATGCAAAACCACTATAGACTCCTCTGGGTAAAAGTCTAGCTCCTCCATAGATCATTATATGCATAATTCAATCATTTATATAAAATAGCAAAGCCCCTAATTAGCAAAGCCTCCCAGAGGCTTTGTTTCCCACTACTTGAATTCATGCATTATTAGAAACCTTAATATTGTCAACATTCCTCTAAGATTTTGAGGGCAAAATTAATTTTGGGAACTCCTTGCCATAATAAATTATTAAAGGAATCTGATTTAAAGATTTTAAAAAATAGCATTAGACTTCTACAAATGAGAATTGCTCTGCATCTATTTTTGTGCTATTTAGAAAGAACAGGTATTTAGCTGCCTGCCTGTTTTATTTTCTGAAACAAAGCAGAACTCAGGTTGAAATATTTTCATGATTGAGTATTATTCACTTTAGAAAGAACCACGTGAATATGGAAGAAGTGAAGAGGTGGGAGGAAATGGCAGAAGAGTTACTACTAGAGTGACAAACTCCTGTGTGTTGTGTACTACATATATTAATGAAGTGGTAAAAGGGTTGAGTTTTGACAAAACAAAAATTGCAGAGGAAATAATTATATAGTTTACTTAGAAGCCAAGATGACTGAAAACCTTTAGCTTTAAAGGAGACAGGAGACCCCTATTACCTATGAAATATTGAAAATGCAAGGAAATATGTTACTGCAAGAAAAACATTCAAATTTGTAATTTTAAGTTAGAGCTGTCAGTACAATGAAGACAATTAGATGTATACATTATAAATGTCTATATTACACACACATATATATACAATGAAAAAATATAAAGAGCATTTTACTGTCACCAAAAGCCAAGTGAATTACTGAGAGAATTACTGAGACATGGAGAAATCCCTCTATGAAGAGCGCTATCAAAGTTTGGGTTTGTGGGTTTATCCTGAGAAAAGCAAGGAATAAGGAGAAAGATAATAAATATTGATGACAGAAAAAACCAGATTGAAATATTTGGCTCTTCTAGTGCCTAGCTCGAGTAGAATGTGATATTCACTGGAATAAAAAGGCAGAAAACGCAAAGCAGATAAGAAAAATATTTTTAAGCAAAATATTAAATTAGTCCATTGAGATCATTGTCACATGCAGCTGCTGCAGCTGAGAACTAACAAACTATAAATGGGGTAGGCTGTTCATATTGTTTTTCAGTTTTATAATTATTAATTTCAAGACTTGCTAGAGTTTTGGAAAAACAGTTTTTCTTGTTTGGGGACTTAAAAGCATCTTTAAATGTTCAAGAACTGGATGAAACTTACTTGAGTATACAACTTACCTGTTCCTGTGGAACTTCTGAAGATTTTTACCCTTTTGCTGAAGTATCTTTTTGCCCCTAGAGTGGGTGGGCCTTGACTCAAGCCCTGAAGACCACTTTCTACATGCCTATCAAAGTTCCTAAGACTTTATCTAGAGGGTCATTCATTGACTCTGGTCCTTCATGGTAGCAACAGGTCTGGATCCTGTGCACAGATCTTAAGGCAGCTAGAATGGCTACAGAGAACCACAAAAAACTCTGGGTCATTCTTCTTTAAGTTCCTGTAGTGGGAGATGCCAAATTCTTTATGCACGTATAATCAGCAAAGAAATTGACCAGCGGCATGAAAACAATCTGAGAGTAAGAGGGTAGCATCCCCAAATCACTCCAAGAACCTCGCTGCAGGCCTAACCTAACCTGGTACAGAAATAAAGCTCTCAGTCCCCAGTGCATTAAAGTCATCTTCTTCCAGCAAACTGCTCACAGAAGAGCCCCCAGCCCAGCTGCCTGCAGGTGCCCCCGTTACCCGTGCTGATATTTTGACATGTAGTCTGTAGGCCAGGGAGAGCTGGCTACCCTTGACTCACAGAAACAAATAGGTCATTGAGGAACTATCCAGTTGGTGCAGACAGCTTTTGAACTTGATTGCTTCACGTGAAGTTTCAAAATTTCTTATAAATCTCTTATGGAGTTATATGTTTTGTATTTGAGGGCAAAGGGGATGTTTCTATGTTTCTTGGGAGGAGATTGTCTGTATGGAGAAGCATATTTGAGATTGGAAAGACATTTCAGGTTTTTGTAACTCACTACCTGCCAAGTGCTGGTAACTATGAAGTGAAATTAAAATGATCCACAAATCTGATCTTTACTGAGGAAAACTTCTTGTGTCCTTCTGGGGACACTGAATGCTCCTTGAACAGCACCACTGACTCTACAAGTGCTACAGCTCTCAGCTTCTTCCTTTGGAGATGTAATCCGTGGACTAAAATATAGAGGGACTTTACAGTTTGAACTACTGTGTGAACTCACATGATTACTGTGAAAGAAGCATAAAGTTACAGGTTGCTGGAAGGAAAGTTGGATGGAAAGTGCTTGAGATGAAGACTTTCTAAAGGAAGATTAATGTAGTTCACTTAGTGACTAAAGGTGAAAGAGATCACAATTTCAGGGATAGATATCAAAATTTTCAATAGCTGAGTCTCACTTTTACCTCTGTAATGTACCAGGAACTAAGAGGATAAGTTCTCCACAACTGCATTTGAGGGCAATATTGTATATCAGACAAAAAACTGATGAGGATTAATAAGTAGGTAGGACTGTACGTGTGACTGCAGTAGCTGTCAAGTGGGCTGTAGAGATAACAACATAATGATGGCTTTGGGAGGCAATTCCATTTTTCTATGCATACATATTTGTGAAATTTGGAACAGATGTTTTACAGTGTTCAATATCTTTTAACAGAGGAAGAGACAAGTTTATGAATCAAATCTGATAATCAGTGGCTTGCAACTAGAAGCGACGAGGTCGGTGAGTGCTATTCTCTGTGTGAACAGCTGTTCTGAGAGCAGAGCTGCCCCTGTGGTAGTAAGGAAACTGGATAGATGAATTCACTGTAAGATTTCTCTCCCCTCAAGAAAAAAAGGTCTATCTTTCTTCTGTTAGTGGTGTCTTTGTTGATCTGATGGTGTCTTTGGTGTCTAGTGGTGACCTGATGCAAAATCTTTTTAAACTTTGTATCTGTTCCTTCGTCTGTAAAATAAAAGATGGGAAGCTGGAAGATTACATAGGTCATGTTTGCTCAGAGCTTGGAAGATAAATATTACTGTCCGTACCCTGCAGAGAGGTACTCCCCCTACTCTGGCTGTGTAGCACAGGTGGGAAGCCAGTGTGTGTCTGGGGCAGAATGCCCCTGCTGGAAGAGCAGTGCAGGGCACATGACCCTGCTTCTCGCAAGGCCTGGCACTCTGCAAGTGGTTCTAACTATCATGCTTTGTATATTTTGGGCTGCAATGTCGCCTGCAGGCACTTCAAGAGCACTGTAGTAATGCACACCAGCTGCCAGAGCTGCTGTCTCTGCCAGGGAGAGTTAGAGCCCCTCCGAATCTCTTATCTTTCTTCCCACCCTGCAGGGCTGCAGTGCTCCATCTGTGTCTCCCTCTCCAGGACAATCACTTCCAGTCTAAATTATCTGTTGTTTGGTAGTCTATAGTGAGCTCCAGAACTGGTCACTTTGCCCCTTCCTCCCAAATTAGACTCAGAATCTATGGTATCACAGTATTTATTTGATTTCTGCAGTGAGGGCTCCTGCTGCATGTCCAAGAATGCAGTCTGGTTCTTCACATTCATAAGAAAGTAAACACTTGCTGGCTGGAAGGCTGCTGCAGACCTGGTGCAATACTTACATATTGCAGCTGTCAATCGTTCTGCTGTAATTATGACAGAAAAATGTTTGAAACAAGGTTAGACCAGATCCTGACCAGCGTTTCCGAGCCAATGAGCTACATAAGGGAATTTCATGTGGCTGACGCTCACTAATGCAGGGCAGCAGTAGGTCTACAGGCCATGTGTAGACAGGTGGCAGGAGTGGCTGTCAGGGTTCCCGTTACATACTGGTGCTGGTTTGGGCATTCCACTGGGAGCAAATGTGCCCCATGCTGTCTTTTTCAGCAGTTTCATCTTATTTTCCTTTCCCTCTCCCCATTCTCTCTAGGAAGCTTGGAATTCTTGTTGCCCAGGAGCACCCATGGGTGCCTAGCCTGCTCCCATCACCCTGGGGTTGAAACCAAGCTGCTGGGGAGTCACCGGCAGCTCCAGAGCCATGCCTGCCCTGTCAAGCTACAAGTACAAAGAGTCCTAATGACCCCATATGGGGAAAGTGTTACACTTAAATTGCTTTGTAAAACACTTTGCAGAGATGTAAACATTTAGCATTAAGGGAACATTTAACTGTCTTTTTTTTTATATGCCTTTATATGCCTTCATCTGCCTGAGTGTTTCCTCATGTCAGCGCTTCTGCAGAAGTCAGTGATATATTTGCTGGGGTGGACAATGAATAGTAGGGTATCTATGAGCTGTAAAGAGAAAGAAAATTCTAGATATTTCAAGAATTGTTATGATGAAAAGTTCTTTTCTTAGATACTTATTTTCAATATTCTCTCATCTCAGGTTTTGGATGAGAAGCTTATTTTTGTGAAAGTGCATGCACCTTGGGAAGTGCTGTGCACGTACGCTGAGGTTATGCACATCAAATTGCCTCTGCAGCACAATGACCTGAAAACCCGAGACTCATCTTTCAACTGGTTCAGTAGACTCTTCAAGGTGGATGAAAGTATCATCAAACCTGAGCAAGAGTTTTTCACTGCCCCTTTTCAAAAGGAACATTTGTCCAGCTTCTATATCCAAGACAAAGACACATTTTTCAATCCTGCAACTAGAAGCCGAATTGTAAGTCCATGGAGTATTTCTAGTATTTACTATTCCTTTTATCAAATCCGTGTAATTACCTTCACTAAAACATCCTAAAAAATACAAAATGTTTGGGATGCAATAGTCTTGTGTAATTTATGAAATAGCCTGGGCAATCCAGAAGGAAAACTTTCCTCACATTTGTCCTATTTCTCCCCCACCTGAATTTAAAGAAGGGATTTGAATGGTTTGTATACCCTGTGCAATTGATTTTGTCTACATTACTTATTCTTTACTAGCTTGATTGTATATCATTACTTTCAGGTTGCAAGAGACACAAAAATATTTTTTAAATTTCAGGTCCACTTTATCCTGTCCCGTGTGGAATATGCAACAAAAAATAATGTGAAAAGGTTTGGCATCAACAAATTACTGGACACTGGAATCTACAAAGCAGCATTTCCCCTTCATGATGTAAGTCCAGTGCTTGTAACTAAAATACACTTTGAAATAGAGGTCTGAACTATATCTAGAGGGATTTACATCAAAGGATACAAACACTATTCATTGCCTTATTCCTGGACTGGTATTATATCCTCATACAAGAATAGGACGTGCTTTGGCTGAAGAGATTTTTCTTCCAAAGCACTGCTGGTTAAAAACATATTTCTATAAATGAAAAACAATGTATTTCACTTGAGAGTTCTTAAACTTGTATTCTCTGTGAGATGTATTTCAGTAAAGTGCCTGGACTGAGAGGACTGCCATGACATACTGCATTGTCAGTCCTAAATCAATGTTTCATTAGTATGCAATTTTCCAAAATTGTTGATAAAGATGTAGACTACAAATCGCATTTTAGGATGTGTGAAAGTCTTGCACAGTGAAAAACACTCCCTCAGTTCCCAAACATTGCAACATACATGCATGAGACTCAGGTTTCTACAGGAAGACTCTGCCCAGCCAGTCCAGTGCCTCACAGGTGATGTCAGAATCTTGCAGAGAAAAGCTTCACTGATTTGAATTTCACCTTGTGATAATAACAAATCCAGCTTTTGCAACTACATTTCTGAAGCTTTTCAAATTATATCATTTGAAGAAGAAAGTTATACTGAAAATTGTTTTGTATACCAAGGCTGGCAATAGCACAAAAGAAAAGGAAAAATAGAAAATCAAGGAGAAAAAATGAGATTTAAGAATATTTGACAATGAAAAACTCCATGTGAGGCTGTGAATGCAATACAGTGAGCAAAGACTGAGGGCTTATTTTCTGTATTCCATCTATTGCATAACCACAACATCACAACTTGTCCCACTCAGAGCCACCATTCTGTGTCCAAGGTGTGTTCTGTCCAGGAGACATTGAGAACATGGGAGGTCAGGAATGATAACTGCTTCAGCTGCATGGACTTGGTTTAAAATATTTAGGAAGCCTCCAAGGTTTTCAAAGAATTTTTTAAGGCAGAATCAAGACAAACCATGATTCTTGTAAGTAATCAAAACTTTGCAGAATAGAATTCATATCATTTGTGACTCCATTTTTAAGGTTTGCTTTTAAAGATTTAAAACCTGCCTTGCAGGCTATTTCTACCATGGCATGGGGAATTTGGACTCAGTATGGCAAGTAATTAATTACTGTCTTTTTATACAATTGAAATTATACATCACAGCTATGCTGAAAATGAAAAGTAGCAGATAGATTTCTACAAACATCGCTCCTCTTGTTGAATCACAGATACAGAATGGAAAAATGTCTCAAATAAAACAGATTTTCTTGAAATAGCTTTTTAAATAGCCTACTAAGAAAAACAAATATTATCTCCATGTGAACTCTCTTTTAAATTTAAAACAGAGACTAGAGGCCCTGGATTTTTCCCTCAGACTTTCCAGCCTGTATTCTAGTACAGTATTATTTTGAAGCAAAGCATGTGTAGCATGTTAAAGCTACTTAAAATCCATTTTAATTCAGACCTGTTCTCTAATTACAATGGATCCTTTTAAAATTTTCTATTCCTAAGCGCCAAGACGCTGACATGTGCTTAGATTAAGTTCACGATGAGTCTCTGTTATTTTCAGCGCGCATATGTACAGTGTTTACTTTAGCATTCAGTGCCTTTCTGACAATCTTCTATCTTGAATCCTGGTGTGCTCTCGGAGCTGCCTTCCTGCTCCGTTTCCTGGCATTATTTTTTTTGCAGTAAGACTGGTCTAAAAGGCTACTGGTGACTCTATCTTCATGGCATAGACATCGTCTGCAGAGGTGAGAGATGAGCTGCACTGGTTAGATTAGTGGTATCTTCTCATGCTCTTTCTGTTTTGCAGTCAAGTTTTAGACACCCGTCAGCTGATCCCAACTGCCCAAGTGAACGATATCTCCTCTACAGAGAATGGGCTCATCCTAAAAACATTTTCAAACTGCAACCCTTGGATTTCATCAGGTTGGTGTGACTGGCACTGGACTAATGCAGGCAGAACAAGAAATCTACATAATAGGTCTGGTTTGGGGGATGTCAAGGTGACACAGCTCACTTCTGTGGGAAGATACATACACCCAGATCAGCTCATGCACAGGAGCATAATTTGAGATTGGTTTCATGATAAGCTGATTTACGAAAAGGCAACCACTTAAAATTATTCTTTGCAAGGCATGATCTTTTCTCTTTTTCCTTTTTCCCCCCATTCCTATCCTTTTACAAAAGCATGCAGTACTACTGCAATCCCAAAGTTGAAACCAAAGGACTATTACAATATGGGTTGGCATAAAATGTATGAAATGAAGAGCCATTTGAAACAGAAATGCAAATTTACTTGCATTTCAGAAAAACAAACAAACAAAACCCCCCAAAACTCCAAACAAACAAACGTACAAAAATTTAAAAAAACCCCAACCAAAACAAAACAAAAACCCCACCATTTTCTTCTCCACAGGAAATACTATGGAGAGAAAATTGGCATCTACTTTGCTTGGCTGGGCTTTTACACCAATATGCTGACCGTGGCTGCAGTTGTAGGAGTTGGCTGTTTTCTATATGGATGCCTGACAAAGGACAACTGCACATGGAGGTACCTGATCAGGCCTAGTTTAATATCACATGCGATTTTTATCAGTCCTGTACACAGGGGGATGACATGGGGTTTGCAGTACACTGCTTAATGAAGGAGGCAAAATTAAAGGCCCTGAGGACAGCTGCCATGGTGGATTTGAAGGCAAAGGCATAAAATATGAGATAAATAATGGATATCCGTGGACCATTACAGTGAGAGACATCCGGGAGTTTGCAATTTCATAATTTTATTTATATTTTGCGTGAGGTTCACCATACCTAGTGTAGAAACACAAAGAAAAGAGGGACAATCAGAAGTCAATACAAATTGCCATAAGACATCATTTTCAGCATGGTAATCCTTAAACTAGATACCCAAAGACCTTCATAATTTCTTTCCTCTAATTTGGGGAAATGTAGGAAGAGCAACCGCACAGGGGCCTTTAACTGCCTAGGATACATTGGAAGGCAAGGCATTGCCATGACGCAGATTCTTTCATCAGAACACAACAAACTTCAGTCATGGCAAAATGACCCATGGGGAAAAAAAATGCTGGCATTGTGTCAAATGACCTACAGGGCATTCAGTTGTATGCCCCATCCTGGAAGGGTGTTCATAATCCATGCTGAAGGGCTATTCCACAGCTCCACTCCTGTGCCCAATTTATATCCATTCAGCTTTCTGAAGCATTCAGCCAGTATATAGTTTAGTTAAACAGCTCGGCTCCCTCCCTGGTGTTTACCCCCTGATGTACGCATAGTAAGTAATGACTTACTATGTCACTATTACTTAATGAAAGTTACCTTTCAGCCTCCACCACGCTTGGTTAGTAGGTACAAGATGGCAGCTCCTTCGCCACCTCTTAGGAGACAGATCTGCCATCCCATGAATCATTGCAGCAGCTCCCCTCTGCACAATTTCCAATCTGATCCTGTTCAGAAGACCACAGGGACTAGGTAGCCCTTTGGGCTCTGCAGCTAATCCTTGTTCTGCTAGGCCATGTTCCCCTTCCTTCTCCCTTTGGACTTGCTGCGATAGTATGTGTGAGCATGCAGCTGTGGGTTTCCCACAGAAGACTGTGAGATCTTTTAAGAACTGTTTTATTTTTAGTGTGGGCAGTTTTGAGAATTACCACCACGTAGAAGGGATGGAAATTATTTTCCTTGTGTGTCATCCATTTTTGAGATGAGGACTATGAATGGAAATGGGGATGTGTTGCCAGGGGTGGGGGTGGAATTCTTGAGTGCAGATGACTGGTAAATTAGTCCTTAATTCCCTGAGATTAGTACACTGTCTTCATGTATGAAAAAGGACTAAAGAATTTAGCATTGGTGAGTTACTTACTAGTTTTGTTTTTAGCCAAGAAGTATGTGATCCCAACATAGGAGGTAATATCATAATGTGCCCTCAGTGTGATAAAGCATGTACCTACTGGAACCTCACCATCACTTGTGAATCGTCCAAGGTAACTACATTTACAGCCTGCAGAAACGGTTTTGAACTTTAGTTGCACTTTAGTACTACATTTAAAACACTGATGGCCTCCATTTGTGTCCTGCGGAACTGCTAAAAATGTGTAAATAGTAGTTCCTTTTGATACAGTGACTCGACCTTGAAAAGTAAAAACAACATCATTAATTGCTCCAATTTGATCTAAGATGAAAAATTTGAATTTTTTACTTCACATAACTGCTGATATTTGATATGAGAATAAAATGTTATTTTAATTGAAAACTGGTTTCATTTGCGGGTACTTCTTCCTTCTGAGGGAAGGAAAGATTCAGTTAAAGCCTTGGTTCAGTAGCTCTGAAGCAATTTTGCTAAGGAAACATTTAAAGCTTGTTTTGACATTTCCAATTTCTGCCTTCTCCCTGCTCAAAGAAGTTATCTGGATCTATGCCCTGAATTTGATCCGTGTTGCCAAGGAGAAGATGGTACAAGGAAAGGCTGGTGTTGGCTGTGACAGAAGCTGTGA
>WEIT01007292.1:8947-105142 GCA_013389985.1 Dryoscopus gambensis | reverse complement strand
ATGCAGAAAGAGGAGATGGCAAGCAAGATGGGGTACATGGATCATTATTGCAACTCCTGCAGACTACATGACTTAAAATTTTTCTATTCCTTTGAGGGGTCTGTAGCCTGTAATAGTATCAGTGGAAGAGAAGGTGCAGCCCCCTCTATAACCAGTGGAGACTTGATAGTGCATTTGCCATCCTGCCAAGTGTCCAATATCAGAAGAAGAGTTTTCTCCCATCACATGCCTTGAGGTGTAAGATTTGACTACACATCTCATTATATTGGCTCACATCAGTACAAACCTTGTTATTAGTCGTAAAACAGACCATCTCTTTTCTTTCCTGCAGATTTACTATGCTACATGAAAAAAGGGGTTTTTTAATGGATTCTCTATTTATTGCCTTATATCTTATTTGATCATCCTCTTGCAATGGAATGACAAGCACAAAATTGCTTTCCTTTTACGCATCATAAAAAGTGTTTTGAACTCACTTTTTCCTAAAGCCAGTGGTTGAACATGAACATCTTTCTTGCATTCCCTTGGCAGATCCTTTTGATTATTGCTTCAGTTGTTGGAATCATTGTCTACAGGCTCTCAGTTTTCCTGGTGTTCTCTGCAACATTGTCACAGCACATCAGTGGAACTGAGGCGATCCGCAAGTACCTGACTCCACAGACAGCCACGTCAGTAACAGCTTCGCTCATCAGCTTTGTTGTCATTATGATTCTCAACATCATCTATGAAAAAGTGGCAATCCTGATCACTGACTTTGGTATGCTGCTGCTGTACCTCAGATAGAAACATGGGGTAAAATAGGTAGAAAAATTAGCATTTATATGCATAGTAGGTATTACACTAAAAGAACACCTGTACGACATCTTTCAGAATTTTCCCACCAAATCACACAATACCACCTAGAAATTTTCCAGTATAGATTCTCAGTATCAGAGAAATATTATATTCAGCTCTTTGCCTGAAAAGTCCTTACATAAGCAGCATGAAAGATCAATTGTTTACAGTTTTGTGCTTGTGAAACAGACAAAGCAAAGAAGATTACTACAAAAACCAAGCTTTATGAAAACAGATCAGTAAGTCATAACATATTCAATTACATTAGCTTTTGTTTATGGGTAAAATAGCTATTTTCTTGTAAATAAGTGAACTAAGGTCACCATTCCAAAGCTACATACCTCTCTGATGCTGTTAAACAGATAAACAGTCACAAATAATATTATTCTCTATATCCAGGCCATCAGCATTAAAGTACCTATTTTACTTTGAATGCATGAAGTAGTGCGGTGTTTTCATTTAATACTGTTTCATCAGTTCAAAGTCTTGCATTTGCATCTTTCCTGAGTCTGCTGGATTTGGGTGCATTTTTTTTCCCCTGAGTTATTAGAATTTTTGCTTCTTCTCTTTCTTTATTGTCAGGGAACAAATTCTTTCCTTTTTACAACCCATATAGTTTTAGAATTATATAATGGTTACAGTATACATGGGGATTATGTACAATCTAAATAATAATGCTCTCGATCATATTAAGGAATATGAGGCATAGAGATTATTTGCAGCTGAGGCTCTAGAACAGCTTGTAGGTTACTTGTAGGTTGAGTTGGGGTTTTTAAAATTTATTTACTTTTCTTTCATTGCAGAGCTTCCAAGGACACAGACCGATTATGAAAACAGTCTAACCACAAAGATGTTTTTGTTCCAGTTTGTCAACTACTATTCTTCATGCTTCTACATAGCCTTCTTTAAGGGTAAATTTGTGGGTCACCCTGGAAGTCCAGTTTATTGGCTAGGAAAGTATCGCAATGAAGAGGTAAGATTGTATAATGTATAATTAGTCCCAGTAATCTGCTGCAGTTAGGAGTGTATATAGTAAAACATAATTGTACATATTTAACATTAAGGTTTAAAAACTGACTGCCTCCCAAGCTAATTGCCTCCTCGCTAACTCCTAGCATAAAAGAATGTGGCGCAAGACCACCTGGGCTTAGAAATGTGTTACACATACCCAGAAAAGTGTATTTTACCATGGTCCTACGATCTGTGAATGGGCACACAAGAAGGAGAGAATATCAGTAGCACATTTCTACTCTGCTGGATGACCCTCACCTGGTAATAGCACAGAGCTGCATTACTTCACCTGCTATTTTCCTCTTCCACTGGTGTTCTGTCAGTTTACCAAATATGACCATATATGGCCTGGAATTTGCTTTTGCATACCTTGCTGGAAAGGTTTGCCTAGACAGTCTTCTTGGATTGCTTTAAATTATTGATAATATTATTATAATAAACCAGGAATACATTATTTTAAATGCTTCATTCATGCCTGAAAAGTTACCCAACTTCAAAAAATTTTCCTCTCTCCCAACCTTCAGTGTGATCCAGGTGGATGTCTCCTTGAGCTCACAACCCAGCTTGCCATCATAGTAGGAGGGAAAGCTATCTGGAACAACATTCAAGAAGTGCTTCTTCCGTAAGTTCAAACTATTGAGTAATCTACTTTTTCATATTTGAAAAATACTGTTTTGCTTGATGCCTTCAGGCACTTGGTCACTGAGTTTGGTAAGTGCATATTGTATTCTGAAAGAATAAGACCTGTTGTCAGGGCCCTTTTTATACAGTTTAGATATTTTGGTCTGGTAGTCTGGGCTCCTGTCTCTGTTTTTATAACTGATTTTAATTCTAATCAGAAATTCTTCCTTCCTCTGCAAGTTGAACTCAATGTGCTTCAGGTTGAGTATTTAAAACTAAGGTAATAGAAGCTCTGAGAATATTAAACTGAAGATTTGCTTAATATTGATTGGAATGATTTGTTGTTATACATTGGGCTTTTAAAAGTCATGTATAAGTTACTGATTTAACTCTTTTAGTAATTATAAATCACTACGATTCTGGTATATTGCCCCATTACCCTCTCATTTATGGTTTGTAAATAACCACTTTTAGGATAAGGCAACAAAAGGAAGGAAGGAAGTTTTAAATATTTCAGAAATAAATAAATCCATTGTTTAAAGCTGTTACAGCAGAAATGGTTTGGGTTATTTTTTTTCATTTACTGAACTTTTTAGGTTATTTACCAGTGTTACTGTTCTTTTTCTCCCTGCCTGATAGTTTGGTCAAGAATCTAATTGGAAGATACTCTGCAGCTGCTAGATCAGAAAAAGTTGTTCCACGTTGGGAACATGACTACCACCTCCAGCCCATTGGAAAACTTGGACTATTTTATGAGTATCTAGAAATGGGTAAGTAACAGTTTAGTCTGGATTCACTACCACTGCTGGATACAGACATGTTCTAAAGAAAACCTTCATACAAGCTATGCTTAATAAGGTGGGCAGAGGAGACATTAGTGTTTTCTGAGAGAAGTTTTGATGAGACGTTGCAGATGGTTTTACAAGCTTTTATTAAGCAGCTAAGCCTTAATCCAGTTTATAACCAGGAAACAGCCTGTGACTGTACAAGGAGGAGTACTGCTGCTTCCTTGCCTAATCCTGTGAGAAATGCATTCAGAAGGCAGACCACTGTCAAGTTCTGATGTTGTATAGCAGAGCCATGTCAGACTGCTCTGCTGGAGGTCTACAGTCACCAGGACTTGTTGCTGGTATTTGGGAGCTGGCAGACCATGGCTGGTTTGTTGCCACCATCCATTTCATGATGGCATTGCCAGTGTACATAAGGCAGTACCCAGACACCAGTAAGATGATTGTTGGTTTGGGCCTTCCAGTTCAGTACAGAGACAGATAGTCATGAGATTTCCAAGTATTCATGATAAAGACATCAGAAAGAAATGGATATTTGAATACCCAGAATAGTCCCTCTTGATGTGTTGTGATTTGTAGTATTTTCCTGTCCCCTTCACCCAGCAGGTTTTTCCAGTACTGTTGTGCTACTATTTTCTCATCCAGAAGATTTACTAGAAACCCAGCTTCTCTTTCTTGTTTCTCCCTTCTGAATTTGGAGTATATAAACTATACATGCGTACACTTGCTTATCTCCCGTAAGCAAAAGCCTCATCAATGTATGTAACCTCTCCTTTCCACAGTTATACAGTTTGGCTTTGTGACTCTGTTTGTGGCATCGTTCCCCCTGGCTCCTCTTCTGGCTCTTATGAACAACATGTTGGAAATCCGGTTGGATGCGTGGAAGCTGACAACCCAATTCAGGCGCATGGTTCCACAGAAGGCACAAGACATCGGCGCCTGGCAACCCATCCTGCAGGGCATAGCCATTCTGGCCGTGGTCACCAATGTAAGTGCGGTGCCAACAACTGCAAAAGATAAAATGCCTTCACTGCAGGTGCCCCGAGTGCTGTGTGTGGCAATGCAACTTAAATGATCCTTAAGACATATCTTCTTAAAACAGAAATTCAGCTTCTTTCTTGCGTTCCTAAAAATACAATATGTGCTCAAAATTGCAGATCAGGATGAATTCTCTGAGAATTTGGACACTAATCTCTTCTTCGGTTGTACTTAAAATTTTTAAGTACACGACAAAGAAGCTGAATTTTAAGGGAGTTTCTTTAAAATATTTAGGAAAAAAATTCTGATGAATATACTTCTAACGATGAAATTCAGACCTTTCACACTTTTTGTATCAATTCACCAAGATTTTATTTGTAGGCTGCATTGTGGGAAGGAAAATAAGCCACTGGTATTTAACACTGTGGATTATTTCATTGCTTATTCTTAAACAGTAGCTAGTATGTCTTAACTTACAGAAAACTCTCACTGTTGGCCTTTCTTAAAGGAGCAATGATCACTGGTTTCTTCCACAGGGACAATAACACCACAGACTATCCATGGGGAATATCCTTTTTCAAAAAGGTCACTATTTTCTTCCGTTACCAGGGAGATCCAAATATGTTACACTATTGGATAAGATAACTGTTTTTCCTGGTCAATCCAGCTGGATCTTGTAATACCAATATGAAATTAGAAGTTGTATATATATCTTAAGATTACTTTAAAATATTGTGCCTTATCACAGCTCTCATGGTATTCAGGTCAGAGTCGAAGTGTCTTTGGTGACCTTATGTTGACTCGGCCGTGTGTAGGCTTCTGTTAGGAATGTGTTGGTGCCCTGCTTTCTGCAGCTGATGTCACTGTACAAACAGGGCATCAGCCGCTCACCTCTGTGGGGCTGTTGGCGTGCGAGGGGCTCAGCTCCAGGGACTGTCACCTTCAAACAGCCCTGCTGCAGGTGTTGTGAGAACCTCAAAGAGATTGGGTTTTACTGTTAATGAAGTGTGGGCCACAAAACCATGTGCTTGAGCAAATGCTAGAAGCTGTTCTGTTCCTTTAAGTATGTTTCTTTTCTTGTTTAATATCCAGGAACTGATCCAAGTCATCAGTCTTTCCTTTACCACCCCTGCCTTGATTTTACCTTAGTACACAGAAAGTGTTTCTTCTCTCCTACACGGCTTGTTACACCTGATTATACTTGGGTAGTGTATCATCTTCTCCTTCATGCATCTTCTCCTTCATGCATATTACCTTTGTTACAGCTGCTAGTGACTTGCAAGCAACTTTTGCACAAAGCTACCAGTTTCGAGCATTGCCGTGAGGCGCTGGACTTGCTATTGCATCTGTTGTTGATTTGAAGACTGATTTTAATTAGTGATGGTATAAATGGAAAACTGTGTGCAGTAAAGCCTGGGAAGCAAAGAATGTGCTGTTTGTTTGTAGTTCTCCAGTGCAATACTCTGAAATGCAGCCCATAATTCAAGAGGAAAAAAAGTTTTTCCTTTGAGAGGATGCCGTAGGATTAGCTCTCATATTTCTGTCCTTGAAGCTCTCTGAAGCACATCTGGAGATCATTCTGAGAGAGGGAGGAGAGTGAGACAGGGTTCAGATTTAGGATGATGAGAGACCTGGGGCCTTGCAAAAAAGGTTCAGTAAGATCAAGTATTAAGCTGTGTAAATACCATATTCTAGCATCTTTCTGGTACAAAGAAGCAGCATCAAACTCATTTGGTCCAAAGGGAGAAGGAATTTTTTTGCCTTACTGTTGAAATTAATTCATTTATGGTCTGACTAGATGAGCTAATGAACAGAAAGAAAATTTATTTAACAAAAATTTTTTATGCTTGTAATTCAGACTACAAATACTCTACTTGTAGTCTACTTTTAACTGTACTTCAGAGTTAAAAACAGAGTAATTTAGCTGTGAGGTCGTCTCCCTGCAGCTGCAAGACACAGTAATATATACTTCTTGTCAGTCAAAAACACCTACTGAGCATGTAAATATAAACAACATGTAATTTTCACTTCATTTCACAGTGGCATGTAATGCTTAAAAACAGTATTTGTAAGCGCATGCCAACTACATTTGATTTAAGCCAAAATGCAGTACAAGAAAAACACCTTATCCTTGAAATTTTTCAATGAGTTTATTTTAGACCTAGGATGCCTCCCTTTTGTTTCTCATCGGCCAAACTTTCTCTCAACTGAACTCACTTGTAACAATATTCTGGAGAATTAAATACAGATCTTGGACCACAGTCTCAAAAGGATTGTTTCTGCAGCTTTTATCTTAACTACAGTTTAGCTTCTCAGGTCCTTCAAAGTAAGCCAACTCAAAAGGTAGACATTAGGATAGCATTCATCATTTGGCAGTGGTGCCACTTGAGGTAGGGTGGGTCTTGCCCCCTTTTCAACTCCCTGCTCTTTCCCTTCGCTGTCCCTCTTTCCCTTTGCTGTCCCTCTTTCCCCTTCCACTCTTTCCCCTCAGTGCTGTCTCCTGCACTGTGCCAGCACCAGCACTTTATAAACACATGATGAATCAGAGCAGGGAAAGGATCCAGTGGTGATTCCCAGTCAGATCAGCACTGTCATCTGATCTGCTGCGTGGGGCCAGGAATGCCCAAGCCAGCGCAAAGCCCACGTCAACTGCTAGAGGCAGAGGCAGGAGGTTGTTTTAGCTAGCACTACCACCAAAGCATTCTTCAAGGAGGTATCAACTTTTTTTTTTTCACCCTTTCTCCTCTCTCCCCTTCCCTTTTGCTACAGCTGTTACAAATACCTCCTCAGGCTGGGACTGTCTGGCTGGAAATGGTGCATGAAAATGGAAAATTTTTGTCCCATGTCATGAAAATAAGGAAATACAGACTTTGTGAATTGCAGACTGGCATGATGGGGAATAAAATACAGATATTAACCAGCTTTTATGCTCCTCTGTTACCCATTACTGCTTGACTTTGCCCCTAACTTTGCCCTACATGATTTTCCTGTAGTTTTTTTCTGCCTCTTTTATACATCTCTGCCTAAATCTCCTTCCCCCAGATCCCGTCAGATCCCTACTTCACATTTTTCTCCTCCATGTCTCTGCCCTGGTTCTTTCCATGCATGTTGTCAAGTGGGTATTTTTATCCTGGCATGGGACAAAACACTTCTCTTTCAGTCCTGGAGTGCAGCTGGTCACTCCTTCCTTGGTGCTGGGCACCAGAGACGCCTGATGCCATGAGTTGGCTGGGCAGCCTCTTGCTAAGTACTCAGCTGCAGATCTTGCCAGTGGAAAGTCTTCCTCACAGGGGAACCTTTTGAACTTGCAGTAGCAGAGGAGGAAATTGGATTAAACATAGTTAACCTGTTCTCCAGAATAGGATGTTTTGGGAAGTTCATGAGTTTAGAAAAGACTTCCCACAATAAACCCACAGATCAAATTTCCTACCCAGTTTGTGACTAGCGGACTGAGTAGGACAGGGACTCTCTTGGGAGCAAGATAAAAACAAATGGTCACGTCATGTAAAACAGCACTATGCAGCTGGTACTAAAAAAAATTACCTTGGCATCAACAGCAGTTTCCACATGTACGACGCTATAGTGGGAGGCAACAAGTACCAAGATGAGTTTGGGCTGGCTAGCACCTCAGAAAGGGTGGGATGTTTCTAGGATCAGAGATGGATCAGTTCTATAACTAATTTCTTTAATTCATTTACTCAAACATCGGGGAACCTGGTGAAATTTAATTTTCTATTACTGAAGAACTCTTATGTTGTTTCCATTAGTTTCATCAGGCAGAATTATTTTAAGCATCTCGTTAGTACTCATGAGAAGCACATTTGCTGATCTCCTCTGCATGCACATGAAAAAAGTGTTTCATAGTATAACTGTTTTAAGGCATTCAGCAGAGCTAGCATAATTTAGAAACTGTACAGTGTGCACATGCCAGAAAGGGATTGTTTTGTGCCCGTGAGAGACTACATGCTTATTTACAGAATGAACAAACACTGACGGGAAAAGCACGTATTTTCTATTTTTAGCTTACACGCTAACTTTTGAAGTGATAAGTATATGGCAAAGGAATGCATACTGAAGCTTATTTCTTTAATGCTGCTCTGCTCTTTTGTCTTCTCTTTCTGAAATGCAGGCTATGATCATTGCTTTTACATCTGACATGATTCCTCGTCTGGTTTATTACTGGTCCTTTTCGGTCCCTCCGTATGGGAGTCACAGCAGTCACACTATGAAAGGGTATATAAACAGCACACTTTCTGTCTTCAATATATCAGACTTTAAGAATGCAAGCAAGCCATTTTCCCCTTGGTTTGGGAACCAAACGACATGCAGGCAAGTGTTAAATAAGCATTTGTCATTTTCTAATTACACAAGTAATAGTTTTTATATCTAAGTCATCTAATTCAGTTAACAATATGCAGTAAGAAACATTAAAACACAGGAAAAGCCAGCTTATTTTGAATGGCAGAATGGAGTGGAAGTATTCACCCATAAGTTTGTGCTACTCAGAAGATTCTTATTTTAATTTGGTTTTCTCCTAGCTGATAGTTTTCAAAAAAAACCCTTAAGTTTTTATAATTAGTTCTCAATGAAGTGGCAAAAATAGGGCATTTCAGCCAAATACGGCTTGTTTTGCAGATATGATTTTACCCATCGCAGTAGTTCCCCAAGCTAACTAGTTCCTGGACACATTAAGCAGGGCCATGTCGTGCTCCATCCTCTGGCCACAGTGCCGTACTGCAGAGATGCCAGAGACCAGCTCCTGACTTTCCTGCTTTGCTTTCAGGTACCGGGATCTCCGCTACCCTCCTGGTCACCAGCACCAGTATGAGCACAACATATACTACTGGCATGTCATTGCAGCCAAGCTGGCTTTCATCATTGTCGTGGAGGTCAGTGTACCGGGGTTTGAGCATTGCTTATTTAGTCTCTTCCCTCCATGCAGAGAATCCTTCAGAGACATTCAGTCCAGGCACAGCTATCAGAGCTGGTGATGTGTGCTAGCACGAGCAAGAACTTGGGAGATGTAAATTAAAAGTAGCAACATTAGAAAAAGAATTCCCTGAAATCATGACATTAGGTGAGGATTGCCACATGTATCTGCAGCCGAGGATTGCCCCATGCATCTGCAGCTTCTTTTCTCAAGAACTGTAGAATTATTTTTAGTAGCAGAAATAGAATACATGTACTTAGAAGAAGCTTGTGCACAGCATCCTGAATTCATATACATGATACATGTACATAATACATGTACAGTACATGGCAGAGTGAAGTCTACAAAGACAGTCGCTGTAAGAGGTGAGTCTCTAGATGATCATCAAAAAGCAATTGCTCCTTCCTCTGCAGCTACAACCTGGGCTTACAAAAGATAGGAGTCAGTCCAAGATGAAGAGAGAGAAATATTGGGTATTATTTAATTATAAAATGCACTTAGGGCCTTATCCAGGGACTGCTGAAGTCATCAGAAATATGCAACTGGTTACAGCAGACTTCCTGTAGCAGAGAAAAGCAATTGCCCCAGTCATTTGAACAAACCTAAAAAATCTTATAGGAAACTGTAACCAGTGTTTCCATGCAGGAGGGAAGCACTGTGTACCAGCACTGTGTTCCCCAAAGCAGGCAGAGAAGTCCTCACTCCAATCAGGATTGGAAAATCAGAAATTCCTGTTTATCAGATAATTATCGGACAACTAGTCATGTCTTTTTAAAATCCTTTTCTACCATGTTAGATACTGCTCAGAGTCTTAAGACAAAAAGTGACATTTTATTTATAATCATAATAATGTCCTGTTAAGCCTGACTGACATTTTTTCATTTTCACCTTTCCCAGCATGTCATATACTTTGTGAAGTTTATTATTTCATATGTAATTCCGGATGTATCACAAAAGACCAAGAGCAAGGTCAAACGAGAGAAGTACCTCACACAGAAACTCTTACATGAGAATGATCTCAAAGGTGTGAAAAAAACCATGGGTAAGATAGCCGACAAAATTTTCAAAGGAACAGACAGCACTTTCCTACCTAAAGATGAATAAGTGCTTTTTCATGTGGAATAACAGTACTTAGCCAACTAATACCTGTCCAGATATTACCAATAGCTATCAAGCACTTTGGATTTACTAAACATTGTTTCTGACAACTCTTATATACTCGTTTACCAGTTTCCCTTGGACAAATGCAACCACTGCAACTCACATAAGAGTTATTATTTTTATTAACAGCTTTTTAGGACCTATTTAAAAAAAAAAAAAAAGATGAAGGTGAAAACCATTTATCCTCTTAAGAAGATGCAGATTAATTCCCAAACATGTAGACTGCTTTCTACTTTTTTTAGGCATCAGCTATTAAATAACTAGTTTGACTTGAATAAAACCTTAAGAACAAGAACGATTTGCTGTAAGAATGTCATCTCATCTAATGAAGGAGTTTTGATTGCTTGCTAATGCAAACCCCTGCTATAAAATGAAGAGGAAAAGCCAAAACATGAAGGAAAAAGAAAGAAGATACAACTCAAAATCCCATTGTTAAGCCATTGGAATTGACATACTAAGTGGGGTTGTTTGCTACTCTGACTTAGCTATGCATACTGAGACTTTAATGGACGACAAGATGTTTCAATTAATCATGGACTTGGATCATAAGAAGCAACAGGACTGTAGGCCCATCCTGTTCATCAATCTCTGTGTAAACAGGAGAATTGCTTTGAAATCAATGCATACAAACTGACCTTACAGCACTCCAAGTGAGTGGAAAACTCAGGCATTTTATCTTTTCCCAGTCAATGTACTTTCATTAGTTCACTCGCCCATTCTGAGCTAAATGCTCATAGCCTTGAAGGTCTCCTACCTGTAAAAGCAATAAGTGTTAAAAGTCTTTTCACATACTAAATCGATATTTGTGGAGGGCTGTCTTTTGCATTTCTCTCACACCAGAACATGCTCTTCCCTGGAGTTTTGAGATAGGACGAATGTGCAGCTGAACATTTTGATGCAACATTGTGTGATAAAGTGAATTCTGACAAGACTATTAATCTGTTGAATCCAGAGATTCGAATAAACCACATAATAGGCCTTAACCATTATATGAAGTTTTAAACAACAAGGAAGGATGTCAGAGGTGGGGAGGCGGGTGCTACAGCCATCAGTCATCTTCAAATCAGGCTGCAGATCTGCTTGCTTATTTTGGCTCCAGCTGCAAACTGAGAATTAGGGAATTACAGATTAGGCATGTATGTGGAAGGCTACTTTGTGCCTGAAGGTATTCCAGATTATTAACTTGCTTTCTCTTTTAACAGTTTTAATGGACCAATTTTTTATAAATCATGAAAACAAAAACCTTTTTGAAAAAGCGAAAGTATGCCTGTACTCTATAAACCAGGTGATTACTTTATGTTTGTAATTTTGTACTCTTCTTAAATGCAATAGATATGCAGAATTTTTAGGCAGATTATTTATATCGCTTTTTACATATGAACTCCATTTACAGAAACTAATTAGCCTTTAGAAGATGTATTTTATTCAGTTAATAATCAGAAGGAATTAAACCTATGAATTTTGCAGCAAAACTTCCAGATACTGAGTGCTGTGTAACTCAAGCCTGTCTCTTGAAGCAAACCCTACAGAACCCTAAAATCATTCAGATTGGAAAAGACCTTTAAGATCATCAAGTCCAACCATTAACCCAACACTGCCAAGTCCGCAACTAAACCACGTCCCTGAGCGCCACATCTACACGTTTTTTAAATACCACTGTCTGGGTGCAGCCAGCCAGCCAGTTTTTTATCCAGCGAACGGTAGGTCTGCCCAAGCTATGAGCAGATCAGCACCCGTTCGGCCCCAGAGACTTGTGTCTGTCTAAGTGGTGTAGCAGCTCACCAACCACTTCCCCTTGGATTATGTGGGCTTCACTCTGCTCCCTGCCCGTGTGTCCCAGCTCAGGGGCCTGGGTACTCAGACAACAACTGGTCTTACTACTAAAGACTGAGGCAAAGAAGGCATTGAGTACCTCAGCCTTTTCCTCATCCTTTGTCTCTGTGTTTCCCACCACATCCAATAAAGGATCAAGAGTTTCCTTAGCCCTCCTTTTGTCGCTAATATGTTTATAGAAACATTATTATTGTCTTTTACAGCAGTAGCCGGGTTAGGTTCTAGCTGGGCTCTGGGCCTTCTAATTTTCTCCCTGCATAACCTCGCAGCATTAGTCTTCCTGAGCTGCCTGGCCCTTCTTCCAAAGGTCATCAACTCTCCTTTTTTACCTGAGTTCCAGCCAAAGCTCTCTGTTGCTGGTCTTCTCTTCTTTTGAATATTTCCAGGGATGGAGACTCCACAACCTCTCTGGGCCACCTGTGCCAGTGCTCAGTCGCCCTCACAGTAAAAAAGTGTTTCAGTTTGCGCCCACTGCCTCTGGTCCTGTCACTGCATAATATACCAAATTTTCAGTTGAAGTTTTGTCCAAAAAATTGTTTCAAGGAACAATTTTAGTAATACTCGGGATTTCCCTGTGCAAAATGAGTTGGGTTAGAAAGGACAGTCAGCTTCAGCTCCATTCATACTTGTAGTTTTGATTTTAGCTTTCAACTGGACCTTTCTCATTTGCAGCTGTGTTCAGATGAGAGATGCCATTTTTACTCCCTCATCACTGATCACAGCACCAGTGTGCCTTAAATACCATTCCAGGTGTGGTGTTAGAGATCTGGGGCAGGTAAGGAGGCATCCTGTGATAAAGGGGGGAAAATGCATCACAAAATGGACCATTTCAGCTAGGCTTAAGGAAGCTCTTTGAGAGTTAAAGAGACTAGCAAGCAAAGGAACTGTCATACTGTTCCATACTCCAGTGGTGGAGCTTAAGGCTGATTTTCAAGACTGCCTGGTCTTTTGCTCCTTGTTTGATTCCTGGGGACTCTCCAAGTTGTTTCTTCCTACATCAGTTGGCACTGTTTCCCAAAGGGGGAGTTAGCCCTCAGTGTCATAAAGAGTTTATATTCCTGCCTTTAAAATAACAATTGAAAAACATGCTACATCAGCAAAGCCTGTGTGTCTTTGGCTTGGGCTCCTCCCATAATAAAATCGTAATTAGCCCTGAGTGTGTTTCTGCGTAACCTTTTTTGTTCAGATGACAAATGTACTTTTGAAACCAGTCTTCCACTTGTCTCCATTTTCCAGGCAGTGCTTCCCATCACAGACTAGTCTGGGTGCACATGGGCTGAGTTCTTTTTGGTTTAGACTGACCCAGAAGGCAGCTTTTAGATATGCCCTTAATGGTCACTGGCAGACACTTAGTCCGCAGAGCTGAAACCAGAGCTGGGCTGAAGAGAGCGGTGAGCTCTGCGTGGGCATCACCTAGCCAACATTAATGTTTTGCTCTAGTGATTTGCTTCTGAAATGCTCCTTGCTAATGTAGCTATAACATTTCATTTCAGAAGACATTCTATCAGGAATCCAGTTTGGTTTGCCATGTGCACAGTATTACTCACAGCAGAGTTCTGAATCAGAGAAAGACGAGGGAAACCAACACAGTGCCTAATAATTGCATTTTAATAGTTTGATTTAAGCTGTGCAGTTTCTGTAGCCTCTACCTCCAACTGCTGAAATGTGCTCTGCTTGAATGCAGGAGGTTCTGCGGAGGCATAAGAACAAAATGCTGGGGACAGTCACCAACATACGAGTATTTGTAATTTTTTTTTTTTAGGCTAGGTCACTTTAATTAAAGATCTGCTTTAAGGGAAAATTAGCATTTGTTTTAAACTCTGAATCCATTTTACCTTCTTTTTACACTTGATATGTAGGCCAGACTCCTATTTTGTACAGATCTGTTGAAGTCAGGGTGAATTTGGACCAGTGACCATTTCATTGCCTTAGCAAGCACCATAAATTACAGACTATCACCACTGTTTTAGACTCTGTGTATGTCAATAAAATTCAGAATGTAAGATTGTATTTTTTGTATTTTTTCTAAGAATGTTTGCTATTAGTTTCTGAATATTAAGATTTCTTTGTATTTATTGTCATTAAATAAAGTCTTTATTTTAAAATAACAATACATCTGATGTTGATTAGTGTTGGGGTTTTTTCCCTTGAATTATACTTCTGCTGCCAAGTGCTACTTAAATTATTATGGTGTCATCCCTGTCTAATTTCCATATTCATCCTCTTTTTCAATCTTATTCCATTAAACTGTTACTAGTGCTGAAATTTATCTCCAGTGTTTTTCTGCATCCTCTAGATGGAAGCCACTCCTTTCAACACCAAGTCGATGACAAGAACCATTATGTTCTCATACAAATAAACAGTTTAGGTCTTTATAGCCTTTCACTCCTGTCATGATAAACCCTGTGTTATGTTTCAGAGTCATTATTTATTTCTTTATCTGAATCAAGTCTGGGATGCTCCTACCTCCAGGCAGTCCACTCTGTCTCTCCCTGCCATCCAGCCATCCATTCTCTTCTGCTTCTGCTCTGGCTCTTGCTCTCTGCTTCAAGGAAATCCTTTTCTGAGGCTTCGAGAACAGAAAGGTTAGAGGGTAATTTTAAATAGAGACCTTCTTTGCACTGTGGTATGTTGGTTTTATTTCTCATTGGGATTCCCAGGATGTGCTTTCAGCAGCTTTATGATAGTTGTAGAGCAGAAGTACTACCACTTCCAACCTGTTTTCTGCTAAGGGCTGTGTCTCACGGATGCCAGTACTCACATTGCCCTGCCACTCTTGCTTCAATTTGGCTTTGTTGGAGCAAGAACAAAAGAAACTTTAGAATAAAGCATGATAAGGATTATTGTCCTACAAGCAGAAAGATATAGTATCATCACAGCCCAAATCCATATGAGGATTGTGCGGTTTTAAATTGACTGATACATTTTAAACTGTTCAAACAACAGGCTTTAGTTACTTTTCTACTCAATACACAAATAGTCAAAGCATAGCATTTTACTTCTGGTGATGCTAGAAGGTAATTCTCTCTGTCACAGAGCAGATGAAGAGTACTTATTTTGGATAGTCAGATGAAAGCACACTGTGCTCTGCCTCACCTGGAACACCCAACCCTGTTAGTGTGCTCTGCCTGCACATCACCAGAGATGTCAGCAGAGGTATGAGCAACTCACACCAAGTCTAGATTTTTCTCTGGTATGCCTGTCATTTCCAGTCTATTACATAAAGCTGCTTTTCCAATAAAGGGGAGCAAGTGATGGTGGCTGCAAGTTTTATTTTTATTTGCATTTCTGTGGACCTCAAGCATGGACAAGTAGCAGGTATGCAAAACACTGAAAAGATATGGATGTAGTTAGTCATAAATAACCTCAACACAGCTTGTGGCAATAGTTTCTTCATAAGAAAATAATGTGTTTAAATAGCTTGATACTAGTTAAAAATTCTTTTCAGGAAAGTTGAAGAAAGTGGTTTTTATTTACAAGCTGGAAGTGCCTCTAAAAAGAGTTTTTTACAATTGCTTTCTCCAATTTCTGCTGCATTCTCTGCCACATCCTGTAAAAGCAGTGCTAATTGCTGAGAACAAAGTTACAGTTAATCAGTCAGCAATTGTATCAATTGTTTCAAGATATACTATTCTCTACAAATATGTAGGCTATGGTAATATCCTAAATGCTCAAGAGAAAGAAAAAGAAGAAAAAGTACACAACACAGTCCAAAGAGAAAATCCCACTGCATTCCACAGTGCAACATGCGCAGGCCAGGACACCAAAAAGCCACCTCAAGCATATGAAGAGAGAGCTGGGGGGAGGACAAGGTGGGGACAGAAACTCATATCTTTAATTGTGCGACGCAAGAGAAGTTACAGCCAACTGTGATAGTATTAACGCAATATCAGGGTGGGGGATGTTAGTTATTTGTGTAGTATCCATGCAAGCCTCTCACACAATTTCTCAGCTTTTTAAGAAATTATGATACCCGCCCACTTGTGTGGGCATCACACAAGTGCGTAAATAAACTGTGCTGGGAGCCACAGCCGCCTGTGGCCATCGCCTTACCTCCCCATTCTCCGGGATCCCGCTTGGTGTCCTGTTACAGCCATACTGTGCTCATTCATGCAGTCATGCTCCAAACCGGTCTGGCTGCTTAGAGAGAGCAGAAACTTGTAAGCCTCTCTGGAAGGGCACTGCAGGATCTTCGCTTGCTTCGCCCAGCCTGGCATTCAGCCCTGAACATCCATCCCCTCCACTGAGGATCGAGGGTGCTTGGGGTTTGTTGTGTTCTTGGGTTTTACAGAGTTCAGAGTACCCTGGCTGCCAGGGGTTAAGATTACTTGTCCTGTGAAAATATTTGGCAGCCATGCTAGCATAAGGAGTCAGGGGCTCTGCCTTCTTCCTGCCACCCTGGGGCTGCCTCTTGCCAACCCCGTGTTTGTGCAGCTGTCCACTGAGCAGGGGAGTGTGGCCGCACGGATGGATGGGCTGGCATGGGCGGCCGTGCTGGCACGGGTGGCGGTGCTGGCATGCATGGCTGTGGCCACACGGGCAGCCTGACAGAGGGTCAGGTAGGGTGGGAAGTAGAGATGAGACGGTGGGAGAGGCAGCCCAGCTTCGGGGAAGCCTCTGGCCCAAGAAATCTACCAAAACACAACCAAATGGGCTCCTAATCCCATAGTTATTTTAGTGAGTTAAAAAAGGAGGGACTTGCCTGCCTGCCTAAGGTGGTTACACAGATGAATAAGCAGGGTTGTGCCTTTAAGAATCTGCACAACTGCGAACAAGCAGGTCTGGTCTTGGCACCTGCTGTGTGTCCTCTGAATATCCCTATTCAGGTGTAGCTATTGTGCTTTGAGCTCAGGCTTCACCTGAAGCCAAGTGAATTGTCCAAGTTCAGACATGCTGTCTGTGTGCTCATATTGAAGATTATACAGATGGCAAAAAACTCACAGGATTAGGCCCTTAATCATTGTCCTAAATGTGGTTTTGCAAATATGGCATTGATCTCTCGGAGATTGCCAAAATGTCACCTGGACTCTGAAAGCCCCAGGACAAGAAGGGATTTTCACGACAACAACCTGCAGGAGCCAGCCGTGCAGCTTGGGACAGAGGTGACACCAGACAGGGGTATTTGCAGGAGGTTTTGGCTAGAGGCAGAGGTCTCAGGGTAAGGGCAGCAGCAGCCTCATCCCCAGCCACACAGCCCCCCGGTTACTGCACTGACAGCTATGCCAGTGCAAGGACTGAAAACAGCTATATCTGCTGTTAATTAGTAACTACTTACTTAGACCTGGGAAAGGCAAAAACTGATCTGCCTCTCCTGGACTACTGTACCTTCAGATTAATGATAGGTTATAGACCTGTTACTGCTCGCAGCAGCTTTCTTTTTAAAAGACACTAAAGTACTTCTTATTATGTGTTAAAAAGGTATATGCATATGAACATTGAACATGATGTCACTGATTTTGCACATGACTACAAATAAAAGAAAAAGGCTACATTTGTGCTTTTCATAACGTAAAGCTTTTACTGAGAAGCATATATTTAAAAAAAAAATTAAAAAGAGACAAACAGATTTTCTTTCCTTGTCAGCCTGCTCCCGTATTTTTTCCCCGGTGATCTATAGTGGGGAAAAAATGTCACCATCCCCCAAGAGGAGCCATTAACAAATCCTTTCTTATCTTGCAGCCAAAGTAATGACATCTTATTGACAGTGCAGCAGAACAAACAATGTCTTATTGAAAGCTCCAGTGCTGGAGGATTTGGGCTGTCCTCAGGACTTGAGACCAAGCAATGAAAACAGGTATTACTATTAAATCAATGTCTGCTCTAGTTTTCCAATGGCCTTTAGCAGTCCCAGGCTCACAGAAGGTGTTCATAGTCCACCTAGGTATCACCCACACCACAAACTCAGTCAAGTACAGAGACCTTACTACAAGGAGTATGCCCAAAGTAGCAAGCAGTTAAATATCATCTATGGTACATATGGGAACAGTGCTGGAACTTTTCTTCAACACTGTACTTGACATATGGATCAGCCTGGAAATACAGGTCCATCCATTTCCTACCATTTGCAGGTATTACAAGATGCAGATATTTTTGATGAGCAAACATGAGCTGGTGATTTGGGTTTTGGTTGTCATGACCGTGTATGACTTTATTAAAATTATTCATGTACCTTTGTTCTTTAGGTAGACTCACCTTCTTGTAGCCTTCTCTCAGCATCTTGTGGGTATGAAGAGAGTTTTGCAAGCCAGATATCAGAGTTAGGTCCATTGTACACATACGGCTTTGTACAGATGAAAAATCAGTCAGACATAAAATGTAACTGTGCCTCTCAAATTCACCCAAGCAAAGGGGAAACAAAAATGCAGAAAACAGGTTGTTGTAGCACTGAAGCCTACAGCTTCAAGTAATCTAAGCCACCACTGTCAGAGCTCAATCACATCCTGTGTCTCCAAGCTTTCCTGCACATTTTTCAACTATAACTTGTGTTCATTTGACATCCTGAAGAACCAGCTCAAGATGCAAAACTGGGAGAGCCCTACCTAAAATCATATAAATAAAGAGCAGGGCACCATGTCATGGCACAGCAGGGTAGGATAGCAAGACCCACTTGGAGTGTTTTAAAGTCTTGTAGACCTATGTCCACGTGTCCCGGCTGTGGAGGTGGAAGAGGCAGCTGAGCGGGTCCAGCAGATCTCTACTACCCAGAAGTCACCTTTCTCTGTCTCCGTCAACCTTCACTATGCACAGCATTCCTCAGGCCCTTTGTGAAGATGATTCAACTCATTAACCCGAGACAAAATTGCCCCATTTTATCTATTCAGTTTTATTTGGATAAGTGAGTCAATCCGGCTTATTACAGATCCAAACACCACCAGAACCAGAGCAAGAGCTGAAGGAATACAGAGTCAGAAGCTGGGGGATCAAACCTGCGCCGTCAGGGTTTACAATGTATTAGATCAACTGAGCCCATGGCATGAGCTGTATCTGTCAAAGTTCCATTATTTCACAAAATAGTAACTTGGTTTGCAAATGCTTTTTTTATTCTTGTGTTTATTTTTGTGTTTACAAAGCCAATGCAACACATCTGTACAGCACATATAAAATAGACTAAGACAGAATGTGAACATACATTAAGAAAGTGCTCAATTTATCAGTATTAAATTTAACAGATCTTAGATCAAATACAACTTACCCTGTTGAGTAAAAAAAAGATTAATATTAAACCCTATTTATGCTAGAGCAGGAGTGAGCAATATGTGATGTCTTAACTTGTGAATATGCATCTTCAAAATGCATCAGCGAGGCTGGAAGGAAAGTGGAAGGGGACCAAATTTAAGCCCCTGAGGAAGCTGAACATCCACCAAGACACTTGTCAGGAGAATGCTGAAGGGCCTGTGACAGAGCAAGGCTTGTTCTCACAACTGGCTTCTCAAAAAACCACTAATAATGCTGGCAAACATTTGGCTCAGGAATTCCACCTCCATTTTTCAGATATCCCTCTTCAATTAAAGCTGAATTCTCAGGAAAATAGAAACATACGAAATATTTAAATCTATATATTAATAGAGAAAGAAATTCTTACAATAACGAGTCAGGACGTTCCCAGTGGTTCTTCTCTCATATCTACTGTAGGTCCTACATGGGTGTTCGTGACTTTGTGCAACACCTCCCTAGAATTACTCCTGATTAAATGTGCAAGAGATGATCTGTGGGTTCAGACAGCCAAGCCCAAAGAGATTATATTCAGCATGGTGGCCAAGAGGGTCTCCAAATTCCCTCTTCTTCACCCAGGAATAAGATACAAGTATGCCCAAACCTCAGTTCTGAAGCAGAAACGTTTTTCCCCCTCCAGCTTCAGAATTGCCTGATTTGTGCGTATGACCTAATAAACATCCTCTTATTTGTCTGGCTTTTGCAAAAATTAGAAATACCCAATTTGCCCGTTTAGATATCCCATAATGAGTCACATATGTGCAAAAATTCCCAAACCTTTGCTTTCTTTTGTTGCTTCTGGTTTTTCCTTGGTCTTCCAAAGAAGGAGGACTGACTATACTTGTACTCTGTAGCTTATGGTCACAGCGGCATCAGGGCAGCTCTTCTCTGCCCCACTCTGGTGTGCTCTCAGCAGCAGAAAGCTCATAAGAGTCCAGCAATCACCAAATCTAAGTCCAACATCCGTCTCCAGTCAGCCTCAGACATAAGCCTAAACACCACTCCATCTTATCATCCTTTTTTTTGCTTTATCTTTCCAGTGTGACAGAAGTTTCATCTCTTTAAATATAAACATTCCCTGTCTTTAAATACCTATAGTCTCATCTGGCCTACCTATAATTAAACCATTTTTAGAGTAACTTAATTTCATTTCACAAGTAGCTCATAGACTAAAAAAAATTCCCACAAATTGTGTGGCTCTTTGCATTGATTTCATTTATTCCTGTTGTCCAGCTTTACATGGGATTGTGACTTGAAAAGTCAGAGTATGCTGTAGATAAAATTTTTGATTGCCCAGCAATGGAAGGGTTGGAAAACTGTAAAAACATAGTATGAAAAAGATATTTACTACCTTACTTCGTTATTCAGTTCATAGGCCCCTTAAGTCCACATTAACTAATGAATCGTACTGGTAATACATGAATGGAAATGTTACATTTAGTCACAATTTGTAAAATTCTTACAGATAAGTCTAACCTGATCTTTTTAACAATTTTAATTGCAGGAACATAAGGTGCAACACAACTATCCTTGATGCAGACAGTTTTCTAAAGAAGACATTCCATGCTCGGTGTAGCCAAGCATGATGAATCCCTCCTGCTCCTTTTTCTCCAACAAAATCACTGGAGGAGCTGTTTGCACTCTACATTTTCAACGTATCTTCTCAGTCAAGTGCATTTCAATGAAGGATGAGCTTCTCCAAAAGCCTCTGGAAATATACTTTGTAGAAAGATCAGAAGATACATCTTTTTTCTCTTTTAATTTGACTGATACAAAAGAACCTGGGCTGCATTGCCTTCCAGGTCAAGAAGGTTCATCTCCATTCAGTCACAGTGAAACAGGACATTGGTGTGGATTTTTATTCTCAAATAAAAACTGCAGAGAAGATAAAGTAACAAATGAAATACCACATACATTGATTTCTAAATGATCATAAGTAAAGAAATGCCAGAAAGGACATCAGCATTCTGGTCAACAGTCCCATACACTGCCCTTTTCTAGAAAATTCCACCTCTAAGATGACACACAAATGCGTAGTCCAAGATATTTTTTTCTATTTATTGTAAAACTTATATAATCGAATGTCTTAAAGCGATGTCTGGGAAGACAAACTTAACTGGTAGGTTGATACTGATCTCCCGAAGAAGCAAGGGGCAGGGCTGGGGTTGGGGTATTCCTCCAGCTTGGCTGATGGTACCACCACTTAAAAGCACAGTAAAGAAAATGGGCACAGAGGGCAGAGGAAGGAGGGAGGTGAGACACAGGGCCAAGTTTCACCTAAATCAGCATGATAATCACATTTCTTCACAGAACATTGTCCTTAAGAGAGGTTGTTCTGAGCCTGCTCCTTAATAAAGGGGATAATAGCTCACAAGAACAACAGTCACAGGAGTGATTTTTCCAGTCAGCTTTTGTTCTTGTACTTGGCCAGTTTATGTGCAGCCTAAGGGTATAAATAGAGAGACTATAGAGGGGATTAACAGGCTTTCTCTCTAGCAGGGCTCATGTGCCAAAGCGATGACTCTATTAGCATTGTTTCCTCTGAAAGATTTGTTTCACTCAGAAACCAGCACAAAGGCACCAAACTCCTTCTGAGGCCCCATTTTTTCCCCTGAAGAGGATGGAGGCCTCACTTGTGGATCTAAATACTTTGGTGTTTATCCTTCTATCTGGGATAACCCAACCAGATTTTCCACCTCCCCTTTGCAGGCCATAGTCACAGACAAGGTTTCTGTGGTGATTTTACACCCCTCCAAGCTCCACATCAGCAGAGTCACTTCTCCACTACAGCATTTTAACACTGAATGTTATTTGATGAACAGGTTGTTAGTGATGACTGTGGCCTTTCACTCTTCTGTGTAGCAGCAGCCTAACAATGCTACAGAGAATGGGGAATACAGGGATTTAAAAGGTAAGCCTCACCTCCTCAAGTTTTAGGGCTCTGGAGCATAGACATCTATACTTGAGCAAACTCAGGATCCCTTTGTAATTATCAGAGAAAAACAGGCACTTTTGAGGTGTGATCTTTCTAATCCATTTTGACTGACACTGGGATGTGGTGAGTCACCTGGAGGTAAACAAGAACTGGCTGAGTTGTCTGCAGGTGACCAGACAGGGTTGTATTTCTGCTCCTGTTCTTTATCTCCCATGGACAATTTCTTTTACTCAGCTCCCAGCTACTCAGTTAACCCCCAGCTTCTCAGTTTGAGGTTTGTTTGTTTTTTAAAATACAATCTCATTTTTGCAAAGCTTTTTAAAAATTAATATTCCCTTTTTAGGGATAGATCTCACACAAATGTAACCATCATGGAGAACTCAGAGAGGCACAGCAGAGAGTGCAGTGACTTCCTACGGAGTGAACAGCTGGAGAATGATAACATGAATATATCCATCACCAGAGGAGCAACAGGACTTTGCTCTGTAGTAGACACTCCATAGGATTCACCTGAATACCTGCACATGTGATTAAATTAAATATGATCACAAGTTTAGACACTTCTTTGGACCAGCTCTAGTTTCCACTATGTCAAAGGATGAAGCCCTCACAGTCTATGGCAGATACCATTCCCACAGATGCATCTTTAAGCAATTTTAAATATTATTCAGTCTGATTTTGACCATCCACGTGGTGGACAAGGCCTCTCTGGTGGGCTGTGATCAGCTCCATGAGCCTGTCCGATAAGTGCAGTGCTCAATTCAAGGAACTAGAAACAAGTCTGTGTGACAGGATAATCATTCATCCTGGGTGCCTCGTGCACCACCAGGATGAAGGCTGAGAGCCATCTAAACAGCTAAGCGTGAATTACTACACCATAATTCAAAGTCAGTGGTATCTTTTATTAATCATTTATAGAGCTGTGTATTATTAATATATGCAGAAGCAGCTGTCTCTCTCTCTCTCTCTCTGGTGGAATTTGCTTTTATGAGTGATTTGGGGGAGACCAAGGAGATGAAGAACCAGAAGCCCAGCAGAGCTTTCCCAAAAGGGCAGGAGAGCTGCAGAAGTAGGTCACAAAACCTCTCAGTAGGTAGATCGGTCCTTCCCTCATTAGGCTATTTTTAAGCACACAGGACCAGCTCCTTAGCTAGTATAAAGGAGTTTGGTCCCATTGATTCCATTTCAGCCAGACATATTGACACTCTCTGAAATTAGGCCCATGATTATTTAAATATAAAGAAGTACCCCGCAATATACCACAATTACAAGCCCAGAAGATATACTGATATACTGAGTATGCAGTAACACTGAGCAGGACAGGCAATGCACTGCAGGAACAGTAACACTTTAACGTTCCTCAAGACATGGGGCCAAAGTGCTTTTACTGCTTCATGATGAATACATTACAGAGCTGAAGCTGTCTCCATGTATTTATAAAGCAGATACTGCCTTCTTATTCACTGGTCCATGTTTTTTGCTTACCAACACATTAGAGCTGCCCTCTAGGACTTCTTCACTTGAGGACTGAATCTCTGAACAACTATGAAAGATTAAAAAGCACTCTTGGTTTTACAGAAATCCTCTTGCTTTTACAGAAATCAGCTCCTCCTATTTAAATACCTAATTAATTTCATAGCAAGCATTTCTCAGCGTTTTTTTTCTTTTCAATCTATTTATTGGCCTGTTCTCTGCAGCACCTTACAATACAGCAAGACCAGCTTGCTTTGTCTGCTAGCATTTGTTCACTTCCATGAAAAAGCAATTTTAAGGAATGAAGTATCTAGCTCTTAGCAACCTTTATAATAGGATAAAAAAGAAAAATTTATTCTTTTTTTGTTTTCCTACAAGACCTGAATAGGGAATATTTTCCCTCCCCAGATAGTTTCTAAGAGTCCAAATATACGCTTTCCGGGTTTTTCCCTGGCCGAGCTCACAAGGCAGAGGCAGCGCAGCCACGTCTCCAAAGCGTCCTCGCCGCTCAGCCAGCAGCAGAGGAAACGCAGGGGAGAATCACGGAGCCAGGTGGGAAAATGCGCTTTTTTCCCTCTTCAGGCGGCTCGGCCAGGTAGCCTGATTTTAAGGCAAAAGCGTTCCCCAAGAACAAAGGAGGCGGGAGGGTACAGTCCAAGAAGCTTTTAATCCGACGCAGTCAGGACCTACACAGGCGGATACAGCAAATAGACTGGCCAAATTGTCGAGCTGGACTGACTCTGAGATGGGCGTGCAAACTCTTTTTCAAGGGGGGGCGGTAACAGAACGGGAACCAATGAGGGACAGGGAGAGGGGAGGACACAACTGGGATACAATCCAATGAGGGAGTTTGGGGGGCGGAGTTGTAACACAGAACAAATGCAGAACCGAACTTAACAGAACTTTCCAGACTAAGGGGAAGAACAATCTTCAGGGTGCTACCCAGTGGGCTGTGGCTTATAATCAGGCTAAGCCATTCCCACATCCAAACTTATATATTTTGCAACCAAAGGAAAATGCAAGACCTTGGGAAGTTTTCCACAAACATATTTAAAAGCCTGGAAGAGGCTAGAGTAAAGCTTTTTCACCAGGAGTTTGGAGAAAGCAGACTGAGATCCTATGCCAACATGTAATTATCTAAAATGACAGTACAAAATTATTTCATTAGAAGTAACTCAGTGAGTCCTTCCCAGCTAATTCTTCTGCCAGCTACTATCCAGCATCTGGGCACACTCCTGCCAAGTTTGAAACCCGGGAAGCCTGACTTGGGTCAAAGCTTTCAGAATCCCAGGAGGGGCCCGGGACACTCCCCCATGGTGAAAGGAAGAAGAGAAATGCCCCCTCCTGCTCCTCTTTTCCCTCCTCCTCCTCCCTCTTCCTCCTAGCTTGGACCAGAAACACCACACTTTAGCCAAGAACATTTCTGTAAGTATTTGTGTGCATTCATAAGAAAAGGAATATTTTTCCTTAATAGCTTCAATTTAAAATAATCAGTTTAAGAGGCAAAAAAAAAAAAAAGACATTAACACCTTAGAAAGTGTGTCAATGAGAAAAAAAATTCATGTTAATCTATAGATCTCACAGTGTGAAAATTAACATAATTCTATAAAGCCCTAAGACTGAAATATTGCTGCTAAAACACATCTAATTCCATAACATAGAGCGGATAACACCTGAGACATAACTTTTCCTAGTTTTGTCATGCAATTTGATGGAAATAAAAAAAATCCAGATTTTATGTGACACTTTCCCCTTAGTGACATTGATATATGTTTTGAGACCATTTGCAACCCAAAAGCTGATCCTGGCTAAAACTGAAAATTTAGTTGTCAAAAAAGTTGATTTTATGATTGTTTTCATTTCATGTTTAGGCTGATTTTCAGTGGTCTGTATCTGTCAAAAAGTGTGTTTTATCCTTGCTGGGAGGCTTGATGAAAACCTGAGCAGTGCCTTGTATGTGTAGTATAACTTGTAGAAGGGTGGTAAAGTTCTACCACTTTTGAAATGATTAGCAAAAAAAAGCTGCATAGATGCTAGATGTTTTTAAAGATTCACAATTGTCAGCTTAAGTGTTAAAGGAATTTTCAGTTAAGACATCTGAGTGCTTTTGGATCTGGATCTTAGCAACATATCAAATTTTGCTGAACAAGTTTTCAGGATTTTAAACTCGGAAAAAAAAAAAAGCACAAAGAATCTTAAAATCAAATCAAAGAATTTTAAAAAAAACCAAATTGGATATATACATCATTTACAAATGTGTGCAATATTTTCTGATCTATAGCTTACACTTGTGACTGATAGTTTAGCTTACAAATAAGATAATGAGATGTGATGTACAGGTATTGCATGAAATGAAGTACTGATTTGCATTGCTTTGTAAAGACTGTATTTATAGTAAAACCCGTTTTCTTCATTTCAAAACCAGTCCCCAAACCAGAGTCCAAATTAAGTTTTTTGACGTTTATTTCCTACAGATAGAAAAGAAGGCAATGCAACTGCTTTATTTGGTCTTCTGCTAGAGTAATGAGCTAAGGGGTCCCTGAGGGGACCCAGGTGAGGCTGAGCAGGTCTGAGGGCCAGGGTGATCCCAGGACTGAAAATCTGTGAGTTGCCCGTGCTGCCAGCCTGGCTCCTGCTCTCCTACAATACCTCACCTGAAGCCTTCACTGAGCTGTGCACCAGCCCCACTGCCCCACCCAGCCTGTGGTGCCATTGGAAACACCTCAAAAACAAAAACAGGAGTAGAAAGTGGATAAGCCCACTTTACTTCTAGGTCTGGGGAAGAGATGGCTGAGGGGAGATGTACTTGCTGCAGGCTATCCCAGGGCAGAGGCCGCCCCTCCTCTGCCCTTGGGTCTGACCCTGCAGATCAGGAGGCACTTGGAGGGTTCGGTTGTGGAAAAGTCCTCTACAGCATCTGATACACAACCTGTACGTAACACACAGCAGGTGTAACACACGCGTCTCTCTCTAATGGATAAGAAGATTTTAAAAGTCCTTGCTCTAAGCTGCTTGACTCGCCCAGAGATCGGCACCACTGCTGTCTGGTTTCCAAACTCAAAAAACTAGGAGACGATGAGAGACTTGGTTGCTCTTTCACACCTTTGTGATCTGTTTCTTCAGTAATACCTCTCTAGGACTAGGTAATGGTAATTTAATGGGCTATTTCCTCCAATATCCACCTTTTACAGGTTAAATGCAATGCACCTGTCTGATGGATTAGGAGAGCAATCCCTCCTTGTGTAGAGTAAAGCCCATAACTCACAGACTGCTCTGCTCTTCATCTGAAAGTGCAGTGTGGAGTTTCACTACACTTTCAAAAGACAGGGTGAACAGGAGCAAGGAAGCAACTGAATTATTTTTTCTATACTCATTTATTTATTGCACTTCTGACTTTAGGTGCTTCCTTTTTAGTGAATTTAGTTGCCCCTGCAGCTCTCAATCCTTTCTGCCCTTAGCTGAAGCAAAAGGCAGCCTTAGTAAGGTTCAGAAATGTCTCTACATCAGAGGAAAATGTGCTGTCATCCATCAGTGTGTTCCCAAGTGATGCAGAGCTAAGGACAGCGGGGCAGGTGTTGCTGGTGGCTGTGGGGGCATGTGAGGGCAGTTTTCTGCAGTATTCTAAATGCATTATAAAAATAATTTGCCAGATACCTTTATAATTTAACCTTTGCATCCATATTCTGAAGAGTGGCTTACGAACCTCTTGCATTGGGAAAATCTCACAAGAAACAAAGATGATTATGCCCTATTTCCCACCATTTTCCTACTTAAGATTCCCGAAGAAAATTTTGCTCAGTCTAAAAGAAAGTGATTTTTATTCTAGAAAAGAGCAAATATACAAGACATCAGCTCAACGGATGTAAGATAGAGGCTGGGATGGAAAAACTTATATATTCTTAACTATATACATAAACACTAAATTTCCAAGCTCACCTGAAAAAATATTGCAGCTGTTGCATAACACTATTATTTTTAAAGTTGATTTCACAAATGATTTTCACATGCATTTTAAAAAAAAAAAATGCAAAAGGCAACGTGATATTTGGGGCACGATACAAGTAAGCGTTCCAACACCTAGCCATCAGAAAGCTTATCCCATGTGCTTTAGGATACATAAACCTGTTATTTTTGTCTGGACATTCGAAAGGCAATTATTTTACATATTCTTTTATTCTACTATTATTTTTACCCATATATATATATACACACTCAATTTCACATAAGCATCCCAAATCCACCCAACCGCCGCCATAAACTGAGATCTGTATGACAACCTAAATTCCTTAGATAAACTCACCTAAGTAAGGTTACCGCATACAAAGGCCTCTGAGATCACGAGGGGCAGTCACAGAGGGCTGCAAGATAAAGCCTTCCAGCTTTTTTAGCATTACAGCTGCTATCTCTCCCCAAATCCTCTCTAACAACTGTACAAACCATTTCAAGTGAAAAGACATTAATTAGGTCAGAAAAGATGAGAAGTAAAACAGAACAGAAATATAGTAATATAGTACAGCAAAGGGAATTAAAAAAACCCAAAACCAAAAGCAATATTGTCTGTGGAATGCATCCCATTCAGCTCCAGCTGCTTCACTTTGAACTTGGGGGGTGCCCCAGTTTTTGCAGGGAGATCACCGGCAGCCTCAGCCATCTCTGGAGTCAGCCTGAAGCAGCTGGGGGACTCGCTGCAGCCAAGTTTCTTGATATCAAAAGTAAAGACTCTCTGAAGGAGGAAAAAAGGGAGTCCCTTACACACCTACAATCTGTTCTTTTTGGGAGGATGTTGTTGATAGTGTATTTGAAGTGATAAGCACCATCAAGTTTTGTGTCTAGGGCTCTATGCTACATATTTAAATAGTTTCTAAAAGCTAATAAGAGAAGGCTGTATAACATCAGCTGGGAAGTGCAGAGGCTGGTCTGGTAACTTTTTCTTCCCATGAACACTTACAAATTTGAACTTGCTCTGGAAAAATGATGCTTCCAAACACAGCAGATTCAAGAATAAAATTCCCATTAGCAGCTATTAACAGGAGTGATCAGTTTAAATCCCTTCATATTAAGTGAAGAATAAACTGGAATTCAAAGACTCTCTAAGGAAGGAAGAGAAGTTAGAAAGAAAAGCCCCAGAGACCCAGATTTCTCACCAGGCTTAGCAGCAGGGACCCACTGTCATCTCCTTGGCTTGGTCCCTGCAACGTCCCACCAACTGCCTTGATCCTTCCCATTTCCCAAATGACAGCTAAGTCTGTAGGTGTTTGCTGGGCAGTAAGGAACCCACCAGAGTACCCAGCCCAGGCACAAAAAATGCATTTTTACCATTTCTGGGGCTTTTTGGATTACAAACCCAGGTGTACTGCGAGTGAACCACATGTGAGGACATGGCAGTCTCTATCTGCACTGCTGCTGAAGCCCTGCAGCAAAAAAAGAAATAGTCATCAAATAAAGTACACTGACATGAGATTGAATTTAGTGAGAAAGTACAGCACTATCATCAGCTGCTTAGGGAACTTGTTTGGTGAGTCCTCAGAGATTGTTATGATGGTTGCTGCCTGCAAAATACAGAGGCACATGGCGGCATGTTTTTAGGACCTGATCTTGTGATATCTCACCATCACCCCCTGAGTTACCAAACACCAACTAAACTATGGCAACTGATTACTTAATTCTGCTGCCTGTCTACTGCAAATGCGTGAGAAACTGTGTTTGCTCTGACCCAGTTTCATCCCTCTGTGAATACTGCTGTCCACACTGACCACAGGCTATGTTCACAAGCTGGGCTGACTCTCTCAGCTCAGATGATGCAGGATAATGACTGGACTCAGGCAGCTAACTCCCCAGTGTGGCTGAAGCCTCAGACACCTCAGCCTTGCCTTCCCCTGGGAAGCATGCTCACTGCCAGTCTTTGTGTATCCCCTTTCCCACCCATGGAGCATCCAGCATCCCCTAAGTTGCACAGCTGCACCCAGCTTTACCAGCACCTCTCATAACCTAGAAAAGTCTTGTTACAAAACATAGTATCTTCAAACATTGTTTATTGCCTGGTTGCATGGGTGTTGGTGTATTATGTAGAAAAGCATCTCCCTTTCCTTTGACTTGGAATATTCTCAGACTTTCTGTGACTACCCCTATTTTCTTGGGTGGGAAACAGGGACAACAGCTGCTCCTCCCCTATATGAATGATTTTTAGCCTTTATATCCCAAAAGGCACAGGGCAGAGAGCCCAGCTGCACAGCCAGCTGGCAGGAGCAACAGCTTAGTTCAATTCCATGGTTGTGGACCTCTAAAGGCGTGCACGGATGAGTCCTTCCAGATCTCTTTTTATTTTGTCTCCTTTTCATTTGTCTCATCTCTAAGAGAAACAACTCCAACCTTATTAATCTCCCTTCATATGACAGTTTTCCTCTGCTCCAATTATGTTTGTCACCGTTCCCTGAACCCTTTTTACTTCCTTTGTTATTACCTTGAACAAAGATGGATAAAACAGCAGAAGTAGAAGCAGCTCTCCAGACACACAACTTGTGAACTACAGAAAAACAGGTCAAGGCTAGACTGAACTCTGGATCAGCTCTAGAGAGGTCAGTGGAGTTACCTTAGGAATGAGTGAACTCCTCTTCAGTTGTTTCTTGCCAAATTCAAGTTCCTTAGGCAGTAAAAAGCAACTGCGGCTGACAACAAGTTGTCCACAGCACATGCAATTAAAGTCACATTAAACATATTTTAGCTGGAAATGCAGATACACAAAAGCCTTTCTGAGCATTTTAGCAAAATCATGCCTAAGCCTGTCTGTACAGTATTGCAACATGTGACCAGAGAAAGGATCTGGCCATCTGAAACTCCTGTTCAGATTACTGCCGAAATGAAGGGACAAGAAATCTACTGGCAATTAATTAAGGCCCTGCCTTTTGTTCCCATGGCTTGTGTTGCCCTGTGCTGCCTAACAGGTTTTAGATCTTCTCATTATCCATACACAGACTTTTCCTTGCTTTTAATTTTACTAAATCCTTCATTTTGATGCACCAATCAATACCATAAATTAATAATATACCACTCAGGATATGCTGCTTTTCACTTCCATTTCAAATTGCCTTGTTTTGGCATTATGCTCAAGAATAAATAGGAGACCTTGATTTTTCTATAACATTTATTATTTTGTGCATTTTCCATTCCATGTTGACTCTATTCATACATTTACTTTTTAAAATCGCTTTCTGAATCAAGCAGCTGTGGTCCCTCCATCTCTCTTTATACAGAAATATTTCCAGGCTTTTAGACGATGTCTGTTGGTATGGCAAGACTCTGCCTCGTCCAATTACTCTGTAACATAAAGGAAACCTGATGCAATACAACTAAGTGCCCATTAAGTATAAGAATGAGTTATCTTTGCGTACGTTCTTAAGCTTTAGTGACTTTGAATCAGGCAAAAAAATTTAGACCAGTATCTTGATAGGTGTCAACTTTCCTGACACCCTATAGCCCTTGCAGCACTTTATTTAATCTGTGGCAGCTGTCAGTAGTTCTTCCAGACCTTCTCAGCTCCTAAGGCCTTCTTCATCCCACAGTTTATAGGAATGTAGGAAAATAGTAAGATGGAAGCACGATCAGAAGAAGTGAAATGAGCCACATAACAGAACAGGGCTGGAATAACCATCAATGCATTACCTCAGAGCAACATCTTCATGGCCCGGACCAGCAAGATCTTCCCTCAGGCAGATGTTTTTGACTTGGCAGTGACTATAATTGCTTTCTGTATTAAGGATGCACAGTGCAGTGTGGTGATTTCTATACTGTAGAGTCAGTGTTCAAAGAGAAGCCAGCAAATGCCAAAACAGATTTCTAGTGATTTGTATGTTAGTACTGAACTCAGGAAGGTTTCCTCAGTCCACAATTTCTTCATCAAGAACCAAATAAAAGGCTGACAGTAGTCCGGTTTCAAGCAAGTGATCCAGGTTTCATTGCCCCATGCAGAGAGCCTACTCTCCAGCTGTAACCACAGCCCCTCCCCAGACTGCACCAGAGCTCCCCTGTCCTCCCCCCTGCACAGGGCTCGAGACTGACCTCCTTCTCTATGGATGCAGAGAGCAAAGGGCTACACAGACACAACATGCCAGTTCCCAGCTGGACTCTGCTGAATAAGAGTGTCACAGATCTCTGCAAGATTTGCAGTCATAGCCAGCCAAAGGCATATTCATGAATTCTCACTTTGAATCCCATTCCATTTAGAAAATGCTGTCCCCTTGAGGTTTTTTTTCAGTACTTGCAAACCTGCCAGCTTTTTTAACATATAAATAGCAACATTTAGTAAGAAAACAGGGACATGATTCTAACTCAATCAAAATACATCTGATAGAAAGAGCTTTCAGGAGAGAAAGAATTGAAACGATTCACAGCTTTTAAAGAATGGTTAAAACCCCATCTTTCATTACAGCAAGACCTAGGAGGAATGGCTTTGATCCCTCAATATTATCAGACCAAAGGCAGTTAATACCCACTTCTAGAGTAGCAGCATTAGCTATTTTACAGAATTCTTTAAATTACTTCCAGGGCTATTAAAGTCAATTGTAAAATACCATGGCATTTACCTAACCAAGATTTCCCCACTGGACCAGGCCACAAAAGGCTTTAGAAGTTGCAATATCAAGTGTCTCAATTCTGAACTTCTGACACTGTTAGCCAGCTTCATCCCACTAACTTTGGGAACCTTAGCCAGAAACAAAAATCTTGCAGAGCTCCTCTGAAGTCAGTGGAGAATTCCCAGCAATAATTCAAGCTGACAGTTACATGGGATGAATCCAAGATCTTGTCCCACAGAGAAATATCCAGCCCTGGGTTATATACACCTAGGCTCCCTGTTGTATATGTGGGGACACCCACATGTCTCTGAACAGGATGTAGGAAAGCCACCAGAAGGAACAGGGAACTCTCTCATCTAGCTGGCACTGGGCTTAGGGGGAAAACCTTTTCTCCTTTAGCCCGTGGAAGCTGCTGATGCAACGTTCTCAGTTTCCTGGCTTTCTAGGACCAATGAGGACACCCATCCAGGTCTGTGGGAGCCTTGCCCATTCGCCTCTGCCAAGGCACCTGTAACCTAAATGTTGTTGTGGCCACCAGCATATACCTGGATGTCACTCTCCAGTTTCTCCAGGTTAATTTTTCCAGTTTTAGTTAAATGATTGCATGTCTGTTGAGCTATCAAGCCAGAAAACACCTCTCTAATCTAATCAGTTGGAGTAGGCATGGAAGACTATGTCATTACAGTTTCTGCTCAATTATTCCGTTATTTGATATAAAACATTGACTGGAGAAGAAATCAAAGAATTGATCTAACAGAAGAAATTATCATGTTTAGTGGATTTATGATAATACCTAGTTACTCTCAGCAGCAAGATGGTGTTAGTCATGTTCCTAACATATCATTCAAAAAATTAAGGACTTTCCTGGCAGAAATGTAGACGCCCAGAGACTTATGATTCTGTCAGGATTGGCTAGCAACAGAAACAAGATTTTAAGTATTTAATTATAGTTTGAGATCCCTATAAGTATGTAGGATGTGCTAGGAAATCCTACTGCTTCCAGATTTCTCTACAAAGTGAATCTTAGAGGGAAGTCCAGTGTGCAAAGAAAGAGGACATTCTGGACTCATTTAGTCTTGTTCTCTCTCCCACATATAGATGGAGGCATATGTGTAGCACACTGCCATTCATAAGACAAAATTATATAAATAAGTATGTAATTTTTGAATGACATAAGGAATGAGCTGGTCTGCTATCTACATACCACTCATCATGACATATTGGCATAGCATGTTTACCAAATAAGATAAAAAAATAGGGGTTTACCTATTAGTCTGAGAAATGAAGCTCACAGCGTTCAGATCTGTTTCAAAAATGTAAAAACAGTACTTGGAGTCAACACTGTGCCACTTATAAGATTACTAGGGCTATGTGCAAGACTGGGAAGAGGCTAGACAAAGTAATATGGGGCTCACCATTGAAAGGAATGGAAAGTCATGTATTTAAGCAAGCAAGCAGCCCAATGAAAACTAAATATCAGCATAAAACAATGGGAAAAAAATGGGCAGAATGAAAAAAAGACAACAGAAGAACACAGAAATACAAAAAAAAAGAAAATAAGAAGAGCTATCAAGGTGTTTTATGCACTTGCACACTGGAAAAGAACAGTCTTCTATTCATTTATGTGTACTAGGGTTTTTTCTGGTTGAATAGCGCTACAAAATGCTTTTGCTCAATATATTCCTTATTCTATAAACTCTCATATAAACTGCTCACATGATTAATATATAGACATACTTTATAATACAACAACTCATTCTTTAACCTCACTGTGAAAATGTAAATTATCTGGCTTTCAATAATAAAGAAGAGAATCAGATTCAAGTTAATGAGAAGATTTGTCCGCTTAAACTTCTCCACAGTAAAAGACTTGTAATGATCCATCAGTTATCCAGGCCTAAGGAGGGTCTCCAAAAGGATTAAAGGCATGCCCAAACACATATTTAAAGAAACAATCACAGGCCACTAAATAAAATCTGGAGCCATGTGTTAATCAATGAACTTCAGGAAAACATGTTTAGAGCATTCAAACACCTAAAGATGCATTCTGGATGGCCAAATTATTAGAGCTTACAGTCTTTCTGGAATTATATACCCAGGTGTGAATTGGATCATATGAAGAAAAAGAGTAACAAATAATAAAAAATACCCAGAGATTTCCACTTGTTAATAAAAATGAATCTGCTGAAAGACAATAGTACTTAGCAATTGGAAAATGACATTCCTGTATGTAAAATGAGTTGTTAGTCTTAATCTAGTTAGCGGCAGTGAGAAGATAGGTGCATCTTGAGCTCTGATGGAACAAAGCCTGAAATCTGAAAAACAAAAATCAGGAGGTAAGATAGATTTCATTCCCTGTTAATACTGTGGTTACTTTGCCCCCATAAAACTGTGTGGGGAAACTCCTGCCTTTCCAGGCTCTGTCAAAGAGATAAATACAGATGTCCTTTTCCTGAAGATGCCAAGTAAATACATGAAATGCCATTAACTCTTCTTTAAAAACTAAAAACAGAACCAAACTCACAATGCACAGATGGAACCAGGTCTTGGCCTTTCAGGTTTTCACAGGGGTCATTTTAAGAAAAGATGTGTTAAAACACTTAGGACTTTCGTTGCCACGTTTGAGACTGTAAATCAGGCACTAGTTTCCAGGCATTAAAATCTGTTCTTTGTGTGGCTTACTTCACAATATGCCTTTGAAACATTGGGAATTGGTCACTGTGCAAGAAATGGTAACAGACTCATCACACTAGATGTCTGCTGAAATATAGCAAATCTTCTATTCCCCTGATTATCAACAGAGCAAGAACAATAATTCATTGCCAGTAATTTATTGGATAATTCTTGATTTTTCTCTTTATGAACAGTCACAAACAGAAGTTCAAACTTTTAAATATAGCTATTATTCAAAATTACTTTTTATTTCTATAAAAATGTCCCAGAGATTAGAACATTCATTAAGATAAAAAAAATTGAGAGTATGGACTGCATTAGTAGGCTATACCAATGGCCTTGTTTCAGGCTTCAATTGGGCTCATATCTGCAAATATATATGAAAGGGCAAATTGAAAGCACTGAATATCAGAAATTAATATGTGATGTAAAACTAACTTTTGAAACAAAGAACATAAATGGTGCCTTTTGTGCTTGCTCATGATGTAAAGTTGCAAAAAAATTGAGTGCTTGGAAAACCAAATCATAGTATGTGCTGACTTTCAAGTACCAGATATTCAGACCCAAGAGCTTTTTTTTTTTCTCGCTAAATTCTGTCTTTTTCACAAGCCTAGCCAAAGGATAGACCCAACCTACCAGCTGTACTAAGGGAAGCATCTGGCCAGCAACTTGTTTCTTGTTCTTCAGCAACACTGTCTTAATTATGTTTTGCTAATTATGTTATTGACCTTCCTCTGAGGAATCTCCTCTCTCGTGAAAACATTATTAACTCAATTAATTTAAAAATGGAAGGTGTTTCTTCTTTTTTTAATGAAGCAGAGAGCATTCTAAAAATGGCATGAAAACAAGGGTCCCAGAGCACAAATACCTCTGCTGTCTACCTTGGGCCATCTAAGATTAATGGAAATTACTCTCTTTCTTATTACCAAAACCACAGACTGTGAGCAGAAACAGGCAAACTATGTCTTCACCATAATAATCAGATATGTGCCTAATGTAGGTCATAGCTTCACTTAATCTAATCCACTATGATCAGAATACTGGGATGTTGTGGTGCATTTTTATTATTTTCCCTTGATTTTATGGTTATTTTAGAAATGGTTTGATCCCTCCCACCCCTCCGCCTCGGGTGGTGAGTCCCAAGCCCAAGTCCTTCCCCTGATTCCCTTTTAAGGTTACTCCCTTCCCTTACCTCCCCAGTCCATCACCCAAGGTTCCTCCCCTTGTTCCAGCACCTTCCCTATCCATCACCCAAACCCCTCCTGCAACCCCTGTCCATCTCCCTTGGATCCTTCCCCTCCTTCCAGAGAGTTCTGTATTCCTTGATTCCCCATTGGTTCTCCCTAGTGTCATTTCTTAGTAGTTACCCTCATTGGTTGTATGTCAATGTACCCCCTCCTTAGGCTCCTCCTTATGTTATCCCTGATTCGTTGTACCCTTTCCCCACCTCTTGTATCCACCCTCCCTTTAAATATGTGTGTCATCCATTTTGTTTGGTTCAGTCGCACCAGACCCCGTGTGGGGAATAAAGGGCTCTCTGGACTTATTGCTGTGGCTGGCCCCTCCTTCACCCCTTTGCCTCGGGGCATCGTCCCGGATACGACTCATGGCCTGGTGCAAGGGGCAGGGCTTGCTCTGCCTCTTAGCCGCTACCCGGTCTCTGGCACAGAGACGCAGGGGCGGCCCCATGTGCCGCATTGCCCGTGCGGAGCTAGCCGGGGTTGAGACGCGAGAGTACGGGTCACCACAACACGGGGACTTTTAAAAAACAAAACAAAAAATTTCTTATCCGTATGAACAACACCAAAGACCAATCTCGAGGAAGCAGGCAAAGATGGTGTTCTGGTAAGAAAAATCACAAGGATTCAGGTCTGAAAAGCATTTTGAAGACAATTGGCCAGCAGAACCAAAAGACAGTCAAATCTCTCTCAGACATGCGGTGGGCAGTCAGACTGCTGGGGAATCAATAGTGCCCATGGAGTTTCCAGAAAGAGGAAAGATAGGTGAGCTTGGTAACCACAAAGAAGAACTCAGGGACATTCCCACTGCATGGGCTTTCCTGGTGAGAACAAATAGAGTAGCTCAAATGTAGTAGGGGGATATTTAGGACAGAACAATAAAATAGGTAGTAATCAATCAGCAGAACCCCGAGGTATTTCACCAGAGTTGTAAAAGAACTGCTAAGTGCAGTGCTCAACCCTCCCCTTAAAAGGTAGATGTGAACTCAGTTTTGGAAAAGAAAATTAGAAAAGGTCCAAACACCTATAGATGTGTAATTCTGATGTAGGAACACCAATATATGAAACCTATGAGAAAGCCTAGAACTTCTGTAGGGAGAAAATCTTACCTCATAAATCCACTGAGCTCCTTGGAAATAGTGAGAGCACAGATTGTGATGGTGCTGTTAATGCAGCATGCTTGGGTTTCCAGAGAGGTTTTGAGATGGTCCCTCCCAAAAGGTTCTTAACTAAATAAAGCTCTTATAGTAAAAAAGAAAGGGTAGGAACAAAAGGTCATAGGGATTTTCTTGGTATTTTTTTAAAGGGAGATTTCCAGGGCAGTCCCACCAACATCTATAGATTTGTGTGCCTGCCCCATTCACCCAAAAATCATCTGAGAAAAGTGAGTAGCAGCATGGCAGGGTTTGTAGATGATACAAAATAGTTCAGGGCAATATAAACAAAGGCTGTTTGCAGTATGACAGAGAAAACTCACATTCTGACACAGATGGGATTTCTTTTACCTAACCACAGCATAGCTGTTAGAGAAACAAAGAACCACCTGAGGCTGCTTTGGTACTCAGTGGAGAGAAATAGGCTTGATTCCCCTGGTCTGTTTGGGACATATACATTAGACTTGGAAGAATCATGGCCCTGGAGATGTCTCTTTCACTCTGCTGCCTGTAATGGGATCACATGGTGCCTGGCTCAGATGATGTTTATCTATATTTAGTCTGATGAACAGGCTCTGAATATGCAGGCTGTAAAATAACAGACAAAAATTCAATGTCAATAAATGTAAAATAATTAATATGGAGGGAAACAATTTTAACTAGGCATATATAACTTAATGGATTTTAAATTAGCTATTACCATAAAGAAAAGGGGACTAGGAGTCACTGCTGGTAGGTCTGTGGGAAGCACTCAGTTCACTGTTAACAGCAGTCATAGAGACACTTGGTTTTGTCAAGTGTCAGATATCTGGGGACACCGAGTGCTTCATAACATAAGTACAGTGTGGGAGAGATCAGATGGGAGTTTTATTAACCATGATCACGGGGAACAAACATTTGGACAGCATTGGTCTCTCTGCTCCCCTGTGCTCTGCCAAGTGATTGCAGAGAGCCAGCCTATAGACTGTGTCAGTATGTAAGAAAGGAATTAAAGTCAAACCTGAAATGTAATGATGGCATTGTGTACATGGTGTGAAATTATCCTTATTGGTGACAATTCAGGTCCAGTTATTTTAAAAATCATTGTAGAAATGGTACAGGTGTAGGAGAAATACAGTGGGGATGGTCCAAAGGTGGGAACATCTTCCAAATGGGGAAATACTAAGCCAGCAGAACTCATTATGTGCAAAAAGACATTTAAGGGGAATAAAATGAGGAGTGGTGTGGAGAAGTTGCTTGGTTATTCACTTTTGAAATTCTATCAATGTCAGAACTAGCTTGTCATCCCAGGCATGTGGACAACAGCATCGTGTGGTACCTAGAGTAGTGAAAGCCATGAAACACTAGTGCACTGCAGCCAGCTCCCAGGACGGGGTGTGGGTGAGAACATCAGAAGGAAGGTGTTCCACGGCAACCTTTAGGGGAAACTAGAGATGAGAGAACAAACAGAAGATAAAAGGAGAGTCGTCACACACCATACAACATGCAGCTGGAGAGGTGGGAGACTGCCGAGAAGGCTGTGCCCAGTGAAGGATTCAGAGAGCTGAGAGATACGTGGATCTCAGAGAATCCCTGTGTGTAATGGAAGATAAGTCAAATAAATATAGGTTCTTAAGCCTCTAACAGCACGGTGTCAAAGTAAAAAGACACCATACTTGCTGGACTGTCGAGTGTGAATCCCAGGGAAGTATGTTCCCTTGCTGGAGGTTGAGCATCCGGAGTTACCTTTAGCACAAGGAGGGAGCCTGGGGCATCGTTTAAGGGGCAAGGCTTAAAGGGGTCATAATAATGCACAGTGAAACAGAAAACTGTGACAAAGGGTAGAAAAAACTGAAAAATTTGTAGATCTAACAGACTGATCAGAACTGTGATCTTTCCACAGCAAATGACCTCAGAAAAACCCTGCAAAACTGAATTATGTTTGATATATGGCATATGTGGTATAAATACATATTTATATATAAATATAGAATATTTTAACAGTCTGAATATAGTCATTTGGGAAAATGTCTAAGCTGTTGATTGAAGATTGATTCTCCAGAACTGCCAAGAACTAGAATTCTAACAACACGCAACAAAAATTTGTGAATTTGCAGTTTCCACGTTGGAGACCTTCCAAACACAGTAAGAAAATGAAAAATGTCAGAATAAGAATTTAAAAGAAGCAGAAATCTTCTTCCATGTACTTCAGAATGGGTATACAACAGCTCCATGCAGGAGATGTACTTCCAGATATTGCAATCACTTAGAAATGCATCAGATTATATTCTATCCTGCTTGAAAGAAAATAATACAGCCAACTCAATGTTGAACAGTCTTGTGCTTATGTGGGGTCAAACACAATGTTTGAACTACAACCTTTGCAGAGACTGGAGAAATGCAGAGGTAATCCTTTCTGGAAAGAGGCACAAGCTCAATTTTCTTTGTGGACCCTCTAGTGCTTGCTCCCAGAGCAGGAGAGAGAGCAGAAGCTGGGCAGGGGCAGGAGGACAAGCAGAGGGACCATGGCAGTGGGACAGCAATGTCAGTGGCACCGGCTGTGGGGGCCCTGCTTCCTCCAGTTCCCACCATGCCACAGAGGACACTGAAATGTTCAGCACAGAGGCAGGAATTTGCCCAGGCCCTCCATGGTCACATAGAGCACAAAGCCTGCTTTTTTTACCTTTCTCTTGTTCAGAAACTCGTGCTGGATGATGTAAACCTTGTGGTTAACAGCTTATTTAATAAAATATTGATTTCTTTTTTCTTATACTTTAGGAAATAGGATCTTCAAGCACTTTGATTAAGTACTGTGGTTTCCTCAAACTCTTTTCAAGGTCTAACAAAGTCTAAATCCTAAACTGACTGTTTCCTGTTATATTATATCCACATTTTCTACAAGTGCTTTAAAAATAAAGTATGCCCGCAAAGATTGTTGATGAAAAAGAACACCACAACTTTTTGGAATCATCTAGCAGTACAGGTCCATCTACAGCTACACACAAAAAAAGTGTGTGAGTGCAGTTTTGAGAGGAAAATACTCTCACTGAAAAACAGAGGTGTGAATAAATAAAATCTGTAATAGTTACTTGCTAAATAAAGCTAATCAAAGTGGAAAATAAATGATATGTTATTTATCTCAGAGAAAAAAACCCCACGTGTAATTTAGACAGTATAAAGTAAGTGCAATTAGTACATAAAAGAAATGTGTACATTATTTGTTTCTATTTAATGAATTATAACCTTTGTATTAGAGATGAAGATGTATACGAACTAAGGTTTATAAATTTATCTCTTGTAAAATTTGGAAAACAGAAACCATCAATAATTTTTAATCATAAATAAAAATAAGATTACCTGTAGAGTTCTGAAATAGGATTTAACTGAATTTAACCTGGTGTTATAATACACACAATGGAATACAGACATCTACAGAGAACATTTTTCAAAATATCCGTGATATTCCTATTAGTCTTTATCATAACATAGTTAAAATAGAATTACATTAAAGAGTAACAGTACATAGGAATTGTAACACCAAACTGATAAATTTTGAAATAAAATATCATAATCTGAAACGCTGCCTCCAGAGACCACATTTTAAATATGTCCGTTTCTTTCACTCATAAGTTTTTAATTTTATGAGTCACATGAAAATTTATTTTAAATCAAATTCTACCTTTTTTTCCCCCTCGTATGAGCTCCCTGGAATTAATACAGATTTTTTTTTCTTAAATCTTGTGGAACTTTTCTGTACAGTATTTATTCTTTCTACAGAGTATCAAAGAGACTGAATATATGCTAGAAGCCTTTCTGAACCAGGTTTTTGAGTTTGCCCAGTGAAAAGCATCTGGCTGCATAACAGTTTTAACCAGCATTAAAATTTCTATCACTCAAGTTGGAATAAATGGGTTCTTGGTTAATAGAGCTTGTGATGTTTGGCTATCTTTAAAATTTGTTTAAATTTGAGATAAACATGTTCACTGCACATAACTGAAAAAATTTAAAAGTGTGGTTTACACATGCATGCCGGCTTAAATTAGCTGAGGATTTAGTCAGAAATATTGTCTAGAGCACTCACAGAAACCTTATGCAGATTGCCTGTCTGCATATTTTCAGTATAGTCTGTATGAGATTGTGCTGGAACAAGCCATAGGTAAATACTCTTATCTTCTGTATGCTATCTGCACTGGCAAAACTAATGAGTTATGGCCTTCTCTTTTTAACTATACACAATTGAGGCTTGTGGCCATTAGAAGAGAAGTCTGGATAAGACAAGAGGAAAAGCGCTAGCACATAACGATATTAAAGAAAATGAATACAATTGTACTAAATGGCTGAATCAAAGGAAAGTGAAAGATCTTAAAAGGATTGACACTACTGCCAAAGAAAATGTACATCAACTTTGTTAAGTACCTTCAGCTTGCTACTTTTACTGTGATGGGAAAATAGAAAAGTGTCTACTTTCTAGATCCTGACACTATCCATCTGTGTGGCTTGTCACAGCAATGGAGCTGCTAGAAAACAAAAGGCTTTAATTTTGGAAGAGAAAACATAAGTGTTGGAGTGTTGATATAGAATCATAGAATCTTAGAATGGTTTGAGTTGGAAGGGACCTCAGTGATCATTGTGTTCCAACTCTGCTGCCATGGGCATGGGTACTTCCTACTAACCAGATGCTCAAAGCCCCATCCAACCTGTCCTTCAACACTTCCAGGGATGGGGCATCCACAGCTTCTTTGGGCAACCTGTTCCAGTGTCTCACCACCTGCACGCTAAAGAATTTCTTCCTAACATTCGATCTAAACCTACTCTCTTTCAATTTGTACCCGTTACTCCTTGTCCTGTCACTACAGTTCCTGAGGAAGTGCTCCTCTCCAGCTTCCCTGCAGGCCCCCTTCAGATACCGGAAAGTTGCTATGAAGTTTTCATGCAACCTGCGCTTCTCCAGGCTGAACAGTCACAACTTTACTTTACTAAACTATATAATAAAAAAGGTTAAAGAGCGTATGACTCCTTGAATGGAAAATTCATAGGCTGTATCTGAGGAAGTTCCCCATTAGTTCTGTCCACCCATAAACTACAAATATGTGTCTTGAAGGTCCACACTTCTGCTCAAACTCAAACCTGAGAAATGAGTTAGATACACATAAAATATGATAAACTTGAGGAAAATTCTGTAGGTTTCCCAAAGCCTAGAGTAAAACCAAATATCATCCAGGATAGAATCAATTGTCTTGTTGTTCTTTCCTTTTTTATACTTGATCACCATTACTGGTCACTGTAAGGAAAAAACAAGACATTGTCCTTTCCCAGCTTTATTTAGAACAATGTCTCTAGTTGGTGGGTTTTGTGTTTGCAGGAGACAGGATGAGAAAGAGGGAAACGAGTTTGCTTTGTAGGGACAACACATGCAGCTCTGAACTTGAATGACCAGAAAAGTTACTCCCAAAGTAAGTCTTCCCCACAGGATTAAAATTATTGGTGGACCTATCTTGCTTATAAAAGGAAAAAATACACCTATGCAGCTCCATGTGATAAAAACAATGGAAAGGAGGTTCTCTGCCACATGATGGATAGTAAAGCCTCATAGAGCAGTGCAGGGAGTTTGGGTGCAGGTGTTCCAGGACATGCTGCTTCATCACCTCTGTGGACTGAAACTCTACCTTCCAGCAAGAAATAATTTTCTGGCACTGATTTGTATCACTATTCGTCCTAAGGTCGCTACAGCCAAAATACTGACTGCACCAAGGGTAATATTTTAGGACTGTCTTGTGCTCTGCTGGAGAACTGATACAGAGGAAGAGTTGGCCCCTGGTGCTGGCATGGCAAAGGTGCTGCACCCAGCCCCAAGCAGAGGCAAAGGTGGTGGTGTGAAAAGCACAATCCCGGTTCCTGAGAGTATGAGGCAGCCAGGACTGTGAGCAGGCACTGCTCTGGCAGGATGCCCACAGCCTAGAGGGCAGATGCCAGCAGGCGCTGTGTACAGGCACTCACACCCCAGCATCCTTGTCCTGCCTCTCCCTCACAATCTCCAAGTCCTCCTCCAAAGCCTCCCGCCTGAATTCCTGAGTGGCAGCCATGGCCTCCACAGGGCAGTCGCCTTGACACAGGATGTGGAGAGTCCTCTGAATACAAAAAACTTGGAAGACCTTGGTGAAGGCCATTCCTGAGGTGTTTCACTCCCATTTCCAAATACAGCACCAGAGTCCCTCCTGTCTTTCAGCCGATGGAATATAGCTGTTGTAAAATGTTAGCTAACCACGTTTAGCAAATGAAGATAATCAAATAAAAGTGAAACTATTCTAACTAAAGAAAAAGAGTTTCCAAAACACAGACTTTGGCTAGAGACTGTATTTTGCCTAAGAGTCTGCCAGGAGATCTGTGGACTGTTTTGTAAACTGTTCTCAAACTGAGACACATGGGAAGGGGATGAAAGACAGATGGACATATGAAATGTATCCCAAAGGAAGTTCATCAGGAGAGAAAATGCTCAAGAGCAGCTTTGATGGGATCTGAGACAACTGTATACAGTGGAAAGAAGGTGAACGGGGAATCATTCATTATTTCCCATTGTTTCCTGTTACGCAACAGCTAGGGGGCAGCCTCAACTGTATGTTTAAATCAAACAAAAGGAAGCATTTTTCCAACATAATTTGTGTAATTTATTGCTACCAAAGTTATAATGAGATATAAAGGAATTTAATGAGTTTGTGAAAGATGGGATTACCAGAACTGTTTAGAAGAGTGGTTTAGGTGCAATTAAGAACCTCACCAGTCCAAACTCAATGACTGCTGAAGATGAGATGGTGTCCTGGGGTACCAGATGGTGTTCCACACAAGAGAACCCTTTATTTATGTTCTTTCTAATACCCAAACCCTAGGCATCCTACACTGATCACTATTAGATCTAGAATTATGTAGCAGAGTCATAATTTGACCTAATTTGTCGTTCTCACATTCCAGAAGACAATACATCAATGTTTCAGGGTTCTTTCTGATTCTTTCTGACCTAGCTGAAAATCTGTAAGCTGAAAAGCTGTAAACCAGAGCTTAAAATTGTCCATTCGTCTACTTTGTTCCCGCTACTCTCTTACATAAAGTAAGTGTTTCATTCATCTTCAAAAGGGCACAAAAATCAACCCAGGGAACTGCAGGCTGTTCAGCCTACTGTTCTTTCCTCAGGAAATCATTCAGTGAGTCCTCTTGGAGTGCACTTCTGGCACATGGAGGAGAAGGTGACTGGGAACTCTCCTGGGCTGCATTAGTCAGTAGTTTGAGGGAAGGGTTATCTAGATACTGAACCATGAACAACATGGACAAACTGGAGTGAGTTCAGCAGAGGCCCCTAGGCTGGGTGGGGGCTGGAGCATTTGCTCTTTGAGGAGAGAGTGAAGGAACCAGCTTGGCCAGCTGGAAGAGAGGGAGCTATGGGAGGACCCAGGAGCAACCCCCTAGCACCAAAGGGGAGGTTAGCAAGAAGACAGATCTGGGTTCTTCATAGCGGTACATGGCAGGAGAACAAGAGACAAGAGGCATAATTTGAAATGAGACATTCAGGTTAGTTGAAAGGGAGCACTTTTTCCCCATCAGGCTGTGGAAGAGGCTGCCTAGAGAGGCTGTACAGTCTCCATCTTTGGAGGTTTTCAGGACCCAAATGGGTGTATCCCTGAGCAGCCTGGTCTGGGCTCAGAGGCGAGCCTGCTTTGAGCAGGAGGCTGGCCTAGTGACCATCTGAGGTGCTTTTCATCCTGGATTATGCTATGAGCTTATGATACTATGATAGTAGTGACAATACTGCCTTTCACCCAGTTCTATAGATTTAATTATTTTTTCTATCCTGGTGATTTTAGATTAATTGCTTTAGATTTTCAAAGAAATACATTTTGATGTATGCTTTTGTGTGAGTGATGATTACTGTCCTAACTTTTGAGCTATTACACTTGAAGTCCTGCTATGTTGCACTGCCAGAATTGGGTTTAATTGCTACTTCCAGTTACAGTTGTGCTTCCTGCTACTGGAGTCTCCTGCTAAGGCAGGAGATGCTGTCCTCTGCTTTTGTGAGACAAAGAAGAGATCCAGCAGTTCAGGTTGATGGACCAGTGCTGAGTGAAGCTGTGGCACCATGAACCTTTGGCTTCTCAGTCACCCCAAACACCCCTCCGGTGGGGGAGACAGTACAACACATATTCTGGTACAAAGACCCTCTCCAGGATGCTTTTGAAGAGAGCAGTAGTTCTTCCTAGTATAAAAAGGGGGTGCTGACTTCCAAGCTGTGGTGAGGGGTCTGAGGCCCGTGCAAGGGAAGGGTGCATCTCCACATACGACCTGTCTGTGCTCAGGCTTGAGAGCTACGCACCATCTTTGAATGGCAAAACTCACCCTGGAAAGAAATACATGAGTTTCCTGTTTCAACTTTCCTATGCAAGCTTTTCTAGAATAGGGAAACAAGTAAGCCTTAAGTTATTCACAGGCTAGGAATAAATCATTTCTGTCATTTTGCTCAGGCAATTTTATATTTGTGAATTATATGGAAATAAGGGCAATTAGCTTTTAGACTATTGTTCCTCTCACGTATTTCAGCCGCCCATTTCCCATTCTTCTTTATAGGGCAGCTAATAGTAGATGTTTTGCTCAGATGGCTTTTAAGAACTGGAATGCACAGAATACAAAACTGTATTTTCTTTTCACATTTTTCCCACTCCTCAGAAGACTGCCCAGCACACATTTCATACGATACCTGTTTTGCTTCTTTCTTTTCATACTCTTAGAGTTGTATGCATTGGATTAGCTTCTACAACGTATCATTATTAGCAAACTGTGGACTGTTGCATCACAGATGCAGATCGTTGGCATTGTCTTTTGCTAGAGACACTTACATAATTTTCCTGTTGTACCAAGCAACCCGTTAAAGGCTGACATCAGATACATGCTAGTTTCTATCTTCTTGCATAAGAAATGAGTTGTAAGAATCCACAAATTTCCTGGTAATTTAGTTTACCAAAACCTAATGTTTAATATATAAAATATATAAAATTTTAATTGTGTTTTTGGAATTTTTTTTTAATGCAATGGTTTTGGACTTTGTAGCAAAAAAAGAGAAAACCTCAAAAGCACAAAAACCAGAGGTACTTTCTCCCTGTCGACCCCCTGAGCTGGGACTGCAGGGTGGTGCCAGGCAGTGCCCAGTTGAGTGGCAGTGTGCTGGCCCTGGGCTCAGCACTAGCAGGAAATGCAGTCCACAGCTTCCAGATCCTGGGGAGTAACTCTGCCCAGCCACCTTTTGCATTAACCTCTTGTCAGAAATCTTAAGAAAAAAAAATCTTCAAAGTGAAGGATGGTGGGAAACCCATTAATAAATGTCATGTCAAAAAAATACATTTAACCACAAACTTTGGTTGCATGGGCTTTCTTCTTTGGCCCCCTCCTCCAGGAGGAGGCTAGGAAAGAAAGATGATTGCAACATGATCTAATAAATTAATGTGTTGAAATTAAAAGAAGGGAGTTTGGAACAGCATGTGGAATTTGATACCATTGTCTTGGAATCCACGGAGTCTTGTACATACGGAAAAGCTACTTCATATTTTTCCGTAGTAAATCTGAATTTATTTAGACCAGCATGTAAAGACTATTTCAAGTCTGTTCAGTTAGAAATGCCTATAATTTTAGAAGAGAAAGACTAAGAATAATTATTAGTATTTATATTTTAGAGTATCTTCTTCACACTGAACACATTCCTGTGCAGAGCCTGCACAAAGCTTGTGGGGCAATTGCAGACATCCTGAAATGCTTTATGACATGAGACCCAAGCTTGGAAGAGGATCGTTTTGGAAATATGAAATTAACTGTTGTGCTCCCTTCATTTTTTCCCTACCTGTCCCCCGAGAACTTGGGTTACAGCCAAATGGTGTTTTCCAGTGTATTTTTCTGTTTGCATTCCTTGTCAGATGATTAATCACAACTTATTGTACTATGCCTACTGTACCTTCTGGGATTCCCGGGCTGTCTCTCCTGCAAGGACTAAGGAGGATCCATCCATGCTGCTTATCTCTTCTGGAGAAGCCTACAAAATATATCATCATTTGTGCTAGAAAGTACTACCTAATTTTAATTAAGTTCTTCAGTTTGGACTTTGCAATAACAGCAGGAGAAAGTAACTTTCTTAGGGAGAAATTCTAGTTTCCCTGAAGCTGTTAAGCATTATTAGTACCAGCAATATTTCAGGAAATTTTGTGGCACAGGGTAGATCCTTTGAGTACTACCAAGTCAAGACCAGAATTATTATTTGGGGGTCTATGAGATTTCTGAATGCGTAAAACTAATTATTTTTATATTTTCTCCTTTGTTTTTAATGCAACAGAATGGAGCTATGGTATTCGGTAGCAGTGAAATTATATTTGGTATTTAATAAATCTCAGCACCACTTAGCTTTTTTTAATGATAGAGGTTTATTGATAGCTCATTTTGTGGTCCTGATATTAAAGCATCTGTAGCCTCTCATTTCAAACAGTTTTTCATAGTAAAATGAAAACAGCACTAGATGCAGTTTAGACGTCAGCCAAGATGTACCCAAGGGGTGCAATTATCCCTTACTATATTAAAGCAAAAAGAGGAGGTACTGAGATAAACAAGTATTCTAGAAAAAGCATTGTTCTAAGTTTACTTTTATTTTTCCAGAAATACTTACTAAACAATGAGACGTGCAGAAAAAAAACAAGGTAGTTTTTGGCACAGGTTTTATTCTTTAACTTTTGGAGTCACAACTAGGGGATGCAAGACAAAGAGGGCTTTAAAATGATTGATGATTCGAGATATCTATCTGTAACAAATAATTTCCAATAAAACCAGATTGCGTGGAGCCAAATGATAGTCATTGCCATGAGCATCTTGCAACCTGCTGTTGTAGCCCTTCGTGAGTTCCAGGTACATGAAGCATTCAGTCCATGTGACACTGATTAAACCATCAGGGTTAAAAATAAATAGCAGACAAGATGATAGAGGAAAATGAGCTGAGGCATTAGTGCTTGCTGACAGTACCTTTGTACATCAGAGACCAGTGCGTATTTTCTGATCACCGTACTTCCATAGCTTCTTCTGTTAAGTCATTCTGTAAGCAATTACACAGTCCCTTGCTAAGAAGGATCCAGAACATGAAGGAGCCTCATGACTTCCGGTTGTTATCTTCTCCAATGCATCCTCACTGCAACGAATCACAAGACTCTCCATCAACTTTACATCTGTAAGAAAAAATTTAGGAAACACATAGACTCCAAATCAGTCAATGCAAGCCACAAATAACTTCATTAGAATCAATGTATTCAGTCAGTGCACTTTAGACAAGGCACAGCCAAAAGGTCTCTAAATATCAATCTCAGTACTGCCTTGCATGGTGAATAACAGACTTACAGATTTTAGACTGGGCACAGATTTTAAATCGACAAATTGTTGATAGGTTAATGAATAACCCTTTTCCTTGATACTTTCCTTCATATGAAGAGTTGCAGTAAAAGTTCAGGAGGGATGAGTGATTGTACATTGCTATTTTGTAAAAATAATACAGGCTATGGCATGCTTTATATAGGTAAGTGCACTTGGACCATATTTTGGGTCTACTCTGCTCCCCACAGCTCGGAAGTGCCATGAAACCACAGAAAACACACACAGAGAAAACAACATTAAAAGGTATCTAGTGACTTAGGTTTGACAGAAGAAACTCAGTTTCTACAGTCTGCCAAAGAGAAGGCTCAGGGGAAACAAGATCACAGAATATAAATACCTTCAAAGGAAGGAGATAATTTGCATTACCAGAATATGACAAAACAAAGAACAGGGGCTCCAAACTAGAGAACACAAAGTGCAGTGGAGTAATTAAGCACTGAATGAAGCATGGTGCCAGTGAAGAAGGGGCCAAGAGGGAGGAACGAGGTCAGAAGAGAAGACTTAAACTAATAGAGGAGGAGAGGATTACAGACACAATTAATTAATTCAGTGTTTGGGAAGCTGGGGGATTAGGAGTTGGCAAAAGCAATATCCTTCCTCCCTCCACAGAAGAGCTCTACAGCCTGCTGCACACTGCCCACCAAGGCAAGACATCCTCGTCTTCAGTGAACTTCTCTGTGTGGGTACCCCTTGCCCAGGAAGAGCCCACCTACCAAAGCAGGGCTGTCGCGAGCCCGCACACTGCACCCAACTTCCATCAAGTCTGCACCTACTCAACTGCCCCACGGGTGGAGAAGAGTTTTTGGCCTGATCTGATCATCCCTGAGCTCAGGTTTTGCTATACACTTCTCTTCCATCACTCATAACATACTTTCCAGGGAAGTGCAATCAAGCTTCTTCCTTTAACTTTCCAATCCTTTATGAGAGCTAAAGGTTTTTTATTAAAATATGCTACATTAACAGTATATTCTTAGCTAACATTTTAATATCTTACAACATTTTAAGATTCATGCTATTTCTTTTCCCTTTATGGAGAACTCCAAATGTGCAAAAATGAATCTCCATTTTAAAGGAAGAAGGAAGCAGGTTTTGGAACAAATGATAAAGACAGAAAAGTCATTTCTTTTGAAATACAAAGAAGAATGTCTAAATCATTGACAATACAGAGTCAGAGACAGTTATATGCCCACAACTGCCACATATTCTTTTCCTGACTGAAGCAATGTTAAAGGTGAAGATTAATTCATCATTAAAATAATTTTCAAAATTAAAAAATTGATTATGCTTATTGGAAAAGCACTATGGTCAAACAACAAAACATCTTTGGAATATCAGAAGTAGAACATGGGTTCATAAAAGAGAACATACCTTCAGATACATATTAAAAATGGCCTTTTTGTTTAGGTTTTTCCAGTTAAGTCATTAGTTTCAAAGCAGACATAAGTTTAAAGTACTGCCATGAAGTAAAATATGCACTTATGTTTTGGCTAAATAAAGAAAATTTCAGAAGATGGAAAATTATCATAGTCAAGAACTATTTCTGGAAAAGCAGTGCCTGATTAGTCCATATTTTAATCAAGCAAACAGAGGACAACCAATTCTATAAATAATATTGGGATTTATGTGAGTAAAAATTAGCAGGATGCGATCTTTACAGACTCAGTTGTTTTCAGATTAATTGGAATACATAATGAAAGTAATTACACTCTGATATTGTGGTGCATGTCTCAGTATATGTTGGAATGAGTCCAGTAAGTTGTCTGTCTATATCTGATTTATAGAATAATGATTTATCATTTTAAATTACTCCTTATGAGCAATAAGCATGGAGTATTTGTATAAATAGTAAATGTCTCTTGATTTTTACCTTTCTGTGCCCCCCAAAAGATGTCACTAAGAATAAAATATTAACAATAACCCTGAGTGATTTACTAAAAAGGAAGTTCCTTTTGAAGCTAAGAAGTGAAAACTGGCCTGTTAACAGGCCTGTGGATACTGCAGACCACCCCATGACAGGCTGTGCTCCCTGTGCCCGGGGGAGACAACTGGCAGTGTCCTGGCTTGCTGGCTGCACAGCTGGGCTCCAACCCTGCTTGGGCTGCATTCCTCAGCAGCTCTAACTATGGGCACCATCAAAGCAGACCACACAGCTTAATTTGCATTGATTGGCATAATCATTTTCAATTTTTGTTATAGTTATATTGAACTTGGTATTTTTAACCTGTTCACACTTTCTTCATCAGTCCCATGTACATTTTTTCAGACGATTAGTTGTACAGATACATATATATATATTTATGTCAGATAATAGCAATGGACACACTTTCTGGTGATTATTTTTTGTTTTAAGATTTTTATAAGCAGTATTCACATGAAAGATGGAACTAAAATTTTAAGAGTACAAAAAAGAGCCTGTTAAAATTGCTTCTATGGGTAGAATAAATGACCCTTTATTGTTGTTTCACAGAAATGAAGCTTTTAAAACTACATTTTGTATTAAAAACTACATTATTATGCAAAGGAAATATTAATTGTAGTTAGTGAAATAACTAATAATATTGCTTCTGGTCATCATGAGCCTCACTTCTAAAGGTATTTGCTGCCTAATAAAGCAGTTCATTACCTTGTGGGATTTCAGAATTACTGCAGTAGGCCAGCTGCTTTTTCCCCATCAAAATCAGTGCCACTAAGATGCTGAGGCACTTCTGAAAAGCAGCCAAACAAGCAAGAATATTGTCACAAATATGCCCATATATTCTTTAATTTTCCGATTCAGCTGATGTTTCTCTTGTCCATTTGGGAGTTTGTTTGTAAACTGGAAGACAGAAACTCCTTTTTCTGCTTTTTTAAACTCAGTCTATCAGCTTCAGATGAAATAACACAAATTAAGAAAATAGTGTGCTTGCAACTCACAACTAAAAATTCCACTGGAAGTAATTCAGGAAAGCTTCAACCAATACAGCCAAAACTGAAAAAAGCTCCAAATTTAAAAAACCCAACAAACCACAGCACACCAAACAAACCCTCTTTTCTGAAAGACTTATACATTGTGAAGATTTATTCAATGTGATACATACTATTAGGCAAAATGCCCTTTTGAACTCATTAATATCTGAAAATAATAAGAGCAAAATTAGGCCTTAGAACTGACTGTCATTACCATGAATATAAATATCATTTTTAAAGAAAACTGTACTTACTTTAAACCAAGACCTTTACATTTAAAGAAAAAAGGATGGCTTTTTTATGTTGGTAAGCATGAACATAAACTCTGATGTTTATGGGTTGTACCTCAAGACTACAAATATTTTAATCAAGCAATAATATCTACAAATCTGAAATGTACTCAGTTCCATACTGTCTGAGTAGATGATGTTGTGTAGTTATAGGTAGGTATAGTGACAACAGCACTAGTCCAGGAGCAGCAGCAATTATTACCTTAAGCAACACAGGACAGGACAACAGAAGCAGTGTGGTAGACTTTAGTATTCAGATACAAAGCTACCCAGCATCATTTATATTACGTGTGAGGACTGAGTGTAAGTGATAACAAACTAATGTGGACTCATTATGATGACTCAGAGAAACAATATTACATTATAAATTCCAAGTAATGTCAGAGTGGATGTGGTCTTGCTAAGAAAAATAGGTACCTTTAAAAGTTGTTCCTTTGGGCTAAAAGAGCTGCTTGAATTCTTGAAGATAAAGATTACTGAAATGCCATGCAAAGACTTCTAAAAGACTTAAAACTGAAGAAGAAAAGGGGAAAACAAAGGAGATTTTTCTTTTTAATTTACAAGTGACTTTCTTGTTTTTCTATTGTAAAAACCTTGTTACGATCAAAGTTTGGGGCTACAGGTTTGACTGGGAGATCTGGACAATCCAAGTGTGTAATAACACAAATACAGTTTGGAACAGATCAGACAGGAGCTTTATTAACTGTGATCACAGTGAGAGAACGTGGACAGTATTGCACTCACTGCTCTCTTATGCTCTGCTAAGTCATTGCAGCCTGTAATCATTCTAATATAGGCTGTGTCAGGGAAAAAAAAATAAATAAAATAGGTGAGAAAAACCAGTCATTTTGATGTTAACAAATTCAGGTATCCATCTCCAACAGGGACAGACTTCAGTAGCTTGCTAGCTGCCATAGCTCCAAGAAGGACTCACACAGTAAATAAGGTGAGGGCGTGGAGCCTGTACTATCAGGCATACCCTGTATCGCCCTCAATTAGCAGTGGGGAGGGGAACCAAACAGACTGCAAGCTCCTAGTTGAAAGGACTGTTCTTTTTACTTAGGATAAACTTCTTAGCCAAATCTCTCAAACATCAACACTCTGAAATATCCATGATTTTACCACCACACTGGTAAACCATGACTCAGGATGTTGACTCTTACGGTATGTCCAATCAATTCTGTATTATCAATCACAAAAATCTGGCTTTTCTATTGTCCCCTGACACCTGCAGTTGGGAGACGACTGTGCTCATAGTGCAAATCTGTTTTCTGCAATGTGCTGGTGTCATCTTCCCAGTCACAAGAAGTTCACTGGGTCATGTCTTGCAAGTGTTAAGGAAAAACACTTCCTTGCTGATGCTCCTCCTCACCCCCTCCCAAATAAACACACCATATATTCTGATGAATACCTCAATACATAACAATGTCTTCCATGCTGTATTTTCCAGCTTTTACAGACAGGTTGTAATTGGAATGTGACTGTGAAATAAACAGGTACAAAGTGACTGACAATTCCTAAAGATGTAAAAATAAACCCATTTTAACCCCACGCTGTTAAAATAGTTCCTGCATGGATTCTACAAAGTATTGTCTTTACCTGAAGCTAAAGAAACACTTCAAAGATGAGGCCCTTTGGCTTTCTTTTTAAGCCCATGCTATCAGAATGATAAGCTTATTAAAAAAGTTATGGCATTGTTGCACTTGGTATTTCTATGAGCAAAGTGAAAAAAAAAAAAACCAACAAAAAAACCCCAAAACCATTTGTACCACAATCATACATACTCCTTTGTATATGCTCTTTATAATTTATTTGCCCTGACAAGTACACATTTTTTTTTTATTTGTGGCAGAACTCATGTTAACATAAGTCCGCATCTTTCTCACATTAAATTCACATGACTAAAATCAAACCAAACCAACACTGTAAACACCTTACACTGATTCTACAGCTGGAAGTTATCAGCTATGCAAATAACAGATAACAGTACTCCTACTCATTCCAGAGAGATGAATAAACTGAAAAATTTCATTACAGGCATTGTGTACCCTGTACATACAAATAATTTCTGCTTTTTAATTTGTCCTCAAATACTTCCACATATGCTTTCAGCGGTTCATAAAACTACTATACGCTAGAACTACTCAACCTCTCTACCCCCATGATCTAAGTAAAAAAATTAAAACTTCTGGGTGTTCTTACCAGGAACTGTAACTCTGGCAAGAATTTGGGGCAGAGGTGATTTGCAACTCACAATTTGGGAGAAGCAATTGCGGACTGAATGGTGAAGGCTCTTTGTAGTTAACGCTGCCAAACTCTTCCCATCAGAAACCCTTCATTTCAGTCATTAAAAACTCTTCCAGAATTTAACTGTTGGGGCTGAAATGTTCCATGTCTTATTTCCAAAAGTGTTAGCATAAATTGTCCAGTTGCTTTCAATAATAAAATCAGCAGAAAATATATTATTTGCCAATCATGCTATTTACCAGTGATTACTACAACAGTTTTGTCAATAATTTCTGGCAGTATGATGTCTTGAGGCAAGGAAGTGAAATTTGGCATTGAATCGTCTTTGTGTGATGGATAAGACTTTCGTTGCACATCTATGTGTATGGATGGGTATAATGTTCAAATATAGCCAAGTTACAAATAACTGAGAAAATATCTGATTGCATATGCTTAGTAGCAGTTGATAAATAGCATTTCCAAGGATTCTGTCCATGCTAAGCCTATTTTCTTTCTCACCCCAGGATAAAAGAGGCTAAGCCTCCACTGTCTCTACCATTGCTTTTCCCAGCTGTGCTGTGCCAGAAGACAGACACAAAACTAAGGTGCAGGTTACACAAGATGGTTGCCCTAATGGGACCACTCCCTGTGGTTGGTAAGGGAAAGGCATGGGTCTCCTTTCTGGACCTTTTACCTAGCTAACTTCACAAAGCCATTCCCCAAAGCATCCTTCCTCAGCCGCTTAGCTGTGCATCAGCTCGTGCCAAAGACTATGGTGATCTTGCAGAAATATGGGGTTCTCACACCCACATCTGACACTGGGGAGGGCTGTACTGTGAACTAATAAAGTCTGAAGAATAGTTATCTATTGTTTTCTTACTCAGTGTCCAAAATTTGTAGTTAAAGTTAGTATTCATATTCATCTGCTTCAGCTTATTATCTGAAAAATGGGACTAATAATACTCTTCATTGCAGCAACTGAGTATGGCAAGAAGTTCATTACTGCTTGCAGAACATCTGAGTTCACTAATGAGGAACATGAAAGAAATGATCGTAAGGAAACAAATAATTCTGCTTTACATCAGTCTTGCACAAGTTGAATCAGCATTGGATGCTCCACGAAGACAAGGATAAAAGCAAATACTGAGTTCATTAATGGACCATCTATATGAAACATTTCCATGTCAAGTGTCTGACTTTAAGAGTTCCAGTAGAAGAGGTTCATTGGCAAGAACAAAAAAATAGTGTGTGTTCTTTTAATTAAAGACTGATCACAGTGCATAAACCCAAAGGAAGCTAGTTAAACTTGCACAGATTACTGCCAGAAAGAAACAGAATTATGTTTTACTGCTTGATTTTTTAAACTTCGTGTCCTTTTAAAATTTTTTTAAATACATAATGTTAACACACGCAAATAGTAAAAAAATGCAGAATGGCTACAGTGAAAATTATATCTTACGGTTTGAAGTGCTTATATGCTTCCCTAGGAGCACCATTTAGACCAGATGATTTTACAATACATAAACATACTACAATCAAAACCAAGATCTGACTTAGTACCTAACAATACATTCTTGAAACCCAGAAGAGACAAGAACAAGATCAACCTCAGAATTCTTGCAGAAATCAGAGTTTTTATGCAAAGAACTGCAAACAAAACTTGGGATGACAGCAGTGACATGTTTTCCATTTTTTCCTGACATCTTTCTGGAGCTGATGTGATTTAGCACTGAAATACAATCCAGTGACAAACAGTAAAAAACCCTCTTTGATGCAATTTCACAAAGCAGTCCTCTTTAACAGCAGGTTTTCCATGAATATAAGGAGACACCTGAAAAAAACGTCAGGCTAAACCTTTACCCAAGACTTTGGTTAAACCATTACCCAAGGCTTTGGTTAAGAGTCTCTTACCTGGTAAATAAGAGGGCCAAGGTTCCAGGCTGGAGATCATCCATACTATTTAATGTTTCCAGCATCCCCCAGCACTACCTCCACCAGACATGGCCTCCACTGTTGTCCCAGAAGACTGGCCACCCTTGGACAGCCTCCCTGTACCATGCCACAGCCCTGGGAACCCAAGGTGCAACTTCAGCTCACAGCAAGGCAACAGAATCACTTCAGACAGCAGCTCTGAGCTGGGGTCATGGGAATGCCACTGGGCAGCTGGAAGAGATGTAGAGCCACGGGTGGACATGGGCAGCCTATGCCCAGTGGCCCAAGCGTTGAGCATCCTCTCTGGTCTCACTTTGTTTAGCAGTGCAGGGGTAGTCCAAGGAGCCTGTGCCATCCGAGCGACCAGACTGCTAAAACGGGCTAAGGGTTTCCTAGCTCCTTCCCTCCAAGTCATGCTCACTGGCAAGCTGGCACCCTTGGAGCCCCTGTTCTTCAACTCAAACTATCAGTAGCTGCTTATGAATATAAGCCCCAAAGGTTTTCATCCTTCTTACCATCACAGCCTTTAACAAAACAGAGGTTTCTGGCAGCTTCCCCTCTGTCCTGTGTCTTTTGTAATCAGGAGATTCCCAGGCACTTGTCACCCCTGTGTGCCTACCCTTAAAGGGCCTGAACTTGGAACAGGGATTTAGAGCCCATGCTTAATAAATTAATCCAGTGATTTACAATAAGAAGATTTCAAACACTCCTGCTATACTTCTTTGAAAAATTTCCTTACCATATATTAGCATAAAATGATAAATATGTTCTGTGTGATGCAAATGATATGCACTGCACTGGGCTCGGGACAGTGACTTATGCAGGTCACATGCCCTTCTGCCACATGCGTTTTAAGCTGCATGTGCAAGATAACCTGGTTATCTCAAAAGCTGTGGTATAGCTGGACTTTCCAGTGAAGTCAAGAGCCATTTATAATCATGAGTAAAATTAAACTCCCACATATTTCTGCCTTCAATATGGCAAATGAGTACTAATCATTGCACCACATTTTGTCATTGCTTAGATTTTTTTCCAGAATATCCAAAGAACTTTTGAATATTGCATTTTCTAGCATGATTGATTTTAATGCATCAGTCATATAATTTTCCTCTTCCAAATTACACTTGCTGAAGAAACAGAAACATGTTGAGCAAGGAAAAAATCTATGTACTCAAAAAGAAAAGTACTCTTAATTTTGAAGATGCAATGAACTCATCTTTTTAATTTACCAATAAAATAAAATATTTCTGATTATTCTCGGGTTAAACATATGCAGTGAGTTTCCGGTGGGACAGCTATATTTATTGAGTATAGCAGGTCACTACATAGATGACATTACTTCATTGCCTGAGATGCCAGGAATGTGCAATCACCCCGATTACTCTTAGCTCTGTCCTGTAAGGTACTAAAAAACTTTGACTTACGTATCAGTAGTAGCCAAAAGTGTTTTGCATTCCTTAGGAACAAGCACATGAAAGATCCTTCTCTAAATCAGCTGAAAAACAGTTTCATGCAAAATTTTACATTTGTTTTTAATGAGAAAAGTTAATTCCAACAGAATAGGATGACTATGACAAGAGAACATTCAACCTACTAATCTCAGAATTTCCTTCAGTTTCTGAGTAATCTCCCATACCAACACAGACTGACTTCTTGTAGGTACGCTGTCCAATTTTATTTCAGAAGTTTTTGTTCCAAGTGCTCACAAAGTCACTATAAAATGTTTTATTCCAATTATACTATCCGCAAACAACTAGTGTAACTTTATTATATAAAAATTTGTTGACATTTTCATCAATGAAACAAAGAGAATTGCCATTCATAATCTGCAAATGATCCACTAAATGAGATCTGTTAGTATGAAGTTCTCAGAACACCAGTCTATAGTGTTATAAGGAAAAATACATTACAGTACACATTAATATTACAAAGGCATTCCCATTTTCTCCTTTCCCCCCCCATTTTCACTTCTTTCCAGCTGAAAAGTGTTTTTCTTTTAGGAGTTTGTTTACATTCTTGGTCAGCAGGAGTAACATGAACTTCAGACTGTGTGTGAGTGCCTCTGCCTCCCCTGTCCTACACCAGACACACAGTTTCAGCAATGGACTTTGCTGAAATACTGATAATCAATGCGGGCTCCCTCTCATCTTCTGGGTCTACCCAGTGGCCAGTGCTGGACAGACTAATCTGACTGAGCTTGCCAAAAGAGTTGTTGCTGTTGCTAGAAGAGAATTGTTTGCATCAGCGTAGGTAAGCCAAATACTTATGTTATCAAGAAGTTCACTAGGTCCAGTGGAGGTGGACTTTATTAGAGCAAAAGATGACAAATGTCACAGCAGAGAGGAAAGACATTTCATTTAGCCCTTCCACAAATAATACTTCTGAAATTCTTTTAGTGCTTCAATTGTTTGAAGAACATTTTTCAAATGAAAACTGGTTTTTGTACTTTGTAGATATTTTTAAGACCTAAACCTCCATAAATTTTGCCATTTTTAGCAGTCAGTATTTCAACAATGGTGTTCTGAGCCACTAGAAGCAGCTTTTAGCAACCTTTAGCCTCCACAGTTCTCAAAGTTCATTCTATGTTACAACTAAACTAATTTTGTAAGGGATACATTGACATTTTCTACTTTAAAAATGTATTTTAAAAATCGAAAAACCAAAACAAAACCCAGCCTAAACTTTTTAATCCCAATGTCCCAATGTATTCTTTAAAGCTTGTATGATGCACACTTCAGACTATATATTTAGTTTCTTCTATTTCTTTCTTAATACTTGTCTTTAGATTCATCAACCAATCAAGAATATCTGTTCACCTAAGGAACAAAAATTGAGGTTGCTGATGCTTTTTGCTTGTTGTTGGTTGCTGTTATTTCAACTCAGCAGAGAGCTGTTGAACATGAGAGAATAAACTAAATGTCAAGTCTGGCTTGCACAAAGTAGACATGCTGTCTGTTTTACTGCCCTGCTAGTTCACACAAGGTGAAGAATATAACCTAGCGGGGGGTGAAGGGTAGGAAAGAGGATTAGTCCTGCAGCACCCATTCATACACTCAGCAAATCTACCATCTGCCGTGAATAAAAGGTGGGACGAGCTGCAGCATTTCATACAGTAGGAAAAACTGCATTGTAATCTGATCGCTGTAATCACTGCAATTACCCAGCTCTGTAGCAGCACCAGGGAAGTGGTCAATAAGTTCCTCTAGCTGTTGAAGAGCACAGTGTACTCACGGACAGGAGGGAAGAACAGAACAGGTTGTGCTTTGCCTCCCGCTTCAGGCTGTACCTGCCTGATACTGCTACCAGGAACGGGTGGCTCAGAGACCAGATGTTTCCTACCATAAGGCCTGCAGCTCCCATGGACACAGGCTGCTCTGCCCTGGTAGCCACGACATGAATGACAATGAGTTTGTTATGAATATAGAGGTAATTGCCAACACTCAGCTGCCATCCCCTGAATTTCTGTTACAATATAATGTGCAATTTCCCTTTACAGTGACATTGTGGTTCAGATAATTTCAGAAGCATTTTGTTTGCTAGTGTATTTATGTGTAGTATCTACCTTTATTCAGTCAGAAGACAGCTAATTTCTTTGCTGTAATAATTATGTCAGAGCAAAACACAACGTGTTTATGCTTGTTCTTGTCAGCCAGTTTGAGAAAATGATTCCCTTTGAGTGATTCTATCACCTAGTTTCTGATGTTTTGTTTGTGGACTACCTAACAGTCTATTCCTAAATTTCTCTGGAGGTATGCATGCAGTGACTTGCAGGCAGTGCAACCATAGTCCATAGAGGGCTGGGTATTGGTCCCAACAGGCTGTACATACCCAAACTGCCGAGTAAGCTATAATAGTATCAGTACCTGGTGTCTGTTCATACTCCACATGCCTGTGGTTACATGTGTCGACTTGCAGCCTGAGTCACATAATGATGGGTTACATCTGATATACTATCGTATAAGCATGGAACAACAGGATTGGGAAGCATATATAAATATATATAGCAACATGTCCAAATTGATTTTATGGAAGCAATTATATGACATAGCTGCTCACCATAGGTGACCTGGCTTGCCCCAGAAGGTTCTCTGAGTTGTATAATATTAAAACTGAAAACGAAGTTGTCTTTGGAACAATGGAATTCCTTTTACAATTTGAGTACTGAATTCAAAATTTGGGTCAGCAATTAGAAGACACTTATAAAAAACCAGAAAGTACAGAAGTCATGAGTAAATATAAGAGCCTCTATTGGCACTAAGGCAGTTTGACCACATTTCTCCCAGTTCTTACTTTTGGTCTTGCTTTGCCATTCTCTCACATTTTTATCACTTAACAGGATAGAAATAATAGGGGAGAAACACAATCCCATTGCTACCTGCAGGGCTGATTATTCTGTCTCAGAAACGAAGTTTCCTGAGCTAGCAAAGAAACTGATAGTGGGTTTGTCTCCCCTCCGCAAGCCATGGTGCATAGAGCCACTCTGGCAGGGTCCTGTGCTGCTCAGCAGAAGAGTTCTGCTATGAAAACAACATCTGCGCATCAGAAGGGGGAGCCTGAATGTGTCTGCAAGGGCAACAACAACTTCAGAGAGCAAAGGGGAAGCGATGCAGCATTCTCTGCCATGCACACATCTGGTAAGGGTGGGAGGGGGTTTGGTTTTGTTTTTTATGAGAGAGGTGAAGGTAGGAAGATCAGATAGGAAGGAAAAACAGATAACTCAGGAATTTCAAGAGTTAAACTGCCCTTAAAACTAGTTCTCCCACTAAAATGAAAGGAATAGCTTGCACGTGGCCTCAGCAGTGCAGCTGCACACTCAGGTTTCCCCTCCACCAGGGATTTTATCATCTACAGCTTCTCAAGCTCAGTGTAACCTTAAATGAATAAAAGTAGTGTATACACGATGTGTACAGCTCTATTTCTTCCACGAGTCACAGCTCTACCAGACATTCTGCTTCTACCTAAAATTTTTCTCAAACATTTTTTATGCAGGAACCAAAGAGTAATGTGGAGAGAAAGTGCCAGATGTACATGAGACTTGAAGCACCCAAAGGCTTTCTTAAACAGCGTCCAGATCTGAGGGGATACAGCTGCTCTCCTGAAGATGCAGGGCTCTGTCCCTGTGTTTCGTAGGCTTTAAAACCAGGATCCTATGCCAGCAAACCAACCTGAGATATTGGCAAATAGGTTCTGTAACCAAGGTATCACAGCTCTATTTGGGGAAAAAAAAACAAACCAAAACAAAAGAAAAAAAAGTACCAGTAAAAGTGATTAAATGTATATGCTTACAAGTAGGATTTAATTCTGCTTGTATTCTATTATCGACATGCAGCCACCTTTTTTGCTGTCTGCTGACAGCATTTGATGTATTTTTCCTCCTGTGCTTATTTTTAGTTGCCATAGGAACTTTCTTATTTCCTGTCAGCTGATGTCCTTATTTAGTACTATTAATTGTATAAGAGGGTGTTGATTCTGGTACTCCAGGTGCTGAAAAAAAAGCACTTTACAAAGGCAGAATACACATTTCAGTTTACTCAGTCATTTATTCACTTATTTCTACCAATATTTAAGTCAAAAAGCTGGATACTGTAATAGCAGTTGTTACCACATCAGTGGAATCTGGAGTAGATCCTCTCCAGTCTTTTCTTCTTCTTTGATCTAAGTTTCCCTCCCACTACCATAAATATACTTACGTGAAATAGTATCTTTTGTCTGTATAGCTTGTAGGTTCATTCTTTCTCACTTCCCACATATCCAATTATCTTTTTTTCCCCCCAAAAAATCAAAACTGCTCTTAAAATGCATAGGAGTGAAAAGAAAATTTTCCAACGTGTGATGAAATATAGTCTGGAAGAATATTCGGACCTGAGGGGGGGTTCTTTTTGGCAAATACCAATTCTTCTTCTCTTACATATAATAAGATACTTTGCAAAAGATTATTTTTCTATTAAATTTATTGTGTGGCCAGACAGACTAAAGAATGACTAAAGAATGAAAGAATTGACTGAGAACTACAATAGGTTAAACTGGCACTTTCTTTATCCACATCAACTATGAAATTTCCACAATTCTTCACATGAAGTGGTCACATATTTGGAGAAAAAAACTGTTCAACATATATATTTGCATTTGAGTTAGTATTATATGAAATTCCAATGCAAGCTTATTCTACTCTTTCTCTGGAAAAACTATGGAAAATAACAGCAACGTACACAAAGTCTTTAAGAACATATTCTTTTTTCCAGTTCACATCATTGCTCCTCGCAAGATGGAAGAAAACAAATAGGTTGGAATAAAGAAACTGGCAAATAAGCAAGCATTTAAAACTTTAGAAAAGAATTCCTGTGGTATGACTTAAATTATGCAAACTTCATCTAAGGTTTTATTCAAGCATCCTAAAGACAACTTGAATCTCCTCACTGACTTCAGGGGCTGCTGGATTAGTCCCACTGATTGGTTAACTGGAGTATTATTGAGCTTGCTGTGGCACTAGGATGATAATATTCTGCTTGGAAATGTTCCCAAAGCATATGGTGTGTGCTCTTGCTGAGACAAGAACTGTCAAGTCTTTTAGTTGCTATAACTCAATGGACATTTGAGGCAAAAGATTTCCAACCTGATCCTGGAAGCTCCTGCATAGAGGGTCTCTTTCGCAGAAGTCCTTCCCAGCCTCCTCAGCCCAGCCCCACCACCAGCAGAACTGTCATCAATTGACCCTAGGACAAGCTGTCCTGCAAATGGTAATGCTGATTTTATTTAGGCCTTGATAAATTAAGGAAGAATATTTATTCAACAGCAAAAGCTTTTATTATTTTAGGAAAAGAAGAATGTACCAAACGTGTCTTTTCTTCTTGAACAGGAAGAACTGAAGGTTTTGGGAACTGGAAATTCATTCTTCTAACCAGCTTTTTCTTTTAAAACTGGTTTAAAAAAGCACCTTCTTTTGTAAAAGAAAGTGTACATGTAGATGTAAGTTGTTTTTATTTTTTAGTGAGAATCATGGAAGATATTTATGCTGATTACTTCACTATAGGACTGTTTTGGAGATTTAAAGACCTTGAATATTAATTTATATATCCAGATATTGAAATTTAAAACTGACCTTAGGAAAATAATTCTTTACTAGAATTTGCCCATAATGCCTTTTCCCAAAACAAGTCTCCTAAATGAACCAGGAGTCAAATAGTTACCATTATATAAAACGCTAAATTAAATAAATATTAATGGTAAGTAACTATTATTTAATTTAAGTTACCATTATATAATAAAGGTAAATTAAATAAATGGTAAATTAAAAAAATTATTTGTCCCTAGCAATTGGTAATTTTCTATTTATTTTCAAGAATATGCTACCAGCCTGCTCTATTTTAAAATATGGGAGAGATGTGGACTAATCTGTAAGGGCAGCCATGCCAAGTTAAAAAAAAAATCCCAGTGTGTTGTTACTAATACGCAGTGGCATTTATAACATTACATTAAGTTCGAAGGAACCTGCAAAGGTATCCAGCTTCCTTGGAAAAACTATGGCTCAGGATCTGGGAAGAAGCCGCTTAGATGGGGAAAATCACCGGCAACTGAAGCGGATGTTGAGTTTCCATCTCCTTTGCATAGGACCAGTTGGGTCAGCCACCACAGAGAGAAGTGCTGGGAGGTTGGGGAACACAGGGGCTACCTGATCTGGGCAGTGCTCCATGGGAAGCCTGGGTAGCCCCTGGGGGGATTGTCAGGAGATTCCAGGGTCAATTGAGCGAGAACTGTGACACTGAATAAGTTACGTTGGGTGTGCCTACCCAAGCCACATCCCGCTGGGAAGGAAAGAAGAAAGGAAAGGAGGGAGGCAGGCAGGCAGGAAGGCAGGAAGGAAGGAAGGACAGACAAAGCCAGGTTCACCATCTGACAGCAGTGGGAGAAAGGTGAGCAGGAGAACAAGCCCAAAACACCCCATGAAGTCAAAGGCCAGAAAGACCAAAATCACTTCTAGAAACAAAACTGGAGTATTGCTCTTCCTCCTTTTTGCCCCACTTAAGTGGGGACAGGAAAGGATTGTATTCTCACCACCTTGCTGTGGGGTTGGCACTGAGCATGAGAGCACGTTCTTTCTCCACTGCGCAAACTCTGGCCCAGCAGTGACTCTGTATGATTCAACAAAGGATGAAGCAAGTCATGAGAACCATGCCACTAAGACTGAGACACTAATAACATTACAGGGATATCTGAGGATACCGTTGTACTTACCAAAGTATGAGAATCAACATCACCCTCTCTAAGTTATACAAATGAAAGAAGGTTATTTAGTGTCCATCTGGGTTGGCTCAAGAGATAGTAAATTATTATTCCTCAAATGTCTGCTTTTCGAGCTGCCAGACAGCAGGATTTTTCCTAGCCTACAGATGTCACCTTCCATGTTATCTGAGACCAAAAGGATGCATTCCCACTTTTTATACCTCTTTCTTTAAGGCAGTGTGATTGCTTGTTTATAGAACGTGGATACTAGTACAGCTCAGGGAACAAAAAAATTAACAGGCACTATCCAGCAGAGGGAGCACAGTAACGCAAAAATCCCTCAGCTGTAAGATAAGGAACTTTTTCTATTAAACCCCAGAATAACAATCTGAGTTTACTGTTTTAGCACATGTCACGGAAAAGACAGAATTTAAATTAAAATAGAGAGAGGTAAGAGAGGAATATCAAAAAAATAAAAGTAGGAAAATAATTTATTTCCCGATATTTTCATTTGTAATAAGGCAAATGCAACTTAACTGCTGGAAAAATTGAGGTTTAAAAGAAGAGATCAAGGATGATCTTGAGAAGGGTAATAACATTTATTTTAAAATGCTGATTTTAATTTAAATAGAACTGGCTGCTTTGGCTGAAAGACTCAAGTGCTGCTTTCAGTTTGATGGTGCACTTCCTCTTGTTCCTAATGAAGTCATACATCACAGAAATAACTGATGCACCCATTCATGTGGTGTATGTGTAATTTTTAGAGTTCAATATGACAGAAATCGTACTAGATATGTTCTGACTTCTGTGCCTGTTACACTTTCTAATCTAATCAAGCTCAAATATTTGTGAATTTAAAAAAGAAACAAGAGCTAATACCTATTTTATAAGAAATTATCATAAACCAGAGAAAGAATCCATCACATTTTGATGTGACTTACATGAACTACAGTAATTAAAGAAACAATGTAATACCTTAAAATTGTTGCCATCTTAAATGCAAACATTTCTCAGGGTGCATTTCATTAATATATTTATACCACAGGATTTTTAATTAGTGCATCTAAATTCTAAGCTGTGCCACTGACTGTTTCTTGACCTTTGGCAATTCACAGTCTTTCTAACAGAGTTTCTGTTATCTTTGTAATGAAAATCATATTGATTTCACAGCTGGGTACAGTGTAACAGCAGCTTTGCCTGCTGGTAGAAAGTGGTTGAAATAAAAACATAATTTTAAAAGGAAAGAGAGAAGAAAAAACTGGATGTTCTGATCAGAAATGCTAACTACAGATAACTTGAGATAGAATGTTTTCAGTTTAACTCTTACATGTTTTCCAAAGAAAAAGCCAAGCATGATGAAGACTGATTAGCTATAGTTTCTGTTAAGCAAACTTAATTTGTCTCCACAAACTAGCAGTAAGATTAACAACTGAAACAAAACATCTATACTGCTAAATATTGAAGATGTCCCCATCCAGCAGATTTTTCATTTTGTTGTATAATGTCCTAAGGAAATGAGGCTTATGCAGGCTCATTATCCATTTATTCAACTATTACCCTGATTTCCCTGGTATATTTTCAACCTCTTGGATAATTTCAACCAAATCTAGAACAACAGTGGAAGTCACAGAGATGTCAAAGACTTTTGGCCACCAGATCCAATTGAGATTGTATGAAGTTTAATTGACCGTTGATACATTTGCTAGTCACACATGTCCCTGCTCACTAAAAAGAACTCCAGAAGCAGACTGGAAGTAGGGCATTGCAAGAGGTTTCTCACCCTCATTTGTCCTGGTTCTGGCAAGGATAGAGTTAGTTGTTGCAGTAACCAAGAGTGGCATGGGCAGGACCCAGGGGTTATTCTGTACCACCTCACATGATTTCCAGGGGCAGGGGAAGGGGACCCTACTGGGTCCCTTCTGGGTCCCTAACATGGTGTGGTGGAGGGAGTGGTTGAGTGTTGGGATTCCATGTGGTAAGCAGTCATGTTTGATATTGTTACTGTTACAGTTTGTTGTACATTTTTTAATGAATTTCATTGCTGTTTCCAGGAAATTGTTCTTTACTCATGATGATTACCTCTCACGCTTCCAATTCTCCTCTCCATCCTGCCACAGGGGAGGGAGAGAGGGACGGGGGAATGAGAGAGTGGCACGTGGTTTAGAGTGTTTCAGTGGGAACACTAAATTGGGGAATGCCACTCCTAAACCACAACACCAATAGTAGTTTAAAGACACAGCATCTTTACACTGACAAGACAAATTGATCCACAGAAAGCAAAGGTGTCATCTTGGGAAAAAGTCTGAAGAATTATTTCTTAAGCATACTAAAAGTGAAACTGTTTTGCTTATATACTTGTGTATTCCACAGCTCTTCTAGAATATCTTACTTCTTCAGTTCAACATAAATTCATTTATTTTTACATAATTCTATTTTAGTAATGTGTTAAGGTCACAATAAACTTATTATTTTAAAAACATGATGACTTCACTAAGTATATTAAAATTGTAGTCCAAACTGCCTAACTTCAAAAATGTCTCATTAAAAGTTCCTTACTGTTTGTGACCAAAGTGCTCTCGTGATCCTCTACAGTCACCTAAATCCAACACATTAACTTTTAGAAGGTTTTACTGTCTTTTTTCCATCTAACAAATATAAATACCTTTTGCTAGGCCAAGACAATCCCTCATCATCCCACAACAGCCAGCAAAATGTCTAGTACAGGCAGGCTCCTTAAAAGCCAGCTCATTTTCAGCTACATGGTTGCCACTATCAAAACCTGGAGTGTGGTACGAACAGGTGTGGATGGTGACCAGCAAGTAGAAATGGGAAAAAATGAATTAACCTCAATCACACATGGACACACACACGGACACATACACACACACACATGCATCCCCAAACAAGCAGATAAACCTATGTGCAGGAAGATACTTAATGTCAAGAAAGACAAGGATACCAGAAAGACAAGGAACTACTGGAGAGGGTCCAGCAGATGGCTATAAAGATGACAAGGTGAGTGGAGCATTATTCAAGAGATTTGCTATCCTCTTATGAGGATGGGCTGAGAGAGTTGGGCCTCCTTGAAGAAGAGACGACTGAGAGGGGATCTGATCAATGCACATAACTATCTTCAGGGCAGATGTCAAGAGGATGGGGCCAGGCTCAGTTCAGTGGTGCCCAATGATGGGATAAGGGGCAACAGGCACAAACTGAAACACAGTAAGTTCTATCTCAATATGAGGAAAAATATCTTTACTTTGAGGGTGACAGAGCAACGGAACAGACTGCTCAGAGCAGCTGAGGAGTCTCCTACCAAGGAAATACTCAAAACCTGCCTAGACACAATTCTGTGCAAGCTGGTCCAGGTGAACTTGCTCTAGCAGGAGGGTTGGTCTAGAGGATCTCAGGAGGTCCTTTCCAATCCCAACCATTATGTGGTTCTGCGAAATGTCTGCGAGATAAGAAAGAGCTTCAAAGTCTGGTTGGAACTATCTGAAAGGATCTTGGACTCAACTGTTCCACAGCTCATAAATTATCTGTTCTGTCTAATGCAGATTTCCCCAGAGCTACGTGGAAAAGAACCCCCAGATTGGAGGACAATTTGAAATCCACAAACTTTGTAATATTTATGACGTTCTGAATAACACTGAGGTGGGAAGGCATTGTGACCACAGACATGGGGAGTAACAGACCAGAATCCAAAACCACCCTTTCATGTTTTTTTCTGTGAAGACTGCATATCAGGCAGTTAATAGAGAATCAAACATCCTTCCTGTCCCACACATTAAGCAAGACTAAGTTTGGTATTGTATTGCCCCATCATCAGGAAGAAGAACTGCACCAGTACAGTTCATCACAAGTGTCTTACAGAAGTCTGCACAGGGGCCATTGCCTTTGCAGGAGTACAAGATACCACAGCAACACACAGCAAAATACAACCCAAAGTTTTGGGAAAGGCAAATGCTGGCTTTGGAAGTTTGTTTCATACTTCTAGTAATCAGAGCTATACAAATACATTGGTGATAATGCAAACGTCCAGTCTAAGAGCTACTAGTCTGAAACTCAAAACTTGATTACGGAGAATTAAGCCACTTAGCCCAATTTTCTCTAAAATTTGTCACTTACTTTTTTAAGTCTCATTAAGGTTCATGCAAATATGCATCTGTTGCTGTGACCCCTGCCTAGTCTTTCTGCCGGCTAGCTATGGCAGGAGTCCTGGGGCAACATTTCCAGTGGGTCCGTAGAAAGAAGGGGGCTGCAAGCAGCTTACCGAGNGGGAGGGGGAAAGGGAGAGGGGAAAGGGAAGGGAGGGGGAGAGGATCCGAAGCAGCAAGAGAGAGCCTTGTGCCTACGACCATTTCCTCATCACACTTTCGAAGGGCCCGCGGGCCCAAGGCTTGAACCAATGAAAAGCTCACAGGGGAGGGATCAAAGGCCAGGTTACAGTTTAGGAATACACCATACATTTTGGAAGGGCATGCACATGCATCACCATAGAATTGGTCTGAAATATTATGTAGGGCACCAGAGTATATTAAAGCATTATTTTTAAAACACAGGTTTATGTTACTATATAGCAAACCCTAGCTGAGTCTCAGGGATGGAAATAAGCCCACATGTGTGCTGCAAAAGTCTTCCTACATAGCTAGATTACGGAAGGCACACATGTGGGGTAAGTAAATCATGAGCCCTAGATTACACACCGTGCTGACACAGCGCTCTCTGAGAGTGAGGGGTGAGACCTACTTATGCCAAACTTACGCTACTCTGAGAGGTGGTGTCATTTCCTCCAAGATGTCTGTCTTCATCCAACAGCAAGCGCCATGCCTGCATCAGAAGTCCCTGCCGACACAACTGGTCTGGTGCCAAGACATCCATGGCTCTGGGGAACACAGCACCCTAGCCCTGATCCTTGCATCCCAGCTCTGCACTTCCCAGAACGCTTGGGTTCTACTCTTCCCAAGGCTTTGTGCCAGCTCCATCATCAGGTATTGCAGTGAGTTACTCCTCTGCCATGGCATTAATAGTATTTTGTCTCCCAGAAGAGCTATGACATGTCTCAGCAGCATAGAGGGATTTAATAATAAAACCAGCAAGTGAAACTGCCTTTCTAAATTCCAACAGGTACAGCAACAATCATTTTAAAATCTCTGCTATTTAGGAATATCTGTTTAGCTGCTGTCAAGGTATATATTCAACTTTTGAAAGTTCTGATTACCTGATAGGATATACTATGGCTACTACATTTCAGAGAAACAAATATTTTTTGTGGTAAATGTTCTTACCACAAAGCTCTCAGGTACAAATTTTTTTCCTGAATGCAAGAATTCACATTAACCTGCTTTGTAAGACAAAGTCTAGGGGAAAAAAACAGAGCCAAACCCAAAACTTAAAAAGGACCTCTCAGGTATGTACTCAGATGAAAAGAAAGAATTTTTTAGCCACAGACCATTCTACCCACAGGACCATTAAGGATGTGCCAAACTGATACTCACTTATCTAGGTTAATGGTCATAATGAACCATCTGTTGCTATGAAACTGTTTAAAATCTATTGTGTCTATTGAATGTATGGAAAAGTACCTGTAAAACCACTTTGAACATCTGCCCAGAATAGGGGTACTGATTTTAAAAATATAACAAAAACCAGTGAAGATTTTTGCTTCTTGCAACTATCTATTTCCTTTCAAGCCTCTCAATTTAAGAAAATGATTGTTTTGATTTTTTATTAAACTTACTTTCATTTTAATGTGTTTTTCATATGAACACATTCTCAGACCTACAGCCATGGAAAATGTAGGTACATCAATAAGTTGCTGAATGGTGCAGTTTTCAGTGGGCTGGGCCACTGTTTATCTTTTCTTATGGATAACAATGAGTTTTTGCCTTGCTAACACTCAGTGTTGTAATATGTTCCAGGAACTTGCTGTGAGTCACAGTTTGAAAAATACCAGTAGCAAGGTCCTATTGATCTTGCTTTAAGCAATTCACTCCAGAAATTAGAAGCTACATGATTTTGAGAAGGCAGAGCATCTTGCCAGTAACTTCTGTGGACAGAGTGGCCTGTTACTGAGGCCAGATCCCTTCCACCAACTGACCAATTTTATGTAAAGCTAACTTCAGATACCTCTACCTTATGCTGAAATCTACAGGCCATGTATGTATGCAGGAGCATAGGTATCCATGTCTAGCATTTACACTCTAGTGAAGCCTCCAAAATTTTCTTATTTCCCTGTTCATTGAGTAAGTGCCTATAACTTTTCAGTGTATCAATTTCTACTGCTGCAGGTTGCAAAGTCACCTCAATTCAGATATCCCTGGACCCAAACATAGCTATTTCGAAGACAGATGAAAGTATCAGTGGTACATATCTGCTTCCCTTGTCTCCAATGAGAAAACTGAAGGGAGGAATGAGGTTTGACATAAGCCTGGGTGAGGTGAGGAGTCCAGCCAGCCACATTCAGTCCATGAGTCTTGAACCTGTAGGGGCAGTGGTCTCCCAGGGGCTACATGTGAAAAACTCAAAGAAGGACAGACAGTGTTTCTCATGAGCCAGGACCCAAGACCTAGATGAGCATGGCTCAGTGGCACCAAGCACAGCTTGTTGCTCAGCCCTGATGGTTGATGGTGTCCTTCAGGACCAAGATCTGCTGAGGTCTAAGCAGCTGGAGAAAGACGCAGAACAGTCAAGTCAAGTTTCTGTGACATTCTCCAGTAGAAGTGCTATGTCCCTGTCATATTACATGCAATGTAAAGAAACTCCATTCAAGTTATAATGTACTGTGAAAAATAAAGAACGCCCAGAATTAAACAAATAAATCAATTCTAAACCTTGTGTCAGGATTATGTGTTTGAGAATTGTGATTTACAAGTCTTCAGTCAGCCGCCCCAGCCCAATCATTTTATTCTGGAAGACTCAACTGCAAATACAATAATAAGACTTTTAACGTTATCTCTGAAATGTCTACACTTTATCCTTTTAGATTTTTAATGGATTTCACATGATACATACAGTTTTTGAGAACTGAAGTGCTACTTCTAATATTTCCAGTTAAACGAAATCTTTAAAATAGAAGGAATGATAAAATCTAAAACTATATTTAGCGTTCTGAATGCAATTAGGACAATTTTATTCAACTGATTTCTGAAGTTCCCACATGAGTGATCTATAGTGATATCATTCGGTATAACAGTAACAGGTGCCAAAAAAGTAATTTTAAACAAATGAATTTTATCACATTATGTTTTTTCCCTATTGCAGTCAACTTTCCAAGTACTTCTGTGCAATTATCGAAATGAAGGTGTATCAAAAAGTACTTTGTTCCAAGATGTATTTCCATTTTTCATTACAAGATCACTGGAGTAATAGCATTGTTTACTTTCTTTTCTTCAGAAGGATTTTATCACTGCTTGAAGACACAAAAAAGATAGTGTAAGAAGTGTACATAAATCCTATCTTTTAAACTAAAATTTTACTACAAGAATAAAATATACAGAAGAACTAGAAGGGACCTCCAGATGACACCTAATACATCCTCTTACCTTCAGGAAGCAGTTATTCAAGTACTCTGATCTTACAGATCTCCAATTGAGATGGAAACTCCAAAGGCTTGCCAAGCAATCTATTCCCTATCCTCACCAATAAAGTTTTCTGTAATTTTAAAAATAAATCTTCCCTGCTGTAATTTAGCCTATTACTTCTTGTTCTATCAAACAGAGGCAAAGGAAATAGATTGTTCTTTTCCTCCTTGGAGCAACCTCTTGTATTATAGTGTCTTCATTCTATGTTTTCTGTCAGACTAAACAAACATAATTTATTCTTTTTTTTCCTTTTAGGTTGTAATTTCTACACTTCTGTCTTTTTTGTCACTCTCCTTTGGACTGTTTCCAGTTGATTCTCTTCTTTCTTCAAATCTGGTGTCTAAAACTGGACATGGTATTATAATTCAGTATGAAATTAAGATTTGTTAGTCCCAGATTTCACCTGATTACTTAAATAATGAAGCTAATCATCTCCCAGGAGAAGGATACCAAAGCTCTCATTCTAGTAATTGTCCTGCTGTAAACCAAAGTTGAAAGTTAGATTAATTAAAACACAGTTCTGTGAAAATCAATCTAGGGAAACTCGTTTTCCTTTTGGATTTGTGTCTTAAGCCTGATTGACCAAACATCTAAGAAAACACAAACTCTGATTCAAGTTTGTTTGCATCACACTATTTCTATGAGCCTTCTGATGTTCACTAAGAGTGAAACTCCTATGAAGTCTTTCCCTCAGTGCTTTTTATCTGCCTGTAAGAGCATATTTCCAGATTCATGAAAACACAAACAGGGAAGCTGCCCAGGTATGAGCCTCTGGGATGACAGCTGGAGTAGATGGGGGAAGAAGGAGCAGGAGGTGACAGCGGCTGGACCAAAAACAGCTGATGCAGGTTTTAATAGCTGATTCACAATTAGGCTGTGATTTTACAACTAGTTCTGCTGACTCTGATAAAACAGCCCCTACCATAAATCCACCTCACCAGCTATTCTGAACAACAGTATGATTTCCTAAGCCCTACTTTTCAAACAGACTCCATGGTTTCCTTGCAACAGTTGTGAGGTATGTTAACAATGCCTTATTACATCCTATCTTTGTTTATAGATTTTAGATCTCCTGTTAAAGCATGTTCAAGTTTTAAATGACATGCATGTGAGAACATCTATTCCCTTTCTTTCTTCTCTTCTGTCCTCTCGCATTTAATTGCTCTACTCTTCTCCCAAGAGAAAACTATCTGTGCGTTTAAGAGCAAGATCCCGACATTCAACATGCTGTAATTTATTTTGTTCTTACAGTAATTTTAGTTATAAATTCTGTTGTATATAGGTGGAGCCACTCAAGGATTACATAAGATATTCATTATGAGAGACAAAAGGTCAGCCTATTCATTCATTCCTGGAAGACTAAGGAATGAATACTTGTGTCACCAATGATGATACCAATTCCACTGCTAAGAGTTATGATTGTGACTCTAGGATTTTGGTCATAAATAAGTAAGAGGGTAGTGGTATTTCTATTTGCATTAATTTGAAAAAATACTGTAACAAACAACATTTTTACTATTTGTAAATATGTTTGGTATTTCAGGTTACATTGAATTCAGGGGATTTCAGGAATAATGCCATAAAACTTGAACAGTACATCTGCCTTAGGAAGCTGCTTCAGCCTATTGATGAATTGTCATATTTGCTTATAGTTACTCAGATAACTTTGATATTAAGGACTACACACACTTAATTTCAGGAAGCTGTCTTGCTATTATGAACGACCTCTTCAAAGGCATCTGCTTTCTTTCTTAGTGATTATAGAGGAACTTTGGAGGTTATTCCTGCCATCAACTATCCAACATTAGGTACTTAACATGGCCTCCATTTTTTCTTTGCCAGAGTTAAGACACTTAAAATACAGTACATAATGTGATCAGTGAAGGGTGGGAGCCAGGACACCAAATGGTAGAGGTGTAAAATCTCATGAAAATATTTTCTACAGAGCAAGCAGTGACTGACCTCACAAATAGAGCAAGACCAGAGACAAAGCTGCTAAAACAGACTGAAGAATAGAGCAGGCAGAAAGAGATAAATATGATAGCGAGAGAGAAAATCAGCTTGTCTTGGCTCTGTAAGAACAGAGATAAGGACGGGGATACTGGAGGAACTAGAAGTGATAGGCAAAACGACGAGAGCCTTGAGCTCCTAGGTCAAGGTTTTACTAAATAAAAAGATGTTAAACAGAAGCCCAGAGGAACAACCTCATAAACTAAATTAGGATTGGTTAGTTGAGGAGAATCGGAGCAAGACACAGGGACAGGGACAGGTATTAGAGCAGACTGGCAGAAATTGGGGAGGTTGTGGCAGACATACATAGCAGTGGGAAAAGGTACAAAAGGTGTCTCAGCCCCAAGATCTATTCGTTGTTAGAAAATGTGTGTTTCATCACCACTGAAGCCGGCCACATGAGAAGAGCAGCTTACTTATCAGATATTCCCTCACATCCAGCTAGCAGAAGTGTGGTGTCTCCACATACAGCACAGCAAAACAGAGCTTGCTCACTATGAAAATTTTCTCCTTTTAATAGGTCTTGACTGGACTCATAGTCAAAGTTTCTAGAGGCAGATAAAGCTGCTAGGTTACCTACTTTGGTCTCGCATCTACACAAACAACACAGACTCTATTTCAGTAACGACTCTAATAATTTGGGATCTTTTTTGAAGATGGATACAGTATTGGTAGTTACACTATTTAAAATTTCCACGCCATTCCTATCTGAATTTGACTTTAGTTTTGAAACACTTGCACTTGGCATGCCTTTTTTTTCTATGCATATAACAGTTCTGTCCTACCCATTAAATTATTTATTTAGTGTAAGCAAGCTTCTGGCTTCATAAAATTAATTTCATAAAGATATTTACAGACAGACAATAAAGATGCAAGCTCACATTTCCTACCATTTTTCTTGCTTTCAAATATCTTTTTGGGAATTAGGCAAATTTCTAAAGTAGACAAGATTGTGGGCAAAGAACCCATAAAGTTTTGCTTAAACCACAGTAACAAATTGTTTTAACATTGTTTAATCTTTAAATACATTGAATGCATATAATGTAACTAAATAAAATGTGGGATGAATTTGCAGAAATTTCAATATTTGGGTTTTACTGGATGTGACCATGTAAACAGGATGTAATGTTTACTTACTATAAAGCCCATGTTAAGGACATTGTAAAACAACATTTTTCAAATTGCAATTGGTTAAAGACCAGGGAAAGGGCAAGTAGCACACTAGCTTCTTACAGGTGCAAAACCAGGCTATCAAATTCATGCAGTGAAAAAATATTCCTGCAAGTGTAAAACCTGCTTTAACCTGCAAATTTGGAACAAGGCAGAGATGTGAGACATTTTTGTTACTTGGCACCAGTTCTTGGAAGGTTCAAAAGTACTTCAGAGCTTCACCATCTCCAGTGAGGCACTTGTTGGCAGGTACTTAAATTTCTATGAACCTACACTTTTGCCATAAGGCAAGGAATCCTAGCCTTATTATCTTGACAGCCCTTGAAGCATGCTAGGTCACCTCTTAAGCCTGAATGAGATTCCGACTACAGGAAGCTCCCTCCCTGCCTCACCTGCAGGCTGAAGCACAACCCCTCCATCAAGTGCTTGGAAAAAGGCAGCTGAAAACAAGAGCATTTGGCACAGGCCGGGATATGCTCCTCAGCATGCTTCAGTGGCACAGCAAGTAGGAAACTCCCCTGGAATGCAGCCATTCCCCACTAGCTTGCTTGGGCAGCTTCCTGATCAGAGGTTTCTGTGAAATTCACTCCCACTTCTCCTCCCACACTGCTAAGGAAGCTTCTGAACCTTGAGCTGGGCTGTGGCTTCCTCCAGGCAAAGGGCATCCAGAATTATGCAGTGTGATGCAGAGCAGAGGAACAAATAACCTGTCTCCAGCATTTCAGCCATAGAGTAAGTGGGGGTGGAAGCATTCCTATCATGACCTGCCTGTTGACATAATTCCAGAGGAAAGAGTAGTTCCCATCCCAATTCATGCTACTTGAGATGATTAAAAAAACCCAACCAAACAACCAAACAGAATATCAATTCCTTACATTTAATGCCTCTGCTAACTTATTCTCTAATCTTTATCTGCAAGATAAAGCCTTCAAGGGCCACTACATCTGTGAGAAAACACAGTGGTTGCTGTAAGGACCTACAACTGCTCTTGGACCATCCACTCTTTTGTCATTTTCACCTACCTGCCAACAACGTGTTAAGGAATTGGGCATTAGACAAACAACGCTATTGAGATGAGGGACAGAGATAGAAAACAGCACAATGTCTGGAGAAAACAACATGGCTTAGAAGTTCAGGGTCATTTTCCCCTTTGCCCATCAGACTTATCTTTCTTCTCTCTTATCTAATGCATATTTGCAGCTTCAACCAACTCTTTCCAAGTTTCTCTCTGTTCCTGAGAAGGGGCATAGTGGTAGGAGGTCCAGAACAAGAAGATGAGGTTGCTTCTCCGTTCACATGCCAGTAAACAAATTCACAAGATAGAACTTAACATGCATTATATAATGACATGCAGTCAGAATTTGTACTCGATATGGATTTGGTACAACACTTGGAAAATTTTTTAGAATCTGTCAGCCAACTTAATCTAAAAGTTCTGGAGCTATTTAAAAAGCAAGCTTGCTAAAGTGTAAATATGGCTCTCATTAGAGCCATTTTTTAGTAAGAACACTGAAGGAACTTACTGCGTTTAAATGCTGAATGCACCACTGACTCATGTATTGACCATGACCAGTTCATGCCAAGCTGGTAACTTACAGCTAACTCAGTAAGGCTGAGAGTTGTTGTCCCAACTGCAAATGCAGTGCAAACTGCAAACTTCTTTTTAAGTGCTTTAATTCACTCTCAAACAAGTGAGGAGAAATATCAAGGGAATGTGAGGGTGGGATCCATCTCGTCCACCCTGACATACCTACATCAATGAAGTTTAGAGAGTGATACATCTGACTAAAAGTAGATGCCTGCTGAAAAATGAGTTGACTCACTTTATGGATAATATTGACTGTTTTTACTAGATCCCCATTGACCATGGCTCCAGGCCTATCAGCTGCTTCTATCCCCTCTAAAACAGGAGAGAAATTCAATGAGTTTGACTGAACGCTAGGGATATTCCAGGACATGATCAAGTAAACTAGTAGCTAATATAGACTGTCTTCCAGTTCTCATTTTAGAGGAAATATTGATGATTCTACAGAGACATCACCACAGCAGAAATTATACTGACATAATATAGATAGTCATTAAACAGGCATTAATTAAAAATTAGGGGGAAAAAAGAGGTAGAGTGGAATGACTTATTTTTAAAATCTTCCGTAGTATAAAGTTGTATTTTTTACAATGTTTTTTATACTGTGCATATGCATACCAACCATATATACACCATTCATGAATATTCACTATGAACCAACAAAGTATTTTTATGTAATCAAAGTCCTGGCACATTAGGAAGATTGTATGTTTGATAGTTTTCAGATTATATCACAGGCTTTAAACTATTGCTTGTAAAAAGATTCTGATCTTGAAATTTCAATGCTATTCAAATAGAAAATATTTTGTTAACTATGGGGAAAAAGATTTATAAGTGACAACTTTTTTTTATAGAACCATATTCTTGTGACCAGCATGTGTATGATGCTTTTATTATATGCACTGATTATGGCATGGTTTTTGGATCATAGAACCTCTTCTAAAACAAAACTGAAGAGCCACATAATTTTTCTTACAGAGCATGATATAATTTAATCCAAGGATTGAAATCTGATAAATATTTTTTCCTTCTTCATTTGGCAAATCCCATTTCCCCTTACCCATAATTCTAATAAAATATAAGCCAGCATGTGGATTTGTTAACATACCACTGAGGAAGGAAGAAGGTCTATATTCTAACTGTTTTATCATACAGAGAGAGGCATTGTCAAACTAATGATGAAATGCTGTATTTAAGACAAAATACAAGAAAGGTTTTCAAGTTACCCAAAGTTAAAAATAAGGAGGATTTTTTTCTTAAATAGAAGGATTGTGATTATCCACTAGCTTGTATTTGTCCTGTTACCTATACCTGCAGAAGCTGCTACAAAACTGTGAATGATTACACTAGAAGAAGGAAAAATCATATATTCCATTAAAGTATGTATCATGTTTATTAATTTTTAGTGATGCAAAAAGTTTTTTAATAAAATGAATAGAATTTCATCAGTCTTGAAGAGATGACTTTTCCCCCAAGTACTATGTTTAGAATGTGCATACTTTTAAACAAAATACTAAAGTATATTAGCTTTTCATTTTATACAATTATTCTTGTAATGCATAGCTACACTTCCAGCCCTGCACAACAGAGTGCAGCAACATCACCTTCTCATATAGTTTTGCTAATGCTGAAGTTAAGCAGAATGTTTGGAAATGGAAATTAGTACCAGTCAGAAGACAACTATCATCTAACTCCAAAAAGGTGCCAAATGCAATCATGTACACCAGCTACAAGTATGCATTAACTATTAACAGATAGGAAACTCACAAAGGAAAACAACAATTTAAAGTCCTGAAAACAACAGGGCCACTCCAAAACATCTGCCACTTCCTACAACCTCCAATCTCACCTTAGGACAACAGGAAGGAAAATGTCCCTCAAAGCAATCCTGATCAATCATCCTGTTAGGTCTTTAATGTCTTTAGAAGAGAAGCCTGCACTCTTTGAAAACCGATCCATGCTTTTTTGACTATTAAGAACCAGATTCAAAAAGATATTCAGACCTTAGGGTTCTTAATTGAAACTTGGAGTTCTCAAATGAAAACTCAGCTGCTGTTGGGGTGGCTTAGCCTGATTATAAGCCGCAGCCCACTGGGTGGCACCCTGAAGATTGCTCTTCCCCTTGGTCTGGAAAGTTCTGTTAAGTTCGGTTCTGCATTTGTTCTGTGTTACAACTCCGCCTCCCAAACTCCCTCATTGGATTGTATCCCAGTTGTGTCCTCCCCTCTCCCTGTCCCTCATTGGTTCCTCTTCTGTTACCGCCCCCCTTGAAAAAGGGTCTCCACGCCCCTCTCGGGGCCAGTCTAGTTCCAGAATTCGCCAGTCTAGTTCCAGAATTCGCCAGTCTAGTTCCAGAATTCGTCGGATTAAAAGCATCTTGGACTGAGCCCTTTCCGCCTCCTTTGTTCTTGGGAACGCTTTTGCCATAGATCAGGCTACCTGGTGCGAGCTGCCGGAAGAGGGAAAAAAGCGCATTTCCCACCTGGCTCTGAGATTCTCCGTTGCGTTTCCTCTGCTGCCTGCTGAGCGGCGAGGACGCCTTGGAGATGCTGCCGCGCTGCCTCTGGCTTGTGAGCTCGGCCAGGGAAAAACCCGGAAAGCGTTCAAGCTGCCATCTTTCAGTGTTGAAATGCGTAAGTGCCTCATCTTTGGCACTAGAGCTCTCTGACAATAAGGGTTCGACCAGGTCTGCAGTGGTAAATTATTGCCATTTACTGATCTTTGCTCCTCTTCTCTGATGGACAAGTTGAAAGTGATCTCCAAAGGTCTGCTAGTTCAACTTCTCATTCAAAGCATCTCCAGCTAAAGCATCTTGCTCAGTCAGGTTTTGAGTATCTTCACGGACTGAGATTCCACAATATTGACTGAAAGTCCATTCCAGCATTTGATTATATCAACAGTGAAAATATTTTTCCTTACAGGCAGAATTTCCTGTATTGCAACTTGTGTCCATTAGCTCTTCCCCAGCCACCATACAACTCCAAGAAGAGTTTGGATCTCTTTCCTATATTCACCCTATCGCACTCTGCTCATACACACATACACCAGCTTGTGCGATCTTAGTGACACTGCTGCATTCAAAACCATGTGTCAGTCTCTTGTGCTGGGCAGCAAAAACAGTACCCCAGAAGCTGTCTCACAAGTGCCAGAGAGAGGGAACAATTACTTCCCCAGATCTGCTGTTTACCGCTTGCTAATATAACCTGGGATGAGGCTGACCTTGTTTGCCCCAACTGCCAACTTGTGCTCATTGTGTCCACCAGTACCACAGGTCCCTTTCTACAAAGCTGCTCTTCAGTCAGTTCACCTCCAGCATGTGCAAGACCTGTCATCTGTCTTTGCTGAGTTTGGTGAGAGTCCTGGCAATGCATTCCTCTAGCCTTTCCTGGTCCCTCTGAGTAACAGCCCTGCCTTCCAGCATATCAACTCCTTCCCTGGAGGCTAGTATCATGCATGAATCTGCTGATAGTGCAAGCTCTCGCATTAGATCCGATCATTATCAGTGAAGACACCAAACTGCATTTACCCCAGAATCTGTCCCTGAGGACTGCCATTAGCAACCAGCTGTGGGACAGACTTTGTACTGCCAATCACAACCTGTCTGGACTGGTATTTCAACCAGTTTTCCATCCACCTTATAATCTGCTTATCCTGTCCATATGTCACTATTTTGACTGGTAGAATACTATCAAAGACCTTGGGAAAAGCTCTGCTAAAGTCAAGGTAAACAACGTTCACTACTCTTCCCTTGTCCATAGAATCAGTCCACCTTACAATGATCAATCAGGTTCATCAAGGGCAATTTGCCCATGGTAAATTCATGCTGCCTATTTTCAATCACCTTCTTGCAGTTCATGAGCTCAGAAATGGTTTCCAGGAGGAAAAATCTTCCAGGAGACTGAGGTTAGACTGCTTAGCTTGTAGTTCCCTGGATCCTCTTTTTCAGCCTTCTTGAAGATGGGTCTGACATTTGCCTCTTTTCTTCTGTCCATCATGGACCTCCCCAGTCACCACAGGGAAGCTGATGGGCAGCACACTCGTGCTGCCATTGGTTAGATTTCATATTTGCAGTCAGTCTAGAGTGTCCTGTTCATCCATACTGGCCTTGCACCACATTTGCTTACCTTTCTTGACTTGGAATGGACCACTTCCATGTTTTGAGAAGGCTGTTCTTGAAGGTCACTGCCCTTGCTGTGCCAGGGCAACTGACTGCCTCTCATTGACACTGACCACAAGCTGCCTGGGGCTGCACAGCATCTAACTACAGGAGGTGTTCCTGAAGACAGGATTTAGCTGCAGTATAGCAGACAAGGCTCAGCTGCAGTACAGCAGCTGATACTGTCTCCCCTGTGAGGAGCAAGCTGCAAGCCAAATGTAAAAGAAGCACTGGCAGAAGCAAAGGACAAGGGAGGGGCTCCATGTGTGGTTTCCAATCCTTTATTAGGGTGAAGTGTCAGAGGCAGAGAGCAAAGAATAAAGCTGTGCAGGGGTTTTCATATGGGGGTGAAAAGGGGCAGCAGAGTAAAGGGATACAACCAATAGGACAAAGCCTGTGGATCCTGAAAGCTCAGAGAGAAATTTTCCAACTTCTAGCAAGTCTGTGAGAAAGCCTTTCTTCTCACACACGCTGCTGGGAACAGCTAAGTTGTTGTTTTATAAATTTAAGATGCCTTTATCTCACACCTGCACTTGTTTATGTTACTGGCTGAAAAATATTTTCAGTAGGCATTGTAGTGATTCAGCCAATCGTCTAAGATGGGTGGCTGTCAAGGAACCAATGGTCTTCTGACACTTGTTCAGAGTTCCCTATATAAGGACCAATTTTTTTCCTCAATAAATCTCCATCCTTCATTTTCACCTTTACCTCGTGTTGCTTATTTTGTCATCCCCGGTACAACAGCGACAAAAGCCAACTGAGAAGAGACAAAGGGAAAACATCCAATAGGGACAACTCAGGGGAGGGTTTCATTTGAATTAACAAGTGGAGTACTGAATACAGCAGAACTTTCCAGAAATCATACATATTCCATAAGGGATATGCATAAACATGAGGACATACATAAAACTGGGTGGGGAAATCTTAAACCAACAACGAAACAATATGCAAAACACAGTTCCTGGGGGAACATGGGAACTCGCCATAACCAAGTTAGACTTCAGTGCCCTGGGTACCTGACCACCAGTGCTTTGTTTGTGTGGATGCTGCAGTTGCTGCCATGTGCACTGCAACATCTCATGCGATCCTGCCCAGCAGATTCCCAAACAAGTAAATCAAAACTGGCAATTTTATTACTTTTCTTGTTTATCTCAGGATTTTAAACTGTACAAACTCAGAGCTGCGGCCAAAGCTGCCTTCAACCTCTACACTCTCAGACAAATTTTAAGTCCAGCCAGAGCATCTCCTCTCGTTGCCTCACCAATCACCTATGTCAAGAAATTATCATTGAATTTTCTGCACTTAATTCATGCTTCAAGTGCTGACATGTTTGGAACCTGGTGTTCCATAAAACAAGGAGCTGCACTTCCACTGTTTTGACAGCAGAAACCTCCCTTCACCTTCAAAAACTGAATATCCTTATCACCTGCCACAGGGAATCCTGGGGAGAGGGCTCCTTTAGCACAGCTGTAGTGCTGAGGAATACTGTGGCTCTGATGCAAACAGCTAGTAACATATCCCAAGGATAAATGTGATAAGGAGGTTAGAAACATGGTGCTGAGGCCTCTTGTGACAGGTGCTACCTTCATCACCTCTACTGAGGCCAGAAGTGGACAAGGAGACTAAGGGGACATTCTCAGGTTGCTGGTGCTAGCTCTGGAGATGAGCAGAGCAGCCCTATTCATGTTGAGTCCTATCCACTCACCAGTGTCCAAGGAAAACACAGCACACCAAGACTCACCAGTGCCAGGGCTGGCATGTTTGCAGTCACTTCATGTAGGCTTTTACCAGGTGCAACAGTACTGGATATGACTCCCTGTTGCCGTATTTCACTTGCCAATGAGCTTCCTCTGTAATGTCATGTGCCCAAGAAGTCTTGACATAGTGAGGATTAGAGCTGCTTCTTTGAGGGAAGACTTCTTAGGAGAATGGTCTCATATTGATTCAGTAATGAAGAGTTTTGTCAGTTCACAGTTCCTGCTATTTAATGTGGCCATAGAATTCTGAATTTAATGATATCTTCATAGCTTTCCAAGTCTGTAATTCTGCTGTTCAAGCTCCTGAACTCTTCTTGTTCTAAAATAATAACAAATTGAACATTTATCAGAAATATACGACCTTTTGAGGCAGTTAAGACTTCTGGTTTGCACAGGAGATGACAGGACTCAGACATTTTAAGTCATGCTGAGTGAAAATATGCCTTTGGAGAAAACTTGTTGAGGCACATCCACATCTTGAATGTCTAACAAACAGGAAACAACTCACCCCCTGTCTGATATTCACTGTAGAAGGCCACACCACCTCAGCACTGTCCCCAAGAGAAACTTGTGTGGGGCGCTCCTTGAATCATATTCTACACAAAAGGGGGGAAAGTCTCTGAGCTTGTGTAATGGGGAATTGTAGGTCCTGAAGGTAACAGACTCTCTGTCAGGAAGCATTTACATTCTTAAGCCAAGCTCTTTCAGTTACCTCCATGCACAACTTTATACATGAATAAACCCATAATGTTATTGAATACTTCACAAATACGCAGTTAAGATATGTTTTAGATGACAGGAAAATTCTCTTGAAACAGGGAAATACTCTGTGTAAAAACTGAGTTTGGTGTCAGTTGAAGAATCATGTTTAGTATCTCCATTTTTAATAATTATCTGTTTCTGATTTTTTTCCTGCCATTTGAAACAGATAAAATTGCAAATAACTATTTGGAGAAAAGATAAAAAGGATTTAAAGGATTTTAAGTGAAATGAAAAACTTTCATGGATGTTAACTGTATGTGAGACACCAATGGCTACAGTTAAAGAAAAACCGTGATCCTGCCCTCCCAATTTAGTCTTGGCAATTCTGAAGCACCTGGTTCTTTCTATTTTGCATAAAATGCTGAATTAGGGCGTTGTTTAGAAGGAAACTGCAACAAAGTGAGAGAGAAATTCTATTGTAACAGCAAGTGCTTTATATAGTCTCAGTTGCATGGGAAGCACAACAGCTGGACTAGAAGAGTATAGACTTTTAGCTAAAATATGACATTTTTGCTTTTAAAAAGAGGGAAAAATAAGTTATTTCTTCATTTCCATTCCTGACTTCCCATACCCTCTGCTTTACTCACATAATAAATGTAGATTCTTTTTTATAATATCTTAGTGAAAAAAGATTTTTCACTGAAGAACATGAATTTACTTTACTTTGACTACTCTGAGCTTGTCTCAAGTACACATTTCTTCTTCGTTCATATGCAGAGGCATTTGACTTGTCCCTCAGGAGCCTTCCAAGGATTTCAAGAAATTTAAAGGTCATACCTGTCCTGGGACTCTTACACAGAATCAGCCATTGTGTTACTCTACAGAAACCAAGCCATTAGCTGTTGAAGACAGAGGAGGTGTGAGGGTGATGATGCTGCACCATTCTGGGTTCCAGACAAACCCTTTTGCATCACTGGAATGGTAAAATTTCTACTGTGAGCTGTTAGAAGAGCTACCTCCCCTCATTTTTCTAAAGCATGGCATGGATTTGATATAATTGCATGGGGAAGTGGAGGGGTTCTAATTGAAAATCAACAGTTAAAAGTCTGTACTTCTTTTTCAGTGGCTTAACTTTACTGTTTGCAACATAAAATTATAATCTGTAATTAACTGCATTTTCATTCTCCCTTCCACACTCATGGGGGCGTCATGAATCTCCAGATAGATATTCTGTAGCTCCAGTGGCAAAGTGCTGATTAGAGGAGGTTGAGGAAGTAGAAGACGGAAAGAAGTCTAAAATGGATGAGATTTATCAGAAGTTAAAACCAATGGGAGGGCAGCAGTAGACAAAGCAGTGTTTTGGTACTTCAGTATTCAGGTTTCATGTTGACTGAAAACATTAATCTTACCAAAATCAAGCCTGTGATACATGTTCTCTGTCTCTTCCATCTATATGAAAACATGTAGGAAGCATAGCCACTCCTACGATATCCCTTATTTGCAAACTTCAGATGTAGAATTTATTTCATAAATGCATTTATTTTAAAACTTGTCCACATAAAGGGGGAAAAAAGTATATAGATAAAGAAAATCTACATATAGATGTGCCATGGTCCAAAAGGTCCTATATCAGATTCTTCATGAGTGGAGAAGAGAAACTTATTTCCAAATTGCAGTCTTGAAAATATCCAACAGGCTCTCTTTATGGATATCTAGGCTGAACTTCCCTCCATCTCCAAGGCCTGCAGACTACAAATTCTAGGTCTTTGGATACAGTGCAAAGTTTTGGGGCACACAGACTAAAAGCTGGCAACAGAAGGAAAATATAACATGGTTGTTATTGGCCAAAACCTCATTTTTGTATCATCTGTGTCCACCCCACACGGACATGCTCCATATAAAATGAAAGTTAGCTTTCTATTTCTGTTTTCTTAAAAACACCACAAGATGACAGTTGTACCCCACCTGCCCTGAAAAAGAAATAAAGAGCAGTTAACTATTCAGACAGGTGCACTCCTTTCAAAATGCTTGTGGCAACTGGGCTAAGCAAACTAGAGGAAATATTTATCAAAAGAGCCACCACTTTATCATCCTTCTAAAGAGCAACAAGGAAGTGCTAGCAGCACCTAATTGCCTTGACTTCAGATTTCTTCTACTCCCTCACCAGTGATAACAAGGGGGACAATGTTCTGTCCTGCTGTTGTTAGTGTGTTGTCCTGCTGCTGTAGTGTTAGTGCTATCTGAATAGTGTGGATGCTGGAGCCTTTGAAGGAGGACTAGAGGGAGTCCTGTCTTTCTCTGATTCTTATTTGTACATTCTCTTGCACTGATGCTGCCCTTCACACAGTGGTAGCAAGTCCATTCAAAAGACAAATTTTTTGTCCTGTACATTTTCCGCTGAATTAATCTTTATCTATATTGCAGTACAGGTGTATGAAATGCTAATGCCAAGAGGAAGGAAGGAAGAAGAGGACAAAGATGTATGATATGCTTTTCAGAAGCAGCACCAGTTTAAGCTGTCTTAAAGAAATTGTGCAACAACTTGCAGTTACCTAACTACTAGGAGTGGTTCCAGAACTTGCCATCAGTTTTGAGTATTTAGTGCGTAACTGTAGAAAGCCACTCTGCTGGAGGGCAAAGCTATCCCGTACATTCAGGAGCTAGCTGCTCAGACTACAAATGTTACAAATTCATGTGCTACTAGTTTGGCAAGTCAACTACTGCATTAGGTTTGTGACATCATTATGTAAATTATTTACCTGCAGGCTTTCAGCATCAGGGATTTACCCAAAATCTCAGTTGTTCCTATGATGAAACAGCACCGTGAAAGACTTGTGTTGGTCAAGAGGAGATATGGATACAGTGCACAGACATTTTCATGTCTCAGAGGTGATCCCATGAAACAACTGCCTCCTTAGTTACATAACATTCCATATTTTGAGGAGATGTGAGCTTTTATATCAAAACGTGTCCAATAAAAGAGTTAGGAGTTGTCTGTAAAGATTTTTCTTCCCCAAAGGTTTAAGGGGCTCTTAAAGAATGTGGAATATTTGTCCCCAAATAATTTTATGTATGCAGAGTCTTAAGTTAATACATAATCTGGCACACAATTCAAGAGTTACTTCCTGTAGTAGCTAGTTTGTGGTAATGACATGTCATTTCTGTAGATTGTGTAAACTGCTGGCTCTGTTTTCATACTTCAATAAAATCTGTTTGCAGAGCTTGTACTTCTCCTTTCATTACAATTAGGCAGAAGTTCAAACAACAAAACTTAATTGTTCATGTCTGTAAGTTAAATAACAACTGCAAAGTGTAAAATGTTTTTAAACCAATATAACAACATGCAAAACACCACTAAGTTCTACTGAAATTACAGCGTACTTTCAGAAGTGACTGATGTGCAAAGGAGTCTGCTTGCAATTCTCCCATCTCCACTCCACACACCCTTATTTCTTGTCTAAGTGGTACATCATGGAGTATATGAGAAAGAGCTTAGTATGGCTAAACTCTGGGATCAAACACTATAAATGTATATACATTCAAACTGTGACTGGTATCTTATATTCAGACCAAAAAAAAGTATTTTCGTGTTAATCTATTTCTCTCTTCCAACTTTACAAAAGTGCTGAAAACTCATTTTTTAGAGATCAAGATATCTATGAAGCACTTTAAAGTTGTAAACCCTTACTAAAAGTTAATTGGCAACACTGCTGCAGAATATGAACTCAACTGGTGAGTTTCTTCGCAAGTATCTTTACTTACCATTTTTGAGTAGTGAATTGGCAGCAGCTTTGTCCAATTAATTTTGACATGAGTGAAGGATGATGAAGCGAACTGTTTATCAGTACTTAAGTCCTGACCACTTTTAAACATTCATGAGACATTACACAGAATACTAGTACTCCAGTTTTAAGAGATGATCCAACATTTTCTGAGAAACAACGCTCAACTGCTGGACTCCAGTTCCAACGGACATACATGTGTATACAAACCCCTTTTAGGTAGTTGAGTTCAGGTCCTGGAAGTAATGCTGGGAGCTGTGACTTTAAGAACTCCTGTTCTCTGGCTGATACATGAGGGCACCAGCACAAAGAACAGCGCACAAGCGAAACTAGTACAGTGCCGTGTTTGATAGTTTGCACTCCAAACGTGCCACCCAAGATAGCTGGCCTGCAATGGCCTCTTCTCCTGCCACACCCAGGCTCCTGCACATACCTATTTACTACTTCCTTTCCAAATGTTAAACTTCCCATAACTTTATTTGCATTTACAGAGTTGTGTGTTTTAATATTTACAGCTACTCCATATTTAATATCAGCAAGCTTTAGTAAGGCAATAACAACCCAATTTGCTGACCAGTCGTTTTGTTTTAGCTAATTTTAAAATTTGTTCCTAACATCCAGTGCACAGTACTTTGGTGTGGCAATGGACAAAACTCCATCAGACATGACACCCACTTTCAAAACACCTAGAGAGCCGCAGTGTTTCAATGTGCACGACAGCTTTTTAAAAGGCTGGTGACTGCACAGCATATGTTTTGTGGTGGAGTTTTGTCATGTACTATGGCAGGGGGAGATGTGTTGAGCTACCTAAAACGCCATATAAAATCCCACCTGCCAATTTTTCCTTCAAAAATTTGCAAACATCACATCCCCTCACTTTCCATGAAAAGACGTTGAAGAATATTGAAGCTGCTTCAACGATTTGTTTGAGAAGTGCCTGTTTCTCTCCAGCTAGCACTGAACTAGTTGCAGGCATATAAAAGTCAGCTTCACTGACCTCCATACGTAGGAACCACAACTGGCCATTGAAACAAGCAAGAACAAACAAAAAGGAAGTCTTTATTTCTGCATCTTCCCTGGAACCAGAAAAGCACCAAAAACCAGACCTTTGGTGACTCTTCATTACAACAGATGTTCAGTATATCATCCAGATACCCAGTGGAGTATTTAGGGAAAAGTCTTTTTACAGAACAGTATTATTGAATTCAAGGCACAAATCTCTTTATTCTACAGTAATTGTGGTTATGAAGATCACATATTGGATTTGGAAACTCTTCCCTCTCCCCAGCTATAGGGTTTTTTGGGGTTTTTTTTGTTTTGGCTTTTTGGTGGGTTGTTTTTGTTGTTGATTTTTGGGGTTTTTTGAATTTTTTTTGTGTTTTCTCCCCCCCTCAAGAAAGTGTCAGGTGACTATGGAGCAGCCCTTGGTGTTCTAATCACAAGACATGTCCTAAACATTTTGTGACAATGAGATGTGGAGGGGGTAGGGAGAAATTAAGCAAACAGCTGTGTAAAATCCTATCACTCTCAGACGTAACTGAAGCCAGTAGTACCAGAGTGAGAACCAAAAATCCCTTAACATAAACACTAGCCATTCATCAGTCAGTCCTTTCTTAAAACTTAAACAAATAAATGAAAATTAAAAAGGCAGACAGTACTTACAAGGTTAAGCCTTTGTTAGCAATGAAGCCACCAAAACCTCTTGAGCGGAGATTAGCAAACTAAGTAATCTTTTGGGAATTTTCCCATGCCATTCAGCTAGTTAACAAAACTGTTCCATTCTTTGATTGTGGTCCTGTAGTAAGTTAGGACTGGATGTGGTGATCACAGATCTGCACAGCAAAGGGATACAGTCTGGATACTGCTGAAGACTCAGTTTGTGTACCTAACATAACCGCTTCAGCTACCCAGAGAACTAAACCCATTTGAAAAAGCCAGAACCAAGAATCATCACTACAAGGAATATTTTTTACTACTTCGATTAGAAGTACAGGACTTGCTACCTTCCTCTCATATAATGTCTCAGTACGGGACAGTGTTATTCTGAGTAATAAGCATTAGACTGGAATGAGCAAAGAGTATTAAAGGATAGCTCATTTCTATATTTGAGCCCAGCGTTCAGGTATTTTGCAATCACATTGCATATAATGACTATAATGCATATAGAGCCAAACAGCTACTAGGATATGTTTTCAGGGTTGAAATTCAATAGAGCTTCAGGTTCTAAGACATCTTATAAGAAGAAACTATTGAAGATATGCTGCTTTTTCAACCTTAAAACTAACTGAGTTTAAGTTTTCCAGGCCATGTGTCTGCCTCAAGCTGATGTTTTCAAAAGAACTTTTTAACAAAAATCCAAGTGTGAAACTGAGGAAGAAAAAAACCTCCCATTTTTACTCAAGTACAGAAAAAAACTCTTAATGTACTTGAGAAGGCCTTTACTTTGAAGAGAGAATTTGAAATTTAGTGGGACAGTAGCCTTTGAATCAGAGATATGCCTTTTGGGCAGTTTTCCTACTGAACAATGTGATAAAGCTCTAAGAGTTTGAATCTCAAGCTGCACATGTACAGCCGAAAATAATAATAATAATGACAAATATATTAAGAGCTGGAAGGTGGGTTTTCTGAAAAACCTGTGGCATCAGCAATGTTGCAGGTTGGTCCTTGCAGAGTTCCTCCTACCTGAGGCAGCAGCAGGGACATTCAGGCTGGGGCTCTGCTGTGTTCCGTGCTCCCTCTTCTGGCACCTAGGCCCCGCCAAGAGCCAGCAGCAGCCTCGGGGGGAGCGAGGGATAGGGGATGTTGGGAGGCTACCGCAAATGCATCCTGTTGGGTACACACCACTTCTATTTCTGTATTTATCAGGGATTTACAGAGTAGCGAGTTTCTTGCATCGAACTCGTGGCCTCTAACGAAGTGCTTCTCATATTCTGAGTTCCAAATTCAAGCCACTGGAAAATAAATGCAGAAATATCAAGGAGAATCTACCATGTGCATACAGCCTTCTCAGCACTGCAACTGTTCTGAGAAACAGAGCATCCCAATAACGTTGCACCAGAAAAGCTCTAATAATGCAGACAGGACCACAGCATGTACCCACAAGTTCAAGAAAAAGCCTATCACTGAATTTAACACAGCTCTAAAATTATGGCTAGCACTCCCACTGCTGAACGACCTCTACCCTGAAATAACCTGTACATTATATTCACTGAAACTGTGGTGTGATTAAATGAAAACCAACCCAATCTAGCAGCCATTCTTTTATTGAATCCCTCTATGCCTTAGCTTTCTCAGCAATATAATGATGATAATGCTACTAGTTCAGAATTTTGGGAACTCATTAGTATGAGTATTCAGATACTCTCCTAATGACTACTCTAGAAAAGCCGGCAGGAATAGCAAAAAAAAAAAAAAAAATCTGTATTCAGATAAACACTTAACATCATGCGGATACAGAGAAATAACTTTTCTATTTTTTTAATTCAGTGAGCAGTTTCCAACTCAAACTGAAGGATTATGCATTAAAAAAGTGATTACATAATTAAGGATTATCATAATACACATGCATGATGTCACAGATGGAAAACTTAAGCAATGAGCACTGAATTCTTCAACCTTAATTTTTATATGTTAACGTGTGCATGTATTTATACTTAATTTTATGTTCAGATGCAAACAGAAACTATTAGATGTTTATTTAAAGTCAAGAACTCTCTGGCAGATAAAAAAATTAGCAAATTGAATGTCTATGTATTTTCTTCTACAAATAAATAAATTTATCATCCCGAGATGAACTTGGCTGCAGCTAGCAACCCAAATATTTGAAAAAAAAAATCTTTGAAAGATTAATTAGCATATTTTGGCAAAAGGACATGATTCCTTAGAACAAAAATTAAATGACATGGGGAAATTCACACTATCAAATACATACCATAATTTCTGTATATTACTGCAAACATGACACAAACACCTGGATTAAGGATACACAACTCCATTTCATAGCAAAATTTCATTTCTAAGCAAAATTAATTCCAATGGAACACCATGGAGGCTCTGTAATAGCCTGGCAACCTCTCAAAGGAAAAAGTGTGACATTATTTAACTTTCCTAAAGCAAAGTGAAGAATGAGCCTGGACTTATTAAAATGGAGGTAACAGATGAAACAATATGCTCATGGTTTCATTCACAAATAGGCTTACTTCACTTTTATTGTCTTATAAATCTAACCAAACTTGTAGCATTAAAGAAAAAAATAATCTATTTTGACTTTGTAAAGTATCACTAGAGTAACTTCCTGAAGGATGAACCAAGATAGGAAGACCTTTCATTCTGAGAGACCACTCCGTAAATTCAGGCCACTCCTGTTTATGCTAGGGAACTTACTACAAGCAGTCTGCAGTGTAGCATGTGACTCAAGCCACTGGGAAGTTTTGTTCAACAAACTGGAATAAAATACTTAGAACAATAAAGGAAGTCTAATTTCTTGATTTGTAATGAAGTGTGAATAGTACTTAATATTCCTGAATCAGCAAAAGATAGAAACAAACTTTAGGGTAAACGCACCTAAGGAGATCTGTATCTAAAGTCACCTGTGACACTGCTGAAAGCACACAGAGGACTGTCCCACTCAAAATCATCAGATTTTTCTCATTCCCTTGCTTAAGTCCCCATTTTCTTTCTTCTTCCTTTTTTATTCTTCAGCAGGACTGCGAGAATTTTTCAAGCTTCTTGACTGTTTGCCATTACATGCAAGGGAGTCTCATGGAAGCAAGAGACCTCTCCCCAGCGTGCCGTTTCCCCACTCTGCACACAAGCGAGATAAGGACAAGGCTAAGCAGACTGGCTTGCGTAACACATTTGAACACAGCTACCCCAAACACCCAGACTGCACTTTTGCCTCTTGGTAGAGGGTTAGGGGACTATGCTTACTCTTCTCTGAACACTATTAAGTGCATCTCAGCTCAGAACCAGACACTGGCCCTGCTCTATGCATCAACCGCTCTTAAACATAGCAACCCTGAGAGCCTCAGAAGCCCCAAAACCAAGAATTGATAGAAGCCATAGGAGCATATATGCACTCATTTTCTGCATTTTCCTAAGCAATTTTCATTGCTTACAGAGAGTTTGCAACAAGGTTCTGAGTAAGACAGATCTTACATTAAGGTTCAAAATTCAGAAGTAGTAGCAGCTCAGCCTAATAAACATTTTTATAATATCTGGAGATTAACAGTCATAGATTCCCCTAAATGCTTTAAATGCTATCATGTTTCTGCAAGCAACAGGAACTGATACTCGACTACTTTTGATAACCCTTTATAGTAAACAACTTCAAAAACTGTTTCTCATTAGCTTTTTTTTTCCCCAGTTATATTGGACACAGTTGTAGTTAAAAATTTAAGTCCTATGTTTTACGTGTGATTTTCAAATTAGGTATCACATCAGCATTTGACCAACGCACTAAGTTTGAGGGGATTTGTTTTCCAGTTACTCTGAAAAGAAAAATACTTCCTTTCATCTGGGCAACACAACAGCATTCAATGGAATGCTCCAATCTATCAGCAGTCTGTAAGGCCAAATCCAGATTAAGCATATCACCAACAGATACACTGAGAATCATAATTAAACAACACATTTCTTCCTTTTAAAGTACATCTGTGGGTATTCATGTGCTGTCACTGCTTTACTTGCTTGGGCAATTTTAATAGATTACTTAGTTTATATTGTCAGTATTTATTTTATTTACTATTTAAGTTTTCAGAAGTGTTTTTCCAGCACATATTATATTGAAATGCATAAATTGTCACATGTATTGTCTGTCCACACATTCATAGTTGCACATACTACTTCTCTTTTCATTTATGTCTGTATTAAAGTTAGGTAAAGCAAGTGCTTACTCAGAGAAATTTCAACATAATCTTAGCTACTGTTGACTGTCATTTGAATTGGTAAAAATACAAAGATGAGACAGTGCTATGTGACAAGGAAATATTGCTGGCAAATTTGCAATACTGAGAACTCTCCTACTAGTAGGATTTCACCACTTTGACTTCTAACAAACATCAAGAAGTTACTAGGTTTTGTTTTGCTTTAAGTTAACTGGACCTTTCCCATCCAAGTATGACACCATAATTCTTAATCTACAAAAACCCTATCAGTTTGAGCCAAATTTAATCTGATCATTTCTGTATTTCTGAGCATGCTTCCTTTTTAACATTCAGAAGAACTCTCTCAGTTTTGCATCTCAATCAAACTTTCACACATTCAACCAGAAACATGAATCACACTACTGCTATTTCAGGGAACAGTGTACAACTATAGTGGCAGGGGGAAGTGTGCCATCCACAGATCACACTGACACAGAGGTTATCATCAAGTAATGTATGAGATTAAAGGTAAAGGTAATTTACTAAGACCAAATACTTTTTTTAAAAAAGAAAAAACTTGCACTCATTTGCTGTCAGGACATTTCATGACTTCTCTGCTATAGACCAATGCCTGCTAGAACATCAAAACATTTTTTGCCATTGAGGCCCTAATCTGCATTACAGTTATAGTAACTTAAAACAGCAATTTTTTCTTACCTGCAAGAAAACGATATGAATTTAATAACTTTCCAAACTTAATGCTGAAGTATTGCCAACCCACAGTGTTCAGAACACCTAAGTCAGGACCTACAAAAGAATTAGGATTTCAAAAGCATGGCAGTTTTGAAATCAAGTGGGAATGCATGTACATATTTATTTTTACTTCTCCTTCGGTTGCATTTAGGGTTTTCCTGCTTTGTGTTTCATACTTCATTGCACAACTGAAAAACCATCTTTTTTGAAGTGCTTATAACTTAAGAGTTTATGACCATGAAATTCACTGATTCCAAGAGGTGGACCTTTGTGAAGAACAGCAAGTATTAAAAAATTACAATAATTACCAATAACATTTTTTAAAGGGTTTAATCAATTTACTTGGGTATTTTCAATAGCTTTTATGTAGGCAAATTTTCCTTCCATTTTATTTCCTGAGTAGTAATACCATAAAGTTGAAATGAAGAAGGTGCACATCATCTTGGAAGATTTAGGAGGGTAAGTGTTAGAAACGATTTAAATAAACAGCTTAAGAAGGTGGGTCTCTTCAATGTGAAACTGTTTTTAATTTTTTTTTAAAGATGATCTAACCGAAGCCTCCTGGGTTAGTTAAGTTGCAGTAACTGTACTAAACATTGTGTATATTTGTGCAAAAGTAACCTGTAATGCTGTACTTTCCTACTTTTGCTATGCTATTTAGCATTTCATGCATAAGACGTACCTTTCACTTATGATTTAATGGTGTACCATTGAAGACTAGCCACTTACCATCTACACTAAGTAGCAGAATCTTCAAAAGAAACTAGCAAACGAAAATGTAATGAAGAATTTTACAATATTATTCAGTAAGAAGGGGTAGGGCTTGCTGAGTAAATGCCCCTTGTTGAAGTATACATTTCCCACAGCAAGTTAAGCAAACAGTGAAGTCTTTAGCCTAGCATCTGCAGCTACTCCAACACTTTAACATTTTTATTAAATACGGTTGAGCTACATGTTACTAAAATTTGCCAAATTTGCCTTTCTGACCCTTGCCTCTACCAGAAGCTCATCCTGTAATTCTTGTGCTTATTTTTACATTGCACCTCTATTATATGCTGTCTGCAGTCTTAAGAGGGAATTTACTTGATTCTCTACTCCATCTAATAGTCTGCATTTTCAAAAAACACATATATAGCACATGCACACCCACACAAATAAAATTACCTTCTGTTTCTAAGGATTTCTAGTTTACTGTTTAATACAAATAGCATAAAGCATACACTAGTGATACTAGTGACACTAATCAGAATGTAATGTTGCCACAATTCAAGAGCAGCACAAGCAAAAATGGAAATGAGCGAGAATATTTCACCCACCAGAAAGCAAATGCAGAGTTAGTGGCACACTGACAAGAGCAAGTGCGGCCTGTTCTCTGTAAAGCAGCAATACCGCAGATAGGTAATAAGCGCAAAATTTAGTATTAAACATTCAAGAGAAAAATTTGAAACGCAACACAGGATACAGCTGCTAGAACAGAACACTCACTTAACATAGCTATACTTTAAAAACACCAACCAATAGAGTGGCAAAAGCCCCATGCAACCAGTACTGAATAGTGACAATTCAGTTACTGGACCTGTCCTGTCTGTCTGCAAGAATTCCATTAATACATGTATACATTGAAACTCATTGTTTATGATTACACTTATAAAACAGTACAGGTTTTATTTTACAAATAAACTTAAAATGCATGGATAAATACTGTACAGAGATCAGCAAAAGGAGTTTTTTCCAAACAGCAAGATTTTTTCCTTTTCTCTACTTTTAATCTTTAACTCTTTAATACGCAACAAGGTATTTCATAATTCCTTAGTGTCAAGGCAATTTTGGTACATTTAAAATTATATCTTCCATCAGAAATATGCAATTTCCTTTATTTTATACCATTAAAAAGCATGCATATTTAAGACAAATAGATCAGAAAAAAAAGTCTTAATGTACAAGCCCGTTCTCCACCTCTAAAAACAGAGGAGCCCCGATCAACATAAAACAAACAAAACGGATAGTGTCATACTAGAATCAGCTTCACAACCTCACCGTAAGGGATCTCCACCTGTTTCAGCTATAAGCCGAATAACCAAGCTATAAGAACCAAGACACAGTTAATGTAAAACAGTAATTATTACCAAGCTGGCATGGCAAGATCAGAGTCCAGTACAGACATTTTGTACCTCGGTGCTGGATAATGTTACTTGAAGCATCAGCCTAATAGCCGGTTTATTCATAAGGCACGCACTAAAATGAAACAAACAGTAATTAAGTGCTGACAGTGACCTAGTTAGCTACACAAGGAGCTCGATCGTCCTGTCATTCATTACAGGTTCGAAGGAATCCGACAGGGACGGTCCCGTCCGCCCGGGCGGCGCGGAAGCGGAGCGGAGCGCAGCGCC
>WEIT01007284.1:327-18214 GCA_013389985.1 Dryoscopus gambensis | reverse complement strand
TTCCTAACTAAAACTCCAGGCTGTGCTAGCCCATGACAGTATTGTAGATCAAAGTACAGAACAAGGAAGGCAAAATTAACTTGTAATGTTATATTATTGCCACCTCTCTTTTCTTCTCCTTTAGGGAAAGGGAACCTGGGCTATTTTGTTTCTTTTGCAGGTGACAGGAAATCGTTGAATGTGGTAATGGCATCTCTGGCAAAGATTGCCTTGTGCTTCCTTCTGTAAGTTAGTGCTTTGCCAAACATTGGTTTGTGTTGCTTGAATCATGTCTGCCTTTTGCTAAACCTGAGCACTGTGACAGAATGAAATACAAACCTCAGTGAGGTGGAAGAAACACAGAGGAGACATATTTAAGGAAAAAACTAAGAGAAGGAAGCACTCTGAATGAGAAGAGGTAGACAAGAAGTTAAAGGACATGGGCTTGGGAAGTCTTGAGATCATGTAGACAGGGGAAGAGATTTGTTGAAAGAGTGGTAGAAAGGATATGGTGTTGAGCTGAAGAAAAGATGGAAATATTAGATGTTGCATTGATGCTTGGGTTTTATGCCTACTTCTGCTAGAGCTTTCCCCCATTGTTCTTGGTGAATCATGTCTGTCACCATGTCAGTGGCTGCTAACATCTTTGTTTTCTGGTTATCCTGCATGGAAACTGATTTGAGCAATTATAATTTAATTCAAAGTTAATTATAGCATGAACCCAGGAAGTGAAATGAAAATGTTCTTTGTTGGGTTTTATCTGTAAAACTATTACATGCAACTGATGTAAGTGTATGTCTTGAGAGGATTTGAAATCTAGATGTGTTGGTCATTCATGCCTGTGTTACTTCACACCTTGTAAAGTGTTCATTCTTTCTTTGCAAAGATGAGGGGTGCACCATGTTCTTTGTACAAGAGTGGTTTTGTCTCTACAGGATATACAGGAACTACTCTTAGAATTGTTTTGTATTTTTGATAATACTTCTTCGCTTTAGACCAGTAAGTTCATTGGAGCATGAATAGGAGGAGATGTTTGTTCACTGGGTCAGTCATTTAGAGCAGATTACGTACTACTGGGGTCTGTTATCTTAGTGGCAAACTGTGTAGGTTGCAATCCTGCAGAGAGATAACTCCCTTCAGTGATGTAGGTCATACTACAAGTGTGCAGCTTATGAATGATCTAAAAGCCTCTGCAGAAAAGGAAAGAATTGTGTTTAAAACTGCTCTACAGTTAAATCCACGGTCTGTGTTTGATTTGCAACCTATGTAGCAGAATTCTAGTTTATTCACTTAAAACTCGTAGTATAATGCTGTAGTGATTTGGATGGTCTTCCTTGGACTCATAAAAATGAAAGGGAATTAACATCTTTGTTAACCAGCCTCTGCCAACATAGATTTGTGGCCAGGAGTCTTACTGGAGAAGGTTCTGCCAATATGTCCAAGTTGTCTCTTTTGACGAAGCAAACTAAAAGCAACAAAACACTTCTGCAGTGGTAGCTCCACTTGCAGTGTGGTCTTTGAAGTAATGACAAGGTCAAGCAGAGGATGTGATTCCAGCCAGCTCCCATCCTTGTTGACACAGCTATGGCAGCAGAGTTAATGTGATGACCAAGTCCAGTGTATGTGGCAAGTGCCAGCAGGGTCATCAGTGACTGCTGCTGCCTGTTAGTGACAAGGCTGTGCTTAAAAATCAGATTGTCACTTAGTTTTCTGTAGGGATAAGTACCAGGAAGACTGTGAATCCCAAGGGATTCATGTGTTTTAACTGATTTGGGACTTTAACAGTGATTGACACTGTGGTATCCATTAGTGTTGTCAGTGAAACAATTTTTGATGTGGAACTTCCTAGTTTCATGGAAGAAACAACCTTGTTTGGTGCTGACACTTTCTTAATAAGCACTTTGCTCTTCTTTCTCCCTGTTGCTACACTATCATGACAGCATGTCTTAGGGCAAACTGATGGTACTGCTGATACCCATATCTGCAACTGTGATCTTCACTGTTCAGCTGAGCTCACAGCATTTCCTCTGACATGCACAGTGCATCAGTGTTTCTTGATTCTGAAATATTGGCTGCTAGCCGTGAAAATTTTAGACCTTCTTTTTATCAAAAAGGTCCTCTGCTGCACAGAAATTGCACAAAGTCGTTGTGAAGTACCAGAAAAATGGGTTTAATGGAATGGATATATCTTTTCTTGGGCTGGCCAGGAGAATAAAAGGACTCTTGTAGTCTTTTGCTGCATTTATCCTTACTCTGGAATTGTAAAAGCAAGTGATTCTATCTTGAAATTCACTCAGAGTGTACTGAAGTGCACCATCAACAGCAACAAGTCAAAACCCTGGTGAAAGATGTACGTGTGCCGATGTCTTCTCTTCCACTGAATAGTAAATAGATTTTTGGAGAACTTGTTTCATCTTTAGGGTTTTTTTTTTTTAACTATGGATGTCTTCTTGGCCATTATTTTGGTACCTTGAGTTCTAATTGGAATTCCTCTTCAGAGGCTGTTTACTTGCTATCAACTATTCAAGCCACTTCAGACTTACCATTCATCTTACAGAATAAGCAAAATATGGACATTGGATCAAATCCTTGGGCAGGATAGTAGAGGAAAATAATTCTATATTTATGCCTCTGCATCTATCTATATATGATGCCACAGGACTTGCTAAAACTTATACAGGCAAATTTATTTCTAGAATTAGCTAGCTATGGAGTTCTTTAACATTTTAAAGTTTCTTCAGTGCAATTTCTTTGATATAATTTCTAATCAATAGTGTATTTCTTGCTCTGTCCTACTGCCATCTCCAAACAGTAATTCAAGCAATACAGCACTGTTGTAGGCATGTACTCAGCTTCCTGCAGAAACTGGGACAAAGATGCATTTCAACACATTTCTAATATTTACTTTATAATATTTGCTTTACCTTTTTTGTGTGTCTCTCTATGTGTCAGGCTAAGCATTTGATGGAAGCTGCTTTTTTATTTTCCAAAAATTAGTGATCTATGTGTGTAGTTCTCTACAGTAATATGTTAAGAGTCAACATCTGGTGAGCTGCAATTAAAATATTTTTTTTAGTGAGCAGCATATAAAGAAGTAGGAGTAGTGTTTTATTTTATGTAGGTTATATAGCGCATCCTCAGTAATGTGTCTAAGTGTCTTGTAGCAAGCATAAAAATGCATCCTGCTTTTTGGAGGATAGACCCTGGGAACTCTTGCATATGGACATAGGTTTGTTTGACTTCACTGCGGTTGCTTACATTGGTCAAGCTAAGCATTTTCCTAAATATTTGCAGTGTCAACACTGTAGTTGCTGAAATGGCCATTGCCTTGTGTGGGTAGGAGTGGGGCAGCAGGGGCCGCAGCTGGTTAGCACTGAAGATTTGGGTGAGAAGAAATGTTCTGGACCTAGGGCCATCACGTGGAACTGGGAGCTCTGTCGGCACGATAGCAGCGGGGATAGTATTAAGAACAAATGTGCCAAAGAAGTCCTGACAACCGCATCGTAATTTGAAAAGTGTGTTTGCTATGTTGGGCAGCAGTGCTGCCCAGCAGGTAGCAAACTAACCTGGGATTACGGAGGACTGGATGCTATTTTCAGGTCTACTCACAGCTTGTGTGGTTGACCTTGACAAATTGTTTTACTCTGTACTTTGGGCTGTGGTCCCATGTTCATTAACACTGCATTTGTGCAGTACCAAATCACCTGGTAGCACGTTCTCGTTAAATAAGCCAGATCACATGATACTGTGTATGCTGCTGTATTCTGGCTGCAGAAGGACAGACACTACCTGATGGAGCATAACTGTGTGCAAAATTAGAATTGGCAGACAGGGTTACACTCAATCGGTGTGTCATGCAGCTGTGGTGGTTTTGATCTCATACGAGACAGACTGAAACTGAATTTACTGTCTCGTTCAACCACGATCTCAGTCATGTGGACAGCATCCCATATCACTGTCTGTAAAGAGATTTATTTTTTTTCCTACCTGAAGAATTCAAAGCTATTTGAATTAATTTTTTAATGATTTTATTTTAAAACAGAAGATTGCAATTGGCAGTCTGAACTTTCTCTGAAATTCCGGAAGGTCGCACATAGAGCAGCTGAAAGTCTCTGTGATTTGGGTCCCTATTTTTCTAGGCAGTGTCTGCATTTCAGAGTCAATGTGAGTTAATTCTGTCTGGTTTAGCCTAGCCTAGAGAAAGAAGAAAAATTTTGAAATGTAATGAAACCGGTAGATGTTGAGGTAAAATGGCCAGATTAAAAAGCTATCTTAATCTCAAATAATGGATTTTTTTTTTTTTGTAGATGAAATTTATTGCTGGAAACACAGGCATTGTAGTTTCAGTTGCTCAGTAGTGAAAATAGTCTTTCAAATTAATCGTCTCATCTAGAAAGCTCCTGCTGACAGCCCAAGGATTTAAATCCTTGGAGCCAGGGGGTGGAGGTTGAGTACTAAATGCTGGATGATTCTCAGCAGCAGGGGTTTTTACTTTAAATTAGTTTCTCCTGTTAATTGAACACACCCAAGTTGATCAGTGTCAGTGGGGAGGCAGTTTCTGGAACGCCTTCCATAAAATGTCTCCCTCCAAACGTTGAGTGTTGTTTTAATTACTGTAATTGTTTCCAGAAATTATATGGGTATGTTGGATATTTTATCATTCCTTCTCCAAAATTTTAAATGTCAGGTCACTTATTTAAAAAATGTTTACTTTTTCTCCTAGTATATTTTTAAACTGATCTTATCAATAAAAATACTAAGTTATCCAGCTTTTCCCTCAGCAAAATTCTTAGCAGATTTGTAATCAATCGTAGATACAATGTTGCTTACAGCGTTAACTGGATCACACTTTTTTTGTGGCTGCTACTGCTGTGAATTTGTTTTTGTTACAGAATTTCAGCTAAGAAGGAGTTAGTGGAAGTTGCTGCTCTCATTCCTAGTTTCGTCATAAGTTATATTATTTGGGACTTCTTGTTGAACTGTTCAGTACTGGGTGTAAACAGGAGCATGCATGCAACGTGTTGCATGTTGTTTAGAATAGACCAAAGTCGTATGACTTTTTAGTATGGTTTGCTGTGAATGTTTTCATTCTTTTTTAACAGAACTGTGTATTTGGGGCCTTTGTTAAAATGGAGAGGATTTCTTTGCTTTATTTTTTGATGCTGGGAGCTAAGAGCAACGTTTTGACATTTATTTAATTAAATCGAATAATGGGTTTCTCATGATTTTTAACACATGTGCTCAACCTGTGCTGCAAATGTCAAATTGTTTTTCTCTCTCACATTTCACATTGCTCCTGTTGAGGGAAGGTAGTGCTTTGATTTAAAAGCAGCAGCATGACTTCTTTGTGTTTGTGATATGCTGCAGTATGTAACTATGCCCATTTTAGTGCCTACTGAAATTTAAAAAAAAAATCTGCCTAGTAGTATGCATGCACTTTATTATCTTTCCAATTTGAAGAGATTTTAAAAAATACCTAAATCCTATCAGAAATCAATACCAGATGTCACAGTATCTTCCAAAAGTGGCCCAATTGTTGATAACCTACTGTGAGTTACAAACAGTGTGCTTAATAATAAGGGTTGGCAAGTTGAGCTAATTTCTGGGCTCTCATCTTATTTATCTGAGCTAAGTGCATACCCTAAGCAAGCTGATTCAACCAGCTGAAGTATTTCTTTTGTCCTTAAGATTTTCGTGTTTACACTGACAGTGAATGAAAAATACTATAAAACACTTAAGAAAATAAGTGTGTACATCAGATGCACTTCAGGCTTCCTTACAAAGTGTTAAGTTCCCATGTTAATGTGTATTCACATATACCACACCTGATAAATTCTGCAAAACCAGAGAAATTAAAAGCTCAGTGATGTTGCTAGTCTTAACTCTTCTGGCACTCCTCAAATGTTAGTGCCTCACTGCACTGCCACGGCTTCTGTGTGAACGATTCACAGCGTTTGTTCAACTGGGTACTCATCCACTGCTCAAAGCTGCTATGATGCTGTTTTTTCCCCTGCAGTCCGTTGTGTGGGGAGAAGGTTGGATAGCAAGGGCTTGGATGCAGTGGTGAGTTTACAAGAGTTGCTGGGAAGATGGCAACTCTGCTAGGGAACACTTACAGGTCGTGGTTTTGTGGGGTGTGATAATTGTTGTAATACAAAGTGTGGGCTGTAAATGAAATGTTTCTCCATGGATATATTTATGCTCAGTTGGAGGTGATCAAGGGATATAGGTAAAGGCTGGGCTGCACTAGAGGCAGTTTGGTCCAGTTCAGTAAAACTGTCTGTTGAAAGAAGGAGTTTCTGGAGCAGCTCTTAACAACCCCACTGTATGCCCTTAGTCCTCACAAAACAACCCCACCTTTCCCTACTGCGCTCTGCTAAATTCCACTAACGATGAGCTATAGCCCTCACCACCATCTCTGCTCCATGGAGTGCTGGTGTTCAGATTCGTGGGCAGCTTCTCTGCCTTTTCTCTTGCTTCCCCTCTTACATCCTCCTTAGGCTTTGGAATCCCTTTCTTGCCTTCTTTTGGCCTAACCTGGAGTTGGCTGTTGTTGGTTGGGCACTTGCCCTTGCAGAAGACTCGTCAGTGTTGCATTTTCTCCCACTGACTGCAGTGCATTGTATCTCTTGGCAGATATAATCTGACAGAACACATGGAAATACCACTGGACAGTGTCTTAGGAGAATCTGGCCATTATGTGTGTCTCTGCCAACTCTCTATGAACTAATTAAACCTGAGTTTAGCGAGTAGTCCTCCTTAATCTGTCAGTTAGGTTTGCAGATGCCTGGCCACCTTCATCAGTTAGGCTTATAAACAAATATCAGACAAATCCAATCCACCAGGTTTATGTGCACAGCATAGGTCACTGTAGTTGTAATGGTTATTACAGCTCAGCATGAGTTTACACCTTGCCATTTCCAAGCCCCACAAAACTCAGACCCAAACTCCTTATATTAGTCCCTTCTTCTACTAGTTATTTTCAGCAGTTATTTACCTGGTAAATTTTTAATAGGAAGAGATTGTTTTATGGTAAGGGGGAAATCCAGCTAAAGCGAAAAGTACCTATACAGGATCACAGGTGTGGCTTCTTCTGAAGGAGAGACTGTCAGTTAATTCAGGTGAGAGGTGACTGTAATAGCAGTGTGTAGTCATGGATGGAACAGAAGTGTTTGTTCACCATGTGTCACATAAAGAGCCATTTAATGAAATTATCCAGCAGCAGGCTTTAAATCAACAAAGGGAAGTAACTTTTTACACAGTGAATAATTACATTGTGGAATTAGTTGCCACAGGATGTTATGGAGACCAGAATCATAAAGGAGTTCAAAAAGGTACTAGACAAATTAATAGAAGAAAAAAATCCTTGACAGCTGTTAGATGCAAAGATTCAAATACAGTCACTGTTCTGGTAAACCCCTAAACTGCAAGTTGTTAGTTGTAGGGAAAGTATATGGTGAGAAACAGGGACAGATCTCACTATTTGGTGCTCATTAGATTCCTACTCCGGCTTTTTGCTTCTGCCACTGTTTAAAAGAAGAGAATATGCTGGATGGGTCTTTGATCTGAGGTACCATAACTGAAAGAAGCAGAAAATAAACTGCATAGAAAACTCAGTCTCCACAAGCACTACTGCATCCTGAAATTGATGTTGAATGGCTATGGAGCTTTAGATAAATGACATTTATCCTCTGTTTCAAACCTATTTTGGAATATCATTCTATCTAAAAACTACCTTTCACCTCCATAATTTTAATATTTGGAAAGCTTTCAGGATATCTAATAATTTATCTCTCTGTTCTTACTCATATATTTGATGATTTAAAAAATAAGTAAATGAACAGCTCCTGCTCTGGGCATTGTTACATAATTGAAAAATTCTTAATCTGAAAGCTTGCTTCAAATCCATATAATACAAAACCACATAAACCATTTAATAATTAGGTTCTGGCAGATAAACTCCAATTTGAAGTTTGCAGAGCTACACCCACTTGGACCAAAAAAGGGAGGAATCTTCAGCTAGATCCTTGTCTTGCAGCCTATTTTCTCCCTTAAAAAACTTAATAACTTGTTCTAAGTAACAAATCTTGTTGTAGTACTGATGGAAGGAGGTGAACTATGGCTCTGGGTGAGTACCTGCTGGAACCCCTTCCTGTAAATTTGATGAAATTTCAGCTGAAGTACCTGCTCTGATCTCAACCACACCAAATGGGATAAAATGTTTTCCTGGATGGTTAGGTAAAATACAATGTAGGATTTTTAACTATTTGATAGATCAGAATCTGAAAGTTTTAAGATCAGTTCTTGAGATTCCTAGATTGGTGAATATAAAAATGCCTTTTGTATCCCCATCAACAGTGTCATAAAACAGATATGTGGTCCAGCTGGGATATATAAATGGTCAACTAAGTTGTGATTGTGGGTTGCTTATTACTGGAGATACTGGATGAGAGACAACAAAGCATGTCATATTTCTTTAAAAAGAAAGCATTAAGTTGATAGCACTGTCAGGAAAAAACCCCGCAATTTTATGTGTGTTTTCATTACTTGAGGAAGCCTCAAGTTTATGGGTCTAAAAAACCCTAGTGGCTTCAGCTTCTGTCAGTCATGAGCCCATGGTCCCTTCCCAGGCTTGGGTTTCTCCACATGCCTCTTGAACTGGGGAATCTGATATGGGATTCAGTATTTCAGCTATTGCCAAATCAGTGCTTCATAGAGGGGAAGAGTAACTTCTGTTGTCCTGCTGGCCATGCTGCTCCAAATGTAGCCATATCCAATTTGCTAATTAGCAGTGGAAACGTTTCCTGAAATTTCACTTAGCATCTACCATAGCAGAGCTGCTACAAGGACAGTCAGTTCCTAGCGTCTGCTGATGCCTGGAGTTGTCCTGCTCCTGGAAAAGCAGTAGAATGGTTCTTCTTGAACTTGGCATTACCAGTTCTGATTTTTGTCAAGGTCCTTCTTGATTAAAGCTATCCTGCTTGATGTGTCAAACACCACTGGGTTGGTTATGTCTAGAAGATTGCTGAGAGTGCATTTGGTTTCATCATCCAGGCCTTTGGTGAGGATATTGAACATATTCAGCTCTATTGTTCAGCACTACAGTAGACCTCTTGGTACAGGCCACCAGTTGGATGGCAAACTGGTGTTTGCTGTGAGCATTACCCTATGAGCTGACTGGCCCAGTAATTTTCACTCTACCCAAAAGACCATTTGATTACATCCACCACTCTCCCCACATCTGCATTTCAGGTCAGTTCATCACAGAAAGCAATTATCAGTTTCATCAAGCATTAACTGCCCTTTGTGATCCATGCTGATTGTGGCTGATTATCTTTTTGGTCTCTGCATGTTCGGAGGTGGATTCCAAAAGGATGTGGTATGTAATCCTTCCAGGGGCTGGGGTTAGGCTAACTGGCCTGCAGTTGCCTTTCTTATGCCTTTTCTAAAGCCAGACACAGTGCTAGCCTTTCTCCAGTCTTCGGGCATCTGCCTCAGTGATCATGGTTTTTTGGAGATAACAATCAGTCTAGTGACACATCAGCTGACTCTTTCAGCACTTACTGATTAATCATGTCTGTCCTCATAGATTTGAATAGATCAGCTGTTCTAACTCATTCCTCACTTGTCCCTAAACTGTGTCATCTCAAACCATCCTGGTATATCTGCAAATCTAGGAGTAATCTTTGCCTGTGAAGACGGAGGCAAAAATGTATTTGGTACTTCAGCCTTTTCCATCTGCACAACCACTAGGTTGTGTCCTCCATTCAGTAACATCCTCACATTTCCTCTGAATTAACACAGCTCTGTCTTGCTGCTTTTTACATTCATCACTTGTTTTCATTCTAAATGTGCTTTGATTTTCTCAATGTTGTTCCTAAGTGCTTTTGTTTGCTGTATGCTGTCCTTTTGCATTACAGTTCATTAAGAACCTCCTTGCTTAGTCAGTGAGTCTTCTACATAAATGCCAATCTTCTTGTAAAATAGGATTATTATTAGTTCCTCAGTTGACAATAAATTTCCTACAGAAGTTTACCAGCTAAGCTGGCACCTTTTGCTTCAACATCCCAGGAGATTCTGCTGAGCCATCTCCTAGATAATCCAAAGACCATTTGCATAAAATCCTTAGTCCTATTTCTTCTTCTTACCTTGCCAGTCTTCTGGATCCTGAATACAATCATCTTGTGGTCACTGCTCCCAAGCTGCTATCTTTGACCACATTTGCCGCTTTTCTTCGATGTTTGTGTATACAGGTCACATAGGATATTACCTTTGTTTGTTCTCTCCAGCATTTGCATTAAAAAGTTACCACCAATGCAGTCTAGAAATACCCTGGATTGCTTGCACAATGCCATGTGGCCCTAATGGGGACCAAGTTTGGTAATAGGGTTGTTTTTGGTCGTTTATATACAGCATTATCCACTTCATCCCTTGAACAGATGGTGTGTGACAGGCCCAGAGTGCTGCATGGCTCATGTTTCTTTTGCCTTTGCTTTCCTGTCAGATAAGCCTCTGGTTTTACACAGGACCTCAGCATATACAAGGATATGCTTTATAAGAAAGTACAACTGCCATTCTTCTCCATTGCATGCTGTCCTTGAACAGCTTCCATGACACTGTTCTAGTCATGGATGGTATCCCATTTTAATCTTTGTGATCCTGATGACATCAGAACACTCTGACTGTGCATAAATTTCCAATTCTTCTTGTTTGTAGGCCAAGCTAACACCCAAGGTTAGCCTGTGCATGCCCTACCTCCAAGCAGAAATGTGTAACTTTCTCATGTGGCCTTTTCTTACACAAATTTTATCCTTCCTTTCTTTACCCCTGGGCAAAGGCCTCATTGTTCAGTGAATTTAGTTTAAAGTTATCCTCACTAGAATCGTAATCTCTTCACAGAGCTATTTTTGTCAGGTGGCTTTAATATCTTCTTAACAGTCCATCTGCATTGAATGGGGCATTGTAGGCAAAGAAACCAAAGTCTTGCAGCAGCTGTGCAGACAGGCATCAGTGTGCTGGTTATATCTGCTAGCCAGGCTTCTCCATTAACTACAAGGGTTGAGGAGACCACCCCTGGGATTTCTGCCATCTCATGTTTGCTCTGAGCTTTCTCTTCCATTTGAGCTTCTCAGGGTTTCCCTTGGCTATGTTACTTCTGTCCCACAGGGGATGGCAGCAAGAGGTAGAATTTGGAGGGTTGGGTTAGTGTGGGCAATTTGTCTGCAGCATCAGGAATCTAGGTTCTGGGCAAGCAGCAGACTCACATGGATAATAGGGATGGATTCGTCTGCTTCACATGGGAAGCATCACAAGCCACTATCACCAGTACTTTCTTTAGTACTGATACTAATCCAAAGACTTGAGATACCCACTCGGAATTTTATCCCCAGACACCCTGTTTCTGAAACTGTTCGCTAGGCACAGCTGGAAGATGAAACAGAGCTGTATTCCTGTTACCTGAAGTCTTGGGATTCCAGCTTCCAAACAATGCAAGTTTTTATCTGCTTCTTGGTCCTTCAGTCGTACCTTTCTTCTTGGAACCATAGAACAGAATCATAGAGTCATTAAGGTTGGAAAATACCTTTAAGAGCTTGGAGTCCAATCATAAACCTCACACTGCTAACTACACCACTAACTCATGTGTACCGCATCTACATGTCTTTTAAATACCTCCAAAAATACTGACTCAACCACTTCCCTAGTCAGCCTATTCCTAGCTTGATAATGTTTCTGGTGAAGAAATTTTTCCTAATATCCAATCTAAACCTTCCCTGGAGCAACTTTAGGCTGTTCCTTGGGAGAACAGACCAACAACCCCCATCTGGCTACAACCTCCTTTCAGGGAATTGCAGAGAGCAGTAAGGTCCCGCCTGAGCTTCCTTTTCCCCAGGCAAAACACCCCCAGCTCCACCAGCAGCTTTGTTGCCCTTCTTTGGACATGCACCAGCACCTCAGTGTCAACATTCATTTGCAAACTGACTGAAGGTGCCCTTGATTCCCTCACCCAGATCATAGATAAAGATATTAAATGGGACTAGCCCCAGTACCAAGCCCTGGAGAACACCATTTGTGAGCAGCTGCCAGCTGGATTTAGCTCCATTCACCGCAAACCCATGTTGGCTGGGCCTGATCCCCTGGTTGTCCTGTATGTGCCATGTGATGGCACTCAAGGTGATCTGCTCTGTAACCTTCTCTGGCACTGAAGTTAGGCTAACAAGTCTTTAGCTCCCCAGATCCTCCTTTCTGCCCTTCTTGTTACATTGGGTATTACATTGATTCCCTTCCAGTCAACTGAGACCTCCCTGTTGAGCCAGGACTGCTGATAAATGATGGAGAATGGCTTGGTCAGCTCTTCCAGCAGCTCCCCGACTACTCTTTGGTGGATCCCATCCGGCCCCATGGACTTGTGTATACATGTTTAAGTGCTGTCGTAGGTCACTGACCAATTGCCCTTGGATTATGGGGGCTTCATTGTGCTCACTGTCCCTGTCTTCCAGCTCAGGGGGCTGGGTACCCTGAGAAGAAACAGTCTGACTATTGAAGACTGAAGCAAAGAAGTTAGGAAATATCTCTGCCGTTTCTTTATCCTTTGTCACTATGTCATTTCATGATCCCTGTGCCCGGGATAGCCTCCAACTGTGACATCACCCAGAAGTGCTTCTCTGTTCACAACAGCAGGTCCAGCAGGTGACTTTCCTTGTTGGCTCCCTCACCAGTTTTGTCAGGAAGTTCTCTTCCACGTACTCTGCGGACCTCTTGGACTGTTCTTTCTCTTCTATGTTGTATTTCTAGCAGACATCTGGTAATTCTTAGTCCAATGGAGCTTGAGTTTATATCTTGGAGAAATTTTTTCAAAGACCCTACAGGAGTCCTGAGCAGCACTCCAGAAGTGAAGCCCATGGGCTTCTCTTGGCTGCTCTTCACTGAGCAGAGCAGTGATTTGACCTGAGCATGGCTCCTTGGCTGCCTACCCTGGGAGGAGCACTGGGCAGCTGAGCAGTCCAAGCTTTGGATGGCAGAATGTACCCTCACCACTTCCAAGGAGTCTGAGGTTGTCAGCATACCAGGAATGCTGCAGTGGTGACCACTGGTGACCTGTGCTGTGTTCAGCACTGTTTGGGAGCAGCTTCTCTTGGTGAAATCTCTGGGATTTCTTTTACACTCCCTGCAATCCATCTGTCATATTAAGTGTTTGCTTCTGATTTTGTGCCCTGATGGCAGGGCTCCTTGCTAATAGCGTTCCCTAAGGAACACCATCGCCTCTAGATGAATAGCAAACTGATGGAGGTTAACTCTGTCCCTAGTGAGACTCCCACCTGGCTGCTTAGTGAGTTCCTGCCCAGTTTGTTTGCCTTGGGACCATGTCACACATTGCTTCCTCTTACTCTGTTGTTCAAAAGAAGATGGGAGATGGATGTGAGTTAGCCATGCTGCTTCAGGTCAAGAACTAGAAGTCCTAGTTTCAGGACAGGCAAATTAGGGTGATTTATACAGGATTAGTTTTATGTGCTTTTCAGAACAACCATTCAGTAAAGTAAATATATGTTGTTATTTTGTTCTGTAAAGTATTTTCAGTAAAATCTCAGTGCTTCTTTTGTAGAATGACTAATACATTTTGGTACATCTAAATTATATCTATACTGAGTCATTTCATTTTGTAATGACATATTTAAATGTTTAAATCTCTACAAAAATTAAATATTGTAAAAGACTAATATTTTGTTCTAGGAGTTTGTGCCTGTAGCACCACAAGCCTCTGCTAAGGGGAAGAACTCTGGTGAGCTGAAAACTAACAGGATGCTGTATCGCAAAAATATTTTGGGAAGCCATAAATGAGCCACTGTCTTTGCACAGCCAGAATTTTGGTGATTTTTTGTTTTTTTGTTTTTTTTTTTTTTTTCCAAATCAGTTCTTCATCTAGTTGCCATGTAATGTTGTTGCATTTAACATTTCACAATACTGATGTTGCACTCTTTGTTTTTCCTAACTCAGTGTTCACCCAACATTTCTAAAATTTTTCCTCATTGCAGACTATAGTTACTTCACATTTTGAAACTCAGGGTTTGTTTATAGGGGAGGTTTTGCCAGTAACAGAATTAAAATAGTTATATCAGTGTTCTCTGCAGTCTTGCTTTTCTTGTAAGTGTTTGTGTGAAGTTTTTTGTTTGGTTGGTTGTTTTTTTTTTAATGGTAGGCTTTTCTTTTATTTTGTTTTTTTAAATTCTTATAGAGGACATTTAAGCTGAAATAAAATAAGAGGATCTGCAAGTTTTATACTCGGATAACTGTAAAATAAATGCACATGTCTTGCTTGTGTAGACCAGTTGAACAGCCTTCCTTGAATTACTTTTTCTTGTGCCCTAGTTCTTGAAGTACTTTTTCCCTAGTCTGATGTCTTTCTCTTATCAGCTCACAATGCCCTTATATTCCTTGAACAAATGCCTGTTTTGCCAGGCTCTCCTTATTTTGAAACACCTTGCAAGCTTTCACTTGTGCATCATTATGCTGGATTTGTAATCTGTGTTTCTCCCGATGTGTGGTTGATACTGTGTCTTTGCTTGTGTGCCAGGTCCATCATTTACCGTGTGAGCTCTTTAGGGCAGAGAGCTGCTCATCACGTCATGTGCTTGCTGCAGCCCATACCCGTATTTATAGACTCCAGGGAGCGATCATCAATCATTGTGAAATACCAATATCCTTTTATTCTGCTATCTATGAATACTGCTTGAGGCTTCTCATTGCCTTCTTCAAGCAAGGAATCGAAGCTAAGAACCATAGAAAAAGTTGGTTTTGTACTTGCACAACGGGGTTGTATGGTGAGAAAGGGTTTGAAAAAGAACACCCACCACCACCAAACAAAAAAAAAGCCCCGCCTAGTTTTCACCACAGAGTAAGAGAGTTGGAGAGTTGGGAATGTATAGGAGAAGAATGGGAGATACTTGTAGTGGTAATTCTGAAATGAAAATAACTTTCTGCTCTGTAAATATTTGTATGTAAAATACAGAGAGCAGGATTTTCAAAAGTGCTTACATGATGTAAGAAACAAAATGAGAAACTGAATCCACAGCTGAATAGTTAGGCAATAACTTGGGATGTGGGAGAGTCAGGTTCAAATACTTGCTGCAATTATCTTTTAATTAGTTATACAAAGTGGAACAACTTCAAACAGGAGAGATAGAGATGTCTTACCCCTGAATACCCAACAGCCTATGGGCTAGGACAACTAATATGGGATGAGCAGATATTTGAAAACGGGTCACTCACCTTACTGATGACTGTTTTAACCACTAAGATATTAAATCTGATAGTATGTGGATTTCTCTCATCATTGTTTATGAGGAAGGATTTGCCTGGCTTAAGCAACTGACTAAAGGAAAGGGTTTGTTGAGGAGGCACCCATTACCATTAGAAGAATAGAGTTCCCTGTCTCTTAGACAGTCTGCTTCGATAGCTGGCTCTTGTGATTCCTGGTTTTTGACAGTGGCTTTCTCCATCCATTTTATACAAGGTCTGAATGTCTCATTTAGGTAGATTACTTTGGATAGCCCGGTCTCTAAACCTTCTGTGCTACATTTTCATCTTTGCTACAACTTAGTTGTCTGCAACAGAGTAGGGCGTTACAATAGTGCTGACAGACCAAACAGAAGGATGCAAAGGATTTTAAGCAAGGCTGACATATTAAATAGCAGACATAAAGACATTACATATTGTTAAAATGTATTTACTGCTAAAGAAGGAAACCGTGCTAATATACTGATTACATCATCTTGAGACTGATAGTTATCTCTGCAGGATTTCATGAGTCCGCATCAATTTGATTTGTCCTAATTCAGAGCCTTGTCATCCTCATCTGCAATCTCTTGCCCAGATGGAGCATGGAAATCGACACAAGCGTTCCTAATATGCAAATCGAGATCTGCAGTTCCACTTCAAAGTGGCAGCTTCTGAAGTGGGAGTTTTAATTATTCCATTTTGAGTCAGTGACTCTGCAAAAGAGGTTTTTTTTTTTCTTCTGCCAGTGAGTTGGGTGTTCTTTATTTTTTTTTTCCTTCAGATTTGTTACCCAGCTTTGCAGTAGGCATGTCTTATTCTGTCATGCAAACAATGAAATGGTTGACCAGTTAATGATCCATTTGTTTACTGATGCAATCCATAACTTCCTCAGGGAGTTGTTTGTCCTGTTCTTCTTGGGTTCTTTTGCATGTAGTATTTTATATAACAAGATGAGATTCCTTGCTGCTCATCACAGGAATTCTGTCATGAACTTGACAAACAAGGTCATATATCAACTGCCCTATATTTTTCAGAGATGAGCTGTGTCTCCAGTCAAAACTAAAATCCCTTGAACAAGGGAATGGGCTGCTGAGGTTGGGGAAGAAGAGAAATTCACGAAGCCATAAATATTATAATAACTCGATATGGCATGGCAGAAGACAAAAACTAAGGGGAATGGAATTGTCCCCCTGCACTGGTGAGCCACACCTCAAGTACTGTGTCCAGTTCTAGGTCTCTCAATTCAGGAAGGACATGGAGGTGCTGGAGCGAGTCTAAAGAAGGACAATGGAGCTGGTGAAGAGTCTANAGGTGGGGGTCAGGCTCTTCTCCCAGGCAGATAGTGACTGGACAAGAAGAAATAGCCTCAAGCTGTGCCAGAGTAGGTTCAGGTTGGACATGAGGAAGAATCTCTTCACTGAAAGGGTGGTTAAGCCTTGGAATGGGCTGCCCAGGGAAGCAGTGGAGTCACCATCCCTGGAAGTGTTTAAGAAATGACTGTATGTGGCACTTAGTGCCATGGTCTAGTTGACATGGTGGTGATTGTCAGGAGCTGGACTTGATGATCTCAGAGGTCTTTTCCAACCTTAATGATTCTATGATAGGAACTGGTAATAGTTAAACTACAGGAACTGACCAAAATAGTGATCGGCTGAGATGTAGCGGAAATGTCATCTGATTGCGAATAACTACTGAGTAGAATCAAGTAAAGTATTTTGCTGTGACATGTACTCATAAGGAAGAGCCCTGTTGAAGTGTGAGATGCAGTCACAAGATTAATTACTTACACTGGCTTACACTGTTCCACTTTGGATGGTGTATTTGCACTTCATAATGAGGTGAACTTAAGGAGGTCACCGACAGTGAGGAAACTGCGGTAGAAGCACTTGGGAAAGAAAGCACTACAAGACCCCATGAAGACGTCAGTGTAACTTGCTGTTCCTGCAAGACTACTGACCCCTGTGTGTACGAGAGGCAACCTGCATCTGCATCTGCTCCCTAAATCCTTTGCCAGTGACTTAGCAGGTGTTCAGTGAGAATGTAATATATAAAAGGAAGACTGGAAGCATCCCATAATTAGGGCTAGTAATAAGACAGGAATCAGTTTAGCATGTGATATACAGTGAGTCAGAGAAATGAAGGAGAAACAAGTTTGATAGGGTTATAAGAAGGAAAGTGCAGTACTAAAAATTATGATGGTGATTAGACAAGCTTCAAAAGAAGCTAAAAAAGGGAAAGCAAAGTTATATGAGAAAGCAGAAGAATGAGTTCAAAACCTAAACATGAGAGGGCTGTAAATTCAGGAAGATGTAGGGAGAAGTTCAAATGGCAGGAGAAGTTGGCTGGCATAGGGCTTATGCTAGCAGCTTGAAAGAGCTTTGGGGACAAATGTGATAGCATTGCAGAAACTGAGGAATAAGAAAAAAAATCTATTGAGTTTAAAAATAACAGAAAGGAAATACCTGCAGGCACAGAGTGATAAGTTTATAAGAAAATTACTTTTTAATGCTTTTAAATCCTATGGTAAATGACAGTTTCTAATCATGGACAGCGTAAAATTTCTGTGATTATCAGACAGCATATTGAGAATGTTTTGATAGTCAAAAAAGTACTGATTTTTTTTTTGGTACTATGG
>WEIT01007282.1:0-69368 GCA_013389985.1 Dryoscopus gambensis | reverse complement strand
TCAGTTATATGAAGGCTTTGCATCGAATTCTTAAATTATTCTAATACAGGTGCTTGCTAGCAGGCACTCAGTTGAAATCACGACAGCAATGCAAGTGTGAGAATGAATGGTGTATGAAAGGGAGGAAGGCAGATTGCTTTGTGGTGGAGTCATGGCAGAGGTTTGACAAGAAATGCTTCTCCCAGTCCAGCTAAGCAGGGAAGGAGAACCCTATTATATGGATGAGCGGGGCCAGCACTGGCATCTTGTCATTCTAACTTGTATAAGTAAGCAAGCTTAATTGCTCCTTGTCTTTTCAAGATGACTTTCCACCAACAATCTCATTATCACACACATATGTTTATTGCACATATTCGAGTCCCTTCATGCAGACCTGAATGCAATGAGGAGAGCAGCAATATTACGTTATCCAGTAACATTGGTTTTCCTTTTTTTTCCTTTTAACCAGACGGATGTGACCTGCCTTCTCCTTCTGCAACTAACAGGGTGACCAGAGGCAGTGGAATGTACACCAGGACTGGAAAGAATAGAACCAGAGGGAAAGCAAGCTGTCAAGAGAACAGTGTACTGCAGAGGAAAAATGTAAAACATGACTTCTATTTACCATGATTAATATGTAAAGTTAACATGTTTGTCATGGAATGTATTAATATGTATGTTTTCCCACTATGTAGATCTTTTCTTACATTACTTAATTGGAAAAGGATATGATCACAATGATGGGGCAAGAATGCAACTTAAAAATTAGGTGATGCCCAGTCAACATAATATAACCACTAGAGTGTCATTTCTGATTTAGATGTAGTGATATCAGTATAATTGCCACTGGGAAGAAATTAAAATGGCTGTTAATGATAAATAAAATGACAAGAAGGAGAATCCTCCTTCACATATAATTCCAAGCAAAATGCAGCTGCTGACTTCCTTGAGCACTCAGTGCCGTTCATTGTTAAAGAGGAAACAAGCTGGTTTTGTGCAGTTGCATGGCCCTAAGAACTGCCCTGTCCTTTCCCAAGCCCAAACATAGGCACCGTAGGTCTAACAAGATTTTGCTGTGCTATTTACACTCAGGGGAGGTGTAATAGTGAAGCTCACATGAAGTGAATATTAACACTGTTCTAGCAGAAAGCATGTAGCTAGCAAACAGAAAGATAAGCAAAAACAGTGTAAAGGCAGGGAGACAACAGTGCAAGTGGATACTTTTCAAAACCTCCAAATACTCCTGCCGTGTCTCTGTAAACATAGGCAGCCTTAGCTCACGAATCAAAAGACCTTCATACATTTGTTTTATATCATAAATGTGTCAAGAATGAGCTACACGAAGCATCATTCACCCACTACACATGGCTTGTTAGCCTAGTCAAGAGCATCTTTCAACTCATTCACACATTAAAAGCCAGGAAATCAACATTTGATTACTAGTTCTAGCATTAAGATCAAAGACCATATCTTCCCATCTGTGAAGAGCAAAAGCCAAATTGCTTTCTCCTCTCTTTGCACTTACAGAAGAATTGAAGAGTCGAAACACAAAATCGTTATACTCCACATCCCATGAATAACACAGTTCCAGCCTATAAAAACACAAACCAGCCACTATAACTTACATACATTTTCTTGGAAAGAAGTGTAAGCGAATCTGTAGTCACATCTTCACAATACTCCCAGTCTGCAGTTATCCAAGGCTCAGAGTGGCTTGATCCAGAGCTATTATCCTAATGTATAAAATTACAACACCCCTTAAAAGGGAAAATACCATATACCTGCCATTTGCTCTTCTTCTGATATCTTCAAAATTAGATGGTGGTGTAAGGGTTATATTAAATGAAAGCACTAACTTAAAACCACAAAAACAAAACCAAAACAGGTGGGGTAAGTCGACGTTATTTCATTACCATAGTTAGGTTTTTACTTACCTGTTGGTCATAGAAGCTTAAAAATATAAATAAATAAAAATCAGCCTTAACCTGCAGAATAAGTCTGTCCACTTTCAGGTGAAACCTGTTTGTTGATTCAGTTCTAGCTAATGCAAATTCTTCTGCAGGGGGTTTACTCTTAGGCACATATAGCCAAACCATAGCAGGGGCAGTGAAAGAGGAGAAGGTGAAAAAATTAACAAGGTGTAACATGGTTTCTAAAATATGCCAAATTAACACAGAAAAGACCCTAGTGAAACAGCTGAAGCACTGAGTTAGCATTTTGAGATATACAGGACTCTTTTTTTGGTGGTCTGTTTTACTACACAGCATATGAAAGGAGTGCAGAGCTCAGCCAGCTAATTGCTTTGGCTCTTTTGCATGAAGATCATTTGCTGATAAATTGTTACAGACACATTTGGGCAACAAGTTTTTATAGGATGCCTGGTGCTCTTTATAATGCTATTAGTGTTATTTAGTATGCATGTTTTCTTATGCATTGTTGTTCTTTCACTGGCAAACAATAACAATGAAATCTGCACCCTTCAAATGGCTGAATCTTTCCTCATGTTTCCTGGATTTGAGCTGCCTTTTGGGAGCAGAGATTCATCAAAGGAAAACGCCTACCGAATGTTTAGTAAAGGACATTTTATTTTAATGTCTGTTTGGGAAAGTTAGAAGAAGAGAATGTGGACTGAGGTTGATCTTCTTCCTTTGCCAGCTTTACAAAAGACACTGGGAACAGTTTATTTTAGAAAGCAAAGCATTTCGATCTGCTCTAAAGGAGCTGCAAAGAAAAGCCTTCCTATGAGTTCACATGTTGAAAGACTCCTTGCAGTATCTACTCAAGCATGCCGTGGATAGGTAATGAAAAACCACCAATTCAGGCATCTCCAAACCTCTGCTCACCAGCAAAGTATCAAGGAGGCACCAGGAATTACCTCTTCCAGTAGTGGTAAGATTCTCCAGGCAACAAGTTCTCCATATATGTGTCCTTTTGTGCAGGACACACCCCTACCACCAAGTACTGCAATGGTGTTACATTCCTGGTCTACATTTAAGCCACACTGACATTTGTGTGCAAGGAATCCTTCCCTGTACCATGGGGGACCCAGTCTGGTAGCCCTGAAAAAGAAGTGTTCTGAGCACCTACCTGAGATGCAAGCAGGGAATAGACTTAAATTCATGTCTTCCAAAGTTATTCAAATGCACACTTTTTGGAAGTGTCCTAACCACAAAAATAGGGGACTTTTTTTTTCAATAGGGATATCCCTTTTTGAAGCTATTCTGCCTACCATAAATTAAATGTAGCAGAAGAGCTCAGACACCCCGTTCTTGACTGGCCATCATAATCACTTACCTGAAAGCCTCTTTCTTTCTCACTAGCTGCAGTGTTTTCTTGTGCATTACCTTATTTTATAGTATCTCTTTCGCAAAGAATATAGGTGCTGCTCTGCCACCTGAGAGTCCTGTTAGCACAGAATTTGATTCACAATTTCCCACCCTGTTACAACTGCCTCAAAGTATGGAAAGCTTTACATCTGGACACCTACAGAAGCAAACAGATCATGATCTAAGCACTTTTAGTACCTATATTTGACACAGAAGGTATTATTCACTATTCAGAGAGGGCTCTGGGTCCTAGATGTGCTCCAGAGACTCAACTGACTCAGGAAATGGAGCACAAGTTTCTTCTCTCTCCTGTGACCATGCCAACAACTGCGCTAAACAGTTTTGCTCAGTCTCCCTGACCCAGTAAATGTTTAAATCCCACACAAAACACATCAGCAACAATCCCTGAAACAGCCCCACCCCAAAGCCAGTTATGCAGCTTGTTGTGACAACCCTTGGTGGCTCTGCCTGGGACCACTGTGGCTTTCACAGGCGAATCAGCAGCAGGAATTCCTTCAGGTAGCATGCAAGTACCAGGACAGGAATTTAACCAGAATTATCACCCATGTCCTGTGAAAATTCACAGAATCACAGAATGGGTAAGGTTGGAAAGGACCACAGTGGGTCCAACGTCCTGCTCTGATCCAACCTCCCTGCTCAAGGAGGTTCCCCTAGACTGCATTGCACCAAATCAAGTCCAGATGGTTCTTGACTATCTCCAGTGAGGGGCTCTCCACACCCTCTCTGGGCAACCTGTTCCAGTACATGGTCACCTGCACATAAAGAAGGACCTGTGAACTCTGGTGGGTGACAAGTTGACGTGAGCTGGCAATGTGTCCTTGTGGCCAGGGATTCCTTGTGTGGGATCTCGGAATGCACTGCAGAGTGTGGCCAGCAGGTCAAGGGAGGTGATCCTCACCCTCTACTCAGTCCTGGTGAGGCCACATCTGGAGTGCTGTGCCCAGTTCTGGGATCCTCAAGACAAGAAAGACAAGAAACTAGAGGATCCAGCAGAGGCCACAGAGATGATTTGGGATCTGGAGCATCTCTTTCACAAGGAGAGACGATGGGAGCTGGGACTCTTTAGTAGTTGAAGAGAAGACTGAGAGGGGATCTCATTAACGCATGTAAATATCTCCAGGGCAGGTGCCAAGAGGATGGGGCCAGACTCTTTTCAGTGGTGCCCAGCAACAGGAAGAGGAGCAATGGCCATAAACTAAATCATGAGAAGTTTCACCCAAAATGAGGAAGAATTTCTTTGCACTGAGGGTGGCAGAGCACTGGAACAGACTGCCTGGGGGAGGTCGTGGAGTCTTCCTCTCTGGAGACATTCCAAACCCATCTGTGCACTTTTCTATGTAAGCTGCTCCAGGTGATCCTTCCTTGGCAGAGAGTTTGGTCTAGATGATCTCCAGAGGTCGCTTTCAACCCTAACAACACTGTGGTCCTGTGATTCTGCCCATTGCCTTTTGTCCTATTGCTAGACACCACTGAGAAGAGCCTGGCTTCATCTTCTTGACGCCCTCTTATCCCATCCTTAACAATCACTGCTAATCAGGACCTTGGCTTTGCACCTTGCTGAGAAAATTGCAAGAAGGTGTCTTCGGTGGGGTGTTTACCCCAGGGAGGTGGTGTGGGCCGAGCAGAGCACGGGGGGAAGTCCTGCCTGCTGGCTGACCTGCACTGTCCTCAGTAGAAGCTCTCTGTCACCCTCCCCACGAAACTCCTGCCTCACCCCAGCCCAGTTCAGGCTGGTAAGGTCCATGGGATTTTTTTAACCATAGTACTGTATAATTGTGAAAGTACTTTTTAAAAGACTTTCAGTTGTATATCCCAAAGAAATAACCAGAGCCTTTGAAAATTTTGTGCTTCCCTGCTCTTTCCCGCATGCTGCATGACCAGTTTGAAGTACAAGTATGAAAATGGACCAAACCATCCCTGCAATTTCCCTGTGACTACTTTCCTGAGGCAGACCTTTCTGAGAAAAGCATTTGCCTTTGGTCACCACTGACAAAATGGATATGGAAGGCAGGAGAGAGCAACAGGAGACAGCACCTTGGTTTCCCCAGACAGGTGTCCAATGTACCATGTGCTGCTTCTAGCCCAGCCCTCTCTGTTCCTGCAGTGCTATTCTTCGGGGGGGGCAAAGGGCTGCCTCTGATCATGGAGAACTGCGGGGATAAAAATGAATCATAAAGCAATACTTACAGCTCCAAATGGAAAGTGATGGGACAAAAAACAATTCCCCTGTTTGAATTCCTGTGTTACTTTCAGAGAATTAACAAAATCTAATCAGCATTTTTTACTGTACAGCTCTCTTACATCCCTCATGGAAATATTTGCACAGATTTCTCAATCTCTCCCATTTCCTGAGCCTTGCTTTCAAGTACATGATTGCATGTATGCCAGCTGAGATGGGCTAGTGAGCTGGCGTATGACACATGCTGGAAAAAGGGGCCAACTAAATAAAATGTAAAGTGGCATTATTTCTCCTCAGTGAGGGCCTGATTCAGCCCAAGCATGTCTCATGTGTGCCCAACTTTAAGCAGGCACCTAAGTGCCCTACTGAAGGAGAAGAGTGGAATTGCTTGCATTCTTGGAGTGAAACACGTGGAGTTTAAGAGCTTTGTGGAATCCCAGCCTAAACTAATAGCATTGTATTCCTTGTTAGCCAAGAACAAAAGCAAGCTAGTTTGGGTTCATGCTGACCTAGATGCTATCAGAGGTTAGCAAAAATGACTGGTCAGACCTGTCAGGACTAAACAGCTGCATCAAGCAATGGGGGGGAGCTCTGGGGGAAGGAGGGCGCCCGAGTTGCGAATAGAGAGACAGAGGAGCAGGAGGAAAAGATGGAAACTGCGTGTCCTGAATACACATGAACGTGTGTGTGTGTGTGTGTATGTGAGTGTGTGTGTGTTCTCTGCAGCTGAAGCTCTGGTCTTGTCATTTGCATATACACAGATCACCGGACATCTTTCACCCAACCTTTCAGAAACAACCTTATGGCACCGTGACTCCCATGCTCTCAGCACTCCTTGGGATCCATTTCCATAAATTACAGTACAAAAGGATAATAGCCTGTTAGCAGTCCCAGCACTGTCTGACATACAAAGCACCAAGAGCAGGAGTATTTTCCTTGCCATCCTGTGCCCCTCTTGTGGACCAGGTGTAGCCCCACTTGCAAAATGTGGTACTGTACCAGCAGTTTCTGACCTGATTGCAAAGCTAACTAAAGCTAATTTATCATGACAGGCTAATCAGGATGACAAGGTTGGGTAGGTGACACTTTCCAAAATCTACAATTTTAAATTTTTTTTAATCCCCTTAGCAATTTATTTTCTGAATAGCAAAGTTTTCTCCAAGACTGTACCAAAACATAGTCAAGGTTAACCATGCTGTGAGCTTATTCAATATTTATGATTCCTTTTTATTTGTACTAGGACTTTTTGGGGACTCCAAATAGTCCATTAATCAAACCGAGTGACAAAATAGGCCATTTGACAATTTGTACAGGGGCTGCATTTTTTTTTTTCTGTTCAAGAATAAAGAACCAACTTAACTTCATCAACAGTTCCTGATTAATTGTTACAAAGTGTCATCCATAAATTTTCCTTCGATCTAATAATCCTTTCAGAAGACTTAACAATATCCCCAGTGATTTGGGTTTTATTGAGGGCTGAGTTCCTGGAGAAGCAGTGACACAAATAGCTCAAGTGAACTGAGACACCTCCGTGGACAGTCTTCACAGAGTTGACAGTTCTGAAATACAATTATCAGTGTGATCTGCTTAAGAATTCATCATCAGCTCCTGCCTTCTGAAGACTTAAAAAAATACCGAGGCATACAAAGAAAAAGAGGTGATAAGAAGGCATCATTTTCTTCCAGCCTCATAACTGTAAATTGAAGAAAATTATTTTCTTTGCCTGCAGCTCATTGGCATATAGGCAGCATTATATTATAATTTCATAAGCATAAATCCTTTGAATAAATTTCAGAAGAATAACTGAATTAGAAATGCAAGTAAAGTATCTAAAAAACTTAACTGTACTAGGCAGGAAAAACTGGATGCGTGTAAAACTGGCATGGGGAGATTTACTGTCTGCCTGCTCATCCTCTGTCTGTGAAGGGAATACTCCCCCACTCCTCCCACTAACCTGATCCAGCTAAGGTAAATTTTAAGGAGGAAAAAAATGTTAATTTCAACCATTATTTCCATACACAGCAGGAAAATATGAAATCTAACCCACCTTGCTGCCTTCTTTTACAGAATTTCAGCTGTATTTCATCATTAATTAATCTTGGAGATACAACAGGCTTGGGGTTTGTTGTAATTATTGTTATTTGTTTATTTATTAGTAGTAAGCATATGGGAGATCAAAAGCTTGCCTCCCAACTGTTCCCTAGCAACAAGTCAGTCAGTTATTCGCACAGAAGTCGTCCAACCTTCCCACAAAGTGATGCAGCTCTCCCGCGGCGCCATCCTTGCCCCATCCCATGGGCTGAGAGATGCTGCAGGTGCTGAGATCTCTGATGTCCAGCCAGGTAAACTGCACAAGTGTCTGCCAAGGGGCAGACATAACTCACCTTTTCTGAGAAGCCCTGGGGAAAGGCTTGATTTTATAGTTGCATCATTAGATGATTGCAAGTCAGGAGATCAAAGTTAATCCCTGTTATTGACTTCCTGTCCAATTTGGGCAAGTACTTGCTCTTCAGTTACCTGCCTGCCTGCCTTTGGGAATTTAGGCTCTTGTCTCTCTATGACTCAGCTATTCACCTTTAAAACGGACATGCTAGCATCATATTCTCCACTATATTTCTTTTTTCCCCCTGCTTTTTCTGTTATGATGTGTATGTTACTATATGGTACATTTTCAGTTGACCTGGATTGCTAAGGGCACTGTTCGGTGCAAAACTCATATGATTTCAACTGGAGATGGTTCTAAGTGGTATGAATGGTATGAATCTAAGTATGAAGAGCACTATACCATCCAGGTTGTCTGAACTAGTGTGAAACCCTCACAATTGCACCCTTAAAGCCATGTGTATTTCCACTTTGATTGATCTATTAGTTGTTCACAGAGGCAGCGTAGCTCCTGTAGGGACAACAGAGCCAGGGGCAGTGGCTTTATTTTACCTTGCTCCTGTCTACAGTGTGGGTAACCAGATCACCTTCACTATTGCCCAGTTTTTCATGCAGAATATACCTTCTGCCTGGAAGAGGTGCACCATTCCTTCCAGTTTCTGTGTCTGCCTTGCAGAAAAGAGTCAAAGTACAGCAACATGAATATGTCCCTCGTGTGGAGGGCAATTCACAGCCGTCACAGGGCACAGTCCTTCCCTCCTGTCTTCTACAAGCTGTGTAAGTATTAATGGGTTACACCACACCCTGAATTTACTGCAGTTTCAACACACAAAACATACACGTATTGCGTAGTGTGGGCTGCTCAGCATGCAGCAACCTGAAGGACCACAGGGGAAAACACCAAACATAATTCTGTAATATTATTATGTGCTATGCCTCATCAGTGGACTTCAAAAAACAGATTTACACAAGTGATGTAAAGTTTATATGGGACTTAGGGTATGAATCAGATGTGCATTTAGACTAGACAATAGGAAAATTAGGCTAGAGGGGATCTCAAGAGGTCGTCTGGTTCATATTGCTAATTTCTGCTGGGATCTCTGTATAGCTAAATTAGTCACGAACAAGGAATATGTTTGCTCCCAATATTACTAGAAGAAACTGTGTGAGGGGAGAGTGGGAAGATCAGCTTTCCTAAACTGCATAAGTCTGCTGGATAATTTCCAAGGACTCATAACCCTTTTTGGATCACAGAGAAATTTCCCTGTAACACACTGGTCAATAGCTGCAATGTGTTCTAATCTCTAGCGGCCCTCTCAGCAAGGGCTGCTTCATGCCAGTCTTCAAATCTGGTTCCTCTGAGATCTTAGCAGATGAACTATTAGCAGAAAAAAAGAAAAATCTGCTTCCTTGATCCTTGGACTTCTCTCCCACTCAAGAATAACGGAACCACTTTTATCTTGAACTATTAAAAATATTCATTTTGCCAGAGACCAGGCCTGGAACATTTTATCCTGATAACTAAAGCATCTGGAGAGCTCTGAACAACTTGAAACAGAGGATTAGGATGGAAATGCTCAGCTGTATACTACATACATAGCTACCACTACTGCAGCTGCTTCTGTGGCTGGCTGGATCTTGCGTTCAGTGCCTTTTCACTGGTTTCCCTGAGATTCAGAGAAAGGAGATTTTAGTGGTGCCAGCTTTCTGGTTTTCACATCGTGCGTTCATGACCCCCAAAATAGTGGTTACCTACTTTTTAACATCCTAACAAATTATCAAGCATAAATAATCCTTTCCCAGATGAATCACAGATGTGTCCTCATATTCACGAACTCACTAAAGCAAAGTGATTTTATTTAAAAGTTTTTCTGCTTGATTTTAATAAGGGTGCATAGAGGCTCTTTTCTCCTGTAACTCTTCCCTGTTTCTGCCCTGGCTTGACATGCATATGGGACTAGTAACTTTATATGGTTTTAATTTCCCTGAGGCCATTGACATAGAAGATAGCAAGAGGGGAGCCAGCAGAGCCTTAGACGGTGTGGTGTTTATCCTGGCTTTTTCTCTCTTGATCAATGAAAAGACAATTTTTATCCATACCTAGAATGTTCCTCCCTACTCATCTGTGTCTTCCCAGACTTTCATGCCAAGGTAATGTAACAAGGGGTTGCTGTGATTCACAGAAGAACTGAAGCGGATGCTACTTACAGATAGAGAGCATTGTTCTCTCATATAAGATGTGATGCCTTATGATTTCAGCTCTGGGGTCAGGGATTTCTACCTCCAGGATCAGCCAAGATGGTGTCTGTCACAAGAAAGGGTATTTGGTGGGTGATAAGAAGCTATCAGAAGGCTCATGCCCCAGGAATGGGCAAACTAGCCTGTGAGCAAAGCAGGGAAGGGGCATTTCTTTTCATGGATTGAGGTATTGCTGTCAGCCCACCCTGGTCAGAACACACACACACATACACGCACACGTGCAGGCGTGCACACAAGCAGGGTCAGTGGAATGGCTAAATGGTGGCAGCCAACCTCCTCCCTCCATACAAAGGGCAACATCCGGCCTGTGAGGCATCCCAGAAATTTGGGCACTGATGGAGACTACAGGGCACTTCTGTTCTCCCTTGCTTGGCACAGCCACATCCAAGCAAAGGTGTGAAGTTCAGCAGGTGGGGTACACGGCTGCAAGCATGCAATGTTTGTCATGCTGCAAGTTGCCTTTCGTTTTTCCTGGGGAAAAATATTGTCACTTTTTTTTCCATCAATTTAATTAGATACAATTTGTCTCAGCTTTTCTCTGCAGTATTTGTTTACTTTCTCATCAGGACTGACACAGGCCAATTAGTGTAGTGTAATTGTTTAACCTAGCCAGCGCTCTGCACTGGATAGAAGAGCGTGCTGGTTGCGAGGGAGGCAGGCATGAAGGAGCAGTCACCGGCTGCAGCGTGGCGCGAGGGCCTTCAGGAATCGCTGACACAACACCGTCCCCTGGAAGCGCAAGTTGCTCTGACATCCCAGCAGCCCCGATTCCTTGTTCTCTGTCACTGCTATCACGGTACGATCAATTCCCAGAGCTAATTCTTCAACCACACCGTGCCCAAAGCACTGCACGGCATTATCTCCTTTCTAGGATGCCCCCTGAAAGCAAAATCTACTGCAACCATAGAAACCAGAGGACTTAAGTGATGTGTCATGTACATGTGCTGTCTCTGTTTTCAGTACCTTTGCCAAGAATACAATGTGAGAGCCTGCAAGAAGGTTGATTTAATTCCTTCATCCCATACCTCTGTAAAGACAGACAGAAATTGGCCACAAAATAACTGATGTATGCTTGCTTTTCTCTCTGAACTTACAGCTGCCAGAAGAATAGGGCTGCTACTGCCACAAGCAGGGATGGAGGCAGGAAAATGGTTTTGGTGGGGCTGGTTCAGTGGAGAGCCCAATGCTGAGTGTGGGTTTGGCAGGGAGGGTGGTAAGTGGAAGAAAAGGCAGTAGGTGAGGTCCGTATGACAAAATATTTACAGTTGTTTTGGCTCTGTTTATCATCCTAGGTGTTGATCAAACAGATGCAGTTTGCCATGGAAGCAGTTTTGCATAGATTGTAAAAGCTATTGACTTTTTTCCCCCTGCTTTACCATGAAGAGTACATGGGGGAGGGAAGAAAAGACTATTCAGGTGGCCATTGCAAATATACACGAGCCTTGTTTGCCAGAGCTACCACAGAAAAGAAAGAAAGAAAAAAGGGCATCTTAAAATGAAACAATAATTGAGAAGAGGAAGAAAATACCTTTCCTTTTTTTTTTCTTTTTTCCTTTTGCTTTTCTTTCGGTCTTCTTTTAAATCAGACCGATGTTGTGATTAACTTGCATTCTGCAGCACAGTTGATGTGACAGTCAACCAAATTAATCCCATTATGCAAAATCCAGTTCACAAGTGGTTTTCTTTTTCCTTTTTTTTTTCCTACAAAATTATGTCAATTTCACCATAAATTGGAGAGACCATGTCAGTTTTCTGTATTGCACATAGACACTACACAGTGCTGTATGTCTATATTCCTTTAAAGCAGTAAGATACAAATTTTAGCTCAGTGGCACAAATTAAGATTCATAACTTTAATGCTGATGTTTCTGTTTACATGAGGCTTGTAGGAAAATTTCCATTAGTTTTGGCATTCATTTTCATTCTTGCATTTCATAACATACCAACTATTAAAAAACAAGAGGATGAAGAGCTTTAAAAAATAAACAACCAGCAACCTGAAGTAAAAATGCTTAATTATTTTGATAACAGAAACATGATTTTTTTTCTCTCCCACTTCCTTTTTTCCCCCATTTTCCTTTTTAAAGGAATTTGCCGCCTGTGGTAAACAAGTCTCCTCAAGGCTCCCCATGGTGCGCGTGGTGTCTGGCGGCTGGAGCAGGAGACATTTCCACAACTGCTACCCTTTCAGCTGAATGTGGCCATATAGTAGGTGGCCAAATCTGTTTGGCTTTCACTGAGATCTGTGAATTCCCTGCATCCAACCAACTTGTCAAATTAAAACCTTGCCTGCTCTCTGCTGAAGAACAGACGTGCGATGGAAGCTTCTTGCACTCTAGCCCTTTGTCACCAGCACGCTGAGCTCCCAACATCTGCTCGCTGGACTCGGCTTTTGCACCTTGTTCATTTATAATGCAGCAAACCTCAGCTTCCACAGCACAGGACTTAATGTGCCCCTGGTTTAAAAGAAAAGAAATTCAGAAAAAGGAGCATCCGGAGAGGAGGAGAAGAGAAATTGAGGCTCTAATATATATGTTCCTCACCGATTTGGGAATAAACATATTTTTAAGTGAGTGGTTTGTTGGATTGTACTTTTTTATCCCAGTAATGCTTTCTTGTACAGTGAATTGTTGACTTTTTTTCCGTGCTTTAGATTTATTAGACATGTGTCAAGTTGTCAGCCTCCTACCGCTTGCATTTGTGTCCACCTTGCAAACAGCAGGGAAAAATATTTTTTTCCCTTCTCTCTCTCTCTTTCTCTCTCTCCCATGAATGTTCACTTCTTGGCAGCTCTGAAACAAATTTTGAACAGTTGCTGTTCCTATTGATAGCAGTAGTTTGATGTTAGAAAAAGGGGTTTTATTTTCCTCAAGTTTCTGACATATACTGGCATATCATCTCACATCCTACCCTGATGCATCAAAACTAAAGCAAACCAAACCAAGGAAAAAAAAAAAGGCAGAAAGAGGGGGAGGGCATAAACCAGCATGTTCACACAGCTCCTGAGCCACCAAAGAACACCCGCCCATCTGTTCACCATTTCAGTCCCTTTGTTCTATCTTTATTATATGTATTCCTCAATAAAATGAATTCCTGCTACTTTGACGACATTTCAACACATGCCTCTTAGTCTGCGTTTGAACTGTCTGCGAGGATCTCCTCACTCCCCTCCTCTCACTTGCCATCAGCAGCTGAGCCGAGGAGATACCTGCCAGACAAGCCAAGCCGGGGGAAGGAAGCCTCCAAGGCAGTGAACAACTCCCCATGGCACAACCACAGCCTCCAGGAAATAGTTCCAGGTGGGGAATCTTGTGGAGACAACCCCACATGCTGCGAATGACACACCGTGTGTTACATGTTTGCTGCCATCGGAATTGCGTTGATGGCAAGGTGCCTCTGTCAGGGGCAGAGCTCTCTTTCAACCCTACAGAATGAGTGGTTAGAATTCATATTTTAAAGCCAGCTACAGATGCTCGCTATTGCACACCAAAATGCTTGTATATAACTTTCAAGTGACTGAATTTTACCCAAAACTGTCCCTAGTATTTTCTTTTCTTTTTCTGACTTTTCTCCTTCTGTTGCAGCCACGCAATCTTACAAATATTGGAATATCCTGCAGGAAGAACAGGTCTGAGATCTTAGCTCCCCATCTGGTTATTTGAGTACCTCCCTCTCTTGCCATGCAACTTCATTCCTCAAAACAGATCTTCTTATGACAGAGGAATGGAAATGGCATGGAAATATAATTTTTGCAAGTTACTGCCTACCAGGTGTCTCCTGTTGAGGAGAAACTGAAAGTGGGTGAAATGGGGAACCCTAATACACTTTGCCTTGGTTCCTATAACAGCAGAAGGAGAATTCAAGTCATTCAAGTCATTGTCAGAAAACCCAGGCCTCAGTGGCTTAGCTGCAGAATACTTGTCACTAGGTCAGCCAAGCGGGGCAACTGCTGGAAGAAACACCCCAAGCTGCCCTATCAGTTTGTTTTCCAGGGACAAAGAACCCTTCAGCTAAGGTTGCTGGCTTAAAACAGGCACTAATCTGCCTGTTTCCCAGGTTCAGCAGCCTCTCACACCATTCCAGTGGCACCTTATCCAGCAATGCCAGATATCCTCTCAACCCCGGGGACACCAGTGCAATGGTGTATGACTAAGTCAACTCTGTTCTCATACAAACCTTCCTGCCTGTGAGCAAACAACCACTTAAGGAAACTTTGCACTGTACATGTCCCCAGAGCAATGCAAACCACAGAGCAAATGGAAATTGCTCCTATCCAAACACTCTTCCACACCTGGCATTTCATTACACTGCAGATATGTAGCTCCAGAGGCACGGGTAGCACTTCCCTTCCATCCAGAAGCACTTTGCACCCTCTGCCTAATGTCTTACAGCAGTAGCAGCTGTCTGGGGGTAGAGAGGACATGCCCATTTGTTTAGCTACAATTAACATTCATCTGCTGTAATGATTCATCGGGTGATAAAGCAGTGATGAAATGTAACTTTCAGGCTCATCAGAATACATCACCTTCTATGTGGTAAGTCAGAAATTCCTGCCACAGAAGAATCCGAGACTGGTGGCGTTTTCCATCCCTAGAGGCACATTCCTCCTCTTCCCAAACGCAAAAGCCTGGAAATGCCATTGCTGTGCTGACAGAAGGATTCATGCAGCATCTCTGTTTTCACTGCAGCTGAATTCGCTCCTGCTGTAGGTTCAGCCTGTGTGGAATATTATGAACATCTCCACATGTACATTACACCCCAACTCATTGGCTGCTATTTGCTCTGGAGACTAAACATTCGATCTGCCAGCAATCACATTATCATGCCAGCCAAAATGCAAACCTGAACCATATGGGCAGAAGAGGGACCCATTGCTTCCACACTGCTGTCTCTATTCTTATCCCTCCAGTTCCCTGATGTCGAAACAGACCACCTATTTCCTCTGAATATTATGAAGCAGAGTGGGAGAGGAACTGTTTGAGAAAATTACTCTGTTTATTAAAAAATAAAAAGTCTCTATGAAAAATGTTTACTCACCAAACATAAAGTTTTGTGCACAGGCACAAAAAAATGCAATAAAATAAACACAAGACATTTAGAAATCTGTGCTGCAGATTTTGCCAAAAATGGAGCAACAGAAGCTCACCCTGCCTGAGGGAATGACTGACTGGCTGAGGATACATCCCATCGGAGCAAGCTGAGTTTAGGACAAGCAACAGGGCAGACAAAGGGAAAGGTAAAGTATCTGTCATAGAGGAGGAAATACAGTTTCATTAAGCTGGAGCTCATACCACTTTAAATTTGCAGCTGGACTTTCAAAGTCAGCCTCTGCAGCTCTTGGTGCACTTCTGCACACGCTGCTTGAAATCCCGAGGTGCAGAAGGTAGCACAGAGCCCAGCCCTGGCTTCTGTCATGTCCTGTTTATTTCCATAAGTAGTGTTCATAGGTAGCTGGAATAAGTTCTGCGCCCTGGCACGCTGGGCCATGCTTTGCTGTAGCACAGGGCATACCAGCTGCTAGGGAAATGCTGGGGAAAATGGGGACCTGCTGCCAGACGGGATGGGGCCCATGTAACAAAGGACACCAAAAAGGCCAAAGTAATCAATGTCTTCCTCACCTCAGGGGTTTTTTTTACTCGGAAGGTCTGGAACAAGGAAGTTTGCTGTAGTTTAGGAACTACTTGGTGTAGTTTAGGGAACATTTAAAGAATCTGGTCAGACGCAACTCCATGGGCCCTCACGGCATGCACCAAAGAGTTGTCTGATGTCTTTGTGAGGCTGCTCTTAATTATCGCGGAAAGGTCATGGTGATCGAGGCGGGGCTCCTGAGCACTGGAAGAGAGCAAATGTCACTCCCGTTTTCAAGAGGGGCAAGAAGAATCCAAGCAAATACATCCAAGCAACTACTATCCATGATAAGATGGAAAGCTTAGTGGGTGAGGGGGAGCCATGGATGTGGTTTGTCTTAGTAAGACTTTTTGACATTTTCTCTTTAACATCCTCACAGACAGCCTGGTGATGTATGGGTTAAATAGATGAGACAATGAGGTGATATGAAAGCTACCTGAAGCGCAGGGCACAAGAGAGGTGTGATCAGCAGCTTGAAGTCAGTCACTAGTCACTAACCAACTCCAGTGCTGATACTGGGACCAACACTGTGTAGCCCTCTCCTTGATGATTCTGACAACAGATTCAGCAAATTCACAGATGGCACATAGCTGGGAAAACTGGTTGGCAAACTGGGTAGTTGTGCTGCCATTCAGGGCTACCCTTGACAGACTGTAGAAACGAGTCAATGGGAAACCCAGAAAGTTCAACAAAGGGAAAAGCAAAGTCACCCCATGCACTAGTACATCTTGGGGACTGACCATGTAGAAAGCAGCTTGGCAGACAAGAGCCGGGGGACCCTGGCAAACAAATTGACTATGACCCAGCAATGCAACCTTGCAGTAAAGAAGGCCAGCAGCATACTGGGATGCATCAAGAAGAGCTCAGCCAGCAGGTGTAAAGGGGATGATCCTTCCCCTCTACTGAGCATGAGTGAGGAGACATCACCTGGACTTCTGTGTCCAGTCCTTGGCTTCCCAGTGCATGAGACACATGGACGTACAGGAGTAAGTGCAGTGAAGGGTTGCTAAGGTAAATTAAGGGCTCAAAGCATTCGGCATGTGAGTAGAGGCTGAGAGAGGTGGTCGTGTTCAGCCCGGAGAAGAGGAGGCCCAGGGGGAATGTTATCAATGTGTATAAATATCCAGTACTGGGATTAAAGCAGACAGAGCTGGGTTCTTCTCAGTGATGTCCAGTAATGGGACAAGAGGCAATGGGACAAACGGAAACACACATTAGGAAATTCCATCTAAACGTAAGAAAAATCTCCTTTTTTTTCCTGTGACAGCAATCAGACACTGGCACACGTTGCCATGAGAAGTTGTCGGGTCTAGATCCTTGGAGATACTCAAAATTCTAGTGGACATCACCCTGAGTAGCTGAACCTGATTGAGCAGGGGGTTGGAATACATGATCTCTGGAAGTGCCTTGCAGCCTGAGCTGTTTTGTGATCTTCACTGCAGCTTTTCAGGAGCACAGAAAATACAAATCTACAAGATACATGATTGATCCAGGCCGGCATCTGGTGGTCGCTCTTGGCAGGTTCTCTGAAAGCTTAGTATTCATCATAAATACAGAACTGAGGACTTCACTGGTAGTATTCAGACTTTTGTGTCTTCACAAATCTTTAGAGAAAGCTGGACCTTAAAATCCTTCAAGGATCTGGGCCTTGGAGTGTGAGCAACACTTCAGCATGGCTTGATAGTGCACATTGACCTCCTTGAGCTTTGAATCAGGGAGTCTCTTAATGATCGTTTCCTCTGGGGGAAAAAATGCTGGAGGAGAACTGCAATCTTACTCTTTAAAATAGGTAAAAATTAATGCCAATCAGGTAATACAGATGTGTGCACCCACACAGAGACAAGTTATTTCTCTGAACACAGAGCTTAAATTACTTGTAGCGGTATTTGAAAAACAAGTGAGACATATCTCAGACTCAGGAGATATACTTGAAACCAGGGAAAATTGATTTTTTTTTTCATATTCACTGCCAGATATTACACAGTTACATGGCTATATGCAGATAGAAGACAGTGTGCATCTTATCTTGCCAGTGATAGATTCCACACTGGCTTTAAAGGAATAAATCATTAATTTAAATCATGGATTTTCTGTTTACAAAACAAGCATTTAAAAATATTTCAATCCCAGCTCAGTAGAAAGAAAAAAGGACCTTTTAATATATATGGGTGAATCTGATAAATGCTTCTATGCATGTAGGCATGATTTTAGTCTGTTGGACTCTATTTGCCTGCTTTTTATTTAAATCAGTAGTAGTTTTGTCAATGGTGCATTGTAGACAAATACAGAAGATTTTAAGAGAAATTAGAAGACAAACAACATTTCTCCCTCTTTTCTCTACATGTAATGACATATTTTGAAGCTCTGGTGAGCAGGAAATGGGATTCCAGCTGGTGCCAGCTGCCACCAAGGTTCTGTACAGAAATGCTGTTCAGCACCTGCAGAGCCTCAATCCTGATTTAAGAGACCCCAAAATTAAAATTATTATAATAACAATAATTAATAATCTCTTTACTGCTGGCCCCAAATTTTGTCAACATTATTTACAGCATCTATTGCTCCCTGATGGGAAGAGTTATCTTTTGTGGTTAGGATATCCCAAAATGTCCAGGACCTGAGATGGTGGAACATTGATATAAGCCCAGGCCTTAAAAACTGACTAAGTGATACTGAGAATAATGTAACAATGAGGACCGAGATGGATGTTTTCCCAGAGGCAGGCTGGTACAACATTATCAAGCCCTAGAAAAAATCCAGATCTGAGGATTTCTGGAGATGAACTGTGGGTCTCGACTGACAAAATGAGGGTCAATTTGCAAAGCAGTTTTCTAGAAACAGCCAAACAGATCCATGTGGCTTTGAATTCAAATCAGTCTAAAAGCCTGAGGGACAGGTTAAGGATAAGATTTGATCAGACATCCTTTCTCATGAAAAAAATAGAAGAAGCTCAAATCTGAGGTCCATGCCTTGGACCTTTTTGTTATTTTAATTAAAACTAATCTGTTTGCAACCTCCTACATGCTTATTTCATTGCCAGGATCTGACTGGGAACATTAGACTAAGTGAATCAGACTGCTTGGTGATTATCCAGCTGGAATATTGTATTTCTCTCTTGTTGCCATCTCTGTAGTTTAGTGGTCTTAAGATGAGGTATGTGGTCCCTCTTAGGATCCACAGAAAGGACATTTTTAGAATGAGGCAGTTGGAGGTAGGGGCAAGGAAGGAGTAGATGGTACTCCTGAAATACTATTAATCTGCAGCAGTGGTCCAAAAGAGTGCATAAAGTGAGTAATCACCATTCTAGCTAAACAGATTTCTAGCATTTGACTGATGTTCAGATTCACAGAGCTGGGAAAGACAAGTAAACAAGTCAATTCCCCGACTGATCATATGATGTCTCTGAGTATCATATAAAATGCTAATGAATAAGTTAATTTGGTAAATATAATCAAGAAGTTCACCCTTGTCTATTACTAACAATTCTATTATTCATTAGCTTTTTGCCTCTCACAGTTATGAAACATTGCCCTTAGTAGTTTTTTAAAAAAATATTAACTAGAACAAGGGTTAAGAAGAGGTAAAGCAAAGGACCACCCATGATAAAAGGCTTTGATGATTTCCTCCAGATGAATTCTAGCAACTAAGAAAACTTCTGACCGTTTCTAATTTCGACAGTCATTTGTGAGAAATGAAAAAACACCTGGTGAACAAAGTTAACTGACTGAATGACTGTTCAGAAGAAAAACAAAACAAAACAAAACAAAACAAACAAAAAAACCAACCCACAAAAATTTGTTTACCCCAGATTTTGCCTCTGTTTCAATTTAGTTGTCCAAAAGAAAGGAGAGCAGTACTTACTTTCAGGCCAGATAAACAGCACTCTGAGAACCCTCTGCTGTGATTGAGATATTCCCACTTGCTTTCCACTACATGCTTAAGCACTGTTTCAGCAAATTTTCCAGACAATTGTGTAATTTCTTAGACTGTTAAAAAAAAGCCCAAAAACCTAAGAGCAAAAGCTATGTGAGCACAGTCAAAATAAATTAGCTTACTGATTATTCGATTAATATCATATTACTTTAATTAATTAGCATTCTTCTGTGGGAAGGAGAGACAGCCTCCCTGATTAAAAGCCTTTATCCTGCACAGAAAATGTATAGGCATGTCACTGCTCACAATCCTCTTGAATTTGGGGCCTAAGAAAATCGCTTCATTGTCTTGTAGCCCTTTGAATTAGATTGGAAATATCCACTCGTGGGCATTTGTGGCAACACAGAGATGTCTGGACAGTACCTCACAATCTCAGATTGCTGGAGACAGCCCAAGTCTGTCTGAGGGATCATTTAGGTAGAAGCAGCTAGATAAAAGAATGAAGCCGGCCATTTATTTATGTGGGAGATGAATTTGCACAGAGTTCACATAAACTTTATTGTTTGGATTTTTCCTTTCTCAATAGACAGATTCAAATGGAAGTATTGCTTGGCTTGAAATGGGAGACTCAGTAAACACATCCCTCAAAATTTTCACTCTTAATGTATCAGTAACATTTCAGTTCATTACAGTGTTATTAGTCAGTCTTCATAAAAGAGCTATGCATCTTTATTAAAAATGGAAGTTCACATCATTTTATGTTCCCATAAAAATGGGTGGTGGTAGCTTTGATTAATTTCTTCACGTACAATGAACTTTACAGCAAATTGGACAGTGTAATTCAATTCCTATTTCTGTGGAATTTTTTTTTGTTGGTAGAAAATTGATATAATTCATATGTAATCGTATTGCCTTTGCAAGAGATATTTAAGAAATAATATCCTGAGGTAATGATTGCATGGGTTAATTATTAATACCATACTTTCAGACACGACAGTGCGCACTACTTCTATCAAGCTTGGCTTCTATCAAAAAAATATTTCCCCTACCCACAGTTTGTTACTTCCTGTAAGGTGTTTCTGAATTTTACACATACACACACGTAGGTCTGCGTGGAGTCAGAGTACTCAATATTGGTATGTTTCTCTTCCGAGTAAGTTCTAATTTTGGAAGGGTGGATGACTAAAGAATAAGAAGAAAGCCAACTCAGTAGCAGAGCAGAATTATATGTACAGATTTGAAACAAGATGAGAGGGCAAATTTGAAACTGTGTTTGCTGGAAATGATGATTTTCTGGGTTAGGATAATTACTGAATCCCTAAGGAAGCTTAACTAGCTACAAATGGACCATGCTAGGAAATCCAAGGGGACAGTCCAGCATCACCAGGAGGTCTAGAAGATCCAGCATTCCCTTATGCTATATGAGAGGTCTGGTCAGGTCTTTTTAATAATCAGATTATCTCAGTGTGCTGGGTAATCTTTAGAGATGTAGGGAACTGACTATTCCTGTATTTACAGTTCTGCCTTGAGGGATGGAAGAAAACTTTTCATTCGGTCAGAGACAATACAATATATCATTATTTCTCTGTTTTATGTTTAAGCCTCTGCTGGCATTGAAAATTGCTTTCCTCTACTTCCTCTCTCATCTTTCTGTAATCACTTCATAAGACCAACGCACTGAAATGAGGGAATCTCTAAGCTGTACCAGCCACATATGCAGTGTGTATTCACAGGTGATGTTTTAAGTGATGCTTTGCCATTATCCTGCTTTGTCTTCTTTCTGGGGCAAACCCCACCAAGCAAGCCTCCCTTGGAAAACTATGGACTATAGCTACTATTTTTACTGAAGATGAAGGCCTTTCCAGGATAATTTGATAATTTTTTGGTGGTGTTAACCACGACAACTGAATCCTTTTTGCACTCAGACCACAGAAAATCCAGTGAACACATTTACTGAAGTTCAAATCAAAGAAGTACCTATACAGAGTACCAGCAGACATACTTCATTAAATGAGTTGATGTGACAACCTCTGACTGCACAGGCTCTTTTTTAATACAATGGATATAATTTGCATGTGGAAGTCAATCCCAGGAGGTCTTATCAGGACATTTCCCTTACTTGCACTTTCATCATCCAATAAAACATTTGGGTGAAGAGACAGTCCCGCAATGTTCTGGGTATTGGTGGTGAACCTACACAAAGAACAAAAACCATAAGAAATGGTGCCTTAACCAGACTCAAAATGCTCTGTTAAAATTATGATCTTAAAAGAAAGTCAATCTCTGCTATCAAAACAAAATGGAGAAAAGAAAAAAAGATTGCAAACAGACAAATGCTAAAGCATGCTCATGTTTACAGATCAGTACTGATGACTGTAAATGAACCTGAAAATCAGTTAGAAAGTAAGATGTTCCTTGGAGGACAAATATCTTCAGTTCTATATGTGACTGAAGTCAAGTCCTTGAGATTCCTTAATTTTTAAGTAGACTTACAGGGGCAGGTTTAGGCAGAATACTTCATAGTAGCAGTAGTAGGTGGAAGGGTTATTTCCAGCCTTCATCCCCCTAGGAGTGGCATGCTGGCTAACCACACTCAGATAAACAAGGTAGAAAGGAATGAGAATTTTAATGCCTTGGAGCTCCCAACAGGCCAGTCCCGTACGAGTAACATTAATTTCTGTTGGACATTTGTGGAGCCTCTTCTCAGCAGCAGTGCTCTGCATGTCTGAATAGCACAGAGCTAAATGCAGATGCAAAGACATCTTCCATCAGTCCCTTTGCTTCATCTGGTCTTCAGCTCACAGTTATTAAGGAATTTATTGAGGTACCTAGAAAAAACTCACTAATAAATTCTATAATTCAAAGAGATGCATTTATTATATTCATAGTAGTTTATCTTACATATTTATTTCATATTCCACCTGATTGTGTTTGGAGTTTGTATAAATTTCTGTGTTCAGATATAAGCTAGTAAGTAGAAAACTACAAAATTGTGACTATGCTGGAACTAAGAAATAAAAAAATATATATGCTCGCCCTCAAAGTATCACTCTGGAACATTTTGCTATTACATTCTGTTCTTCTGAGAAAGACTATAAGTAGCAAAATGCCAGGCAATACCCAGAATATCATATTTAGAGAAAACACAACCATTTCTCTTGTGCATACTGGAACTTTACTGTTTATGGAGATCTTTTATAATTTCAAGATAGTAGTTCCCACTTTCAGTTCAGAAGGATTTTTTTTTTTGCTGGAATATTATTCAAAATATTTAAAATAAAGCTATTCAAAGTTTTTATCATCCACATGAGCTCCTGACAGCTCTCTCTTCCCAGAGACTTCCTGGTGCTTTAAAAGCAAAAAAATCTTTCAGCCTGAGTCCAGGAACATCTGGGACTTGTGAACTACTTCCAAAGAGACTTTGGAAGGTATGAGAGGAAAGCAAACCAGTTGTCAAAAGACTTAAATTCACTGTATAGGTCCCAAACCTCTACTGAATATTTGAAGGAGATTGAAACCCACAACTAGTTCAGGTGTTTAAGTATAATTAAGGCCTCATTCTTTTCTTGCTTAAATCAGTGTAAGTTAAAAATGGTTCCCTTTAAGCCACTGTGTGTTGTCACTCTGAGGTGCAATTGCATCACACCCAAACTAACAAATAGCTGATAAGGCTCCTCACACCAGATAAGACTATAAGTTCTCCACATCCTGTGTCTGCAGCTGAATATTGGCCAATGCTTGCTGTGTTGGAAGAAAATTGCTGTTTGTGCAATGCTGCACAGGGGAAGACTTTCTTTCCAGTTTCCTGTGGTAATCCTCTTATGTCATCTTTGGTAACTGTTTTTTCCTCACATATTTCCTGACTCCTCCACTCATTATGGCACTTTATCAATGAGGTACTTAAGCACACAAGCAGTCCACACTGCTGCTGAGGTTCCTAATGTTCTGCATGTGTGAGGTCTTTCAAGAATCAGCTTCTGAGTTGCTTTTAAATCCAGTTATAAAGGTTTTAGTGGAAATGCCCATATAGCAGCTCAATGCCACCATACAATGTGGGCCATACAAACACAGTGCAATGAAAGAACATGCCAACTTTGTTCTTGATGAGTGCTTATTTTGTAATGAACCAAGATCAGATAAAACATGGTTGTACTGACCATTTTACCTGTAGGTGATGCATCTCAACACATTGAATCATTTGAGTTCCCTGAGATCATTCCACTAATGACAGTGATGTTAAAAGCCTACATAAAATAACAAAATTGCTGTATGGTCATAGCAGAGCACTGATTCTGAATTTGGTGCATAACAATAACCAAATCAACTGGCAAAAACATAATTACACCAGATCAGGAGGAGTTAAGTTCAGAGGACTGTTTAGGCAGCATAGTGTCTCCCTTGTGAGAACTATATAAGGGAGAGCTCTTTAAAACACAGTGCTCTGAGCAAGCTGCCTAATAAGACAAAAGGCAAATAAATATGATTCACATTGAAAGAAGTACAGAACAGAGACAGATGAACTGGGAAAACCAGGTAGGGCATTAGAAGACATCTTTAACATGTACACAATGGACTGCTTCAGTTCACTAGGAGAAAAAAAAAATGAACATCTGTGGGAACTTCTTTGTTATTAGCACTGTTTCAGAAGCAGTTTTTAGAGTCCAGCTGTAAATTGGATATAAGCACTTGCCAAATGCAAGGGGAGTGGTTTCCACTTTGGTCTTTGTGTTTATTGTTTCTGCACTGGCAACATAATTGAATTCATAGCAGCAGCAAAACAAAGACAGCTCTGAGTTATACTGTAATTCACTGCTGGAGATTTATGAATATTATTTTCCTGTAAAACCCAGCATTTTTCGCTTTACTACTTGTAACCTGTAAGTGGCATAAAACTGTGTACCTAGCAGGATTTCCTATTGCAGTGAGTGCCAAACACCAGTGTAAGAGCTGCACTACATGCACATGTGGTTATGGACTATGCATAAATTGTGCCTTTATGTTTAACTTGTCTAATCAGCTCACCATATCAAAACTTAATAAGTAGCTGGTTCTCATTTAAAGGTCTAGTAAAACTACAATTACTACGGCTGTAAGATGCCTTGTTTCGAAAAGAGCATTAAATAGTTTTATAGATACGGTTAGAAGCTCTTGTGTAGTTGTTTTTATGAAAGTGAATGAGTTCATTAATAATGGGAGTCAGAGACAGAAATACAGGTTGGGAGTTGATGAAGTATTCTGCCTTTGCATCCCTTCCTCATAGGTTATCCTTAAAGTGTAAGTCACTTCTGCCTCCATGCTGACGGCCAGGCATGGCTAGACCCTAATAACACACCCAGAGGTGATTCTTTGCAAGCCATCCTTCCTCTCAAGGGTAGTACTAAAGGGCCTGATTATCATTTCTACCTGTTTTTCCACCAGGAAAAAAATGAATTGTCTCCAGTGCAGTTACTCTGGATTTAATTCAAAACCATGACCTGAAGCCTCTTTCACGCAGTGAGAGCATATTAAGAAAAAAAAAAAGTGTCTTATTATACTCATGAGTGTATGGGAGTAATGAGATATGCATCACAGCCTCTATGCTGAGGGATTGGCGTTGGTCTTCAGCCACGGTAACTGCAAGCAAGGCACGTGATTTGGGAATGAGCTTATCGGGGGGACACGGAGCAGAGGTTCTCACTGCTCCGCCATACAGCTGTCTCCATGTGCGCCTGGGATCTCCCTATCAACTTCAGTGGATTCTGGCCCTGATCCCAGGGAGACCAGTCTTTCTTTTCTTTCCCTAAAATTCGGCAGATGGGTACTCTACCTAATTAGGATTCAAGCTTCCATGTCACCTCCTCTTCCAGGAACCAGAAAATCCTGATAAGAACCTGAACCCAACACAGACCCCAGAGCAGAAAACTTCTTGCCTATAGTGTGCATCAAAAGGAAAACATCATTTTAGATGCTGGCACCCTAAGTTAGATTTCTCTGTATCTTTACAAACACTGTTGGCCAAATGTGTACTTTTTTTTTTAAATGTATTTTTTGAAAAAGGAAATCTCAGATTTACTGTAAATGCAGACGAGGGAGGCAAGAGCAGATGGGCAATGTTTAAGTTACAAACCTAAGGGAAGATTTTTCATACAAAACTCTTCAACTGCAGCTCTTAAAATAAAGAAAGATTTTCTGTTTTCCACAGTGACTCACTAAACCTTTATTTAGACAGTTGGTAAAAACACCACATCACATAATTCACGGTTTCTTTTTTTTCTTTAGCTTGCCCCCCCTTTTTGCTCAGCAGCAGTTTTAGAATGATGATCTTTTTCCTTTTAAAAGGAGGCAGGAATCTACATGAAGAAATTTTGCCTTTTACTTTTTGTTGGCAATCTAAATGTAGTTTGGAGTGGCTAATATTCCTGTTCAGACCCACAGCACAGCACCCTCTGGTGCGCATATTAAACAGGAGGATTAGAGTCGCTATGAGGGTTTTGTTGATTTTGTGGTAGACATTTTTCAGAGATGAGTTTTCACAGTCATTCAGAAATTCAAAACCAAAAAGCAGGACCCAAAACAATGATTTGGAATAAAGTATTCGTCTTCCTCTTTAAGCAAGTCTCTTACTGTGCTGATTGCAGGAGGTCTAACTATTTGCAGGGTTGGACAACTTGTTTTCCACACAACTGGCTCATGACACTTATTTGTGTTCAGAAAGGCTGCAAGTTACATATTTGCTGCTGTTTGCTCTCAACCAACCTGCTGCTGGGTGATCACGAACACCCTTGTTTACCACCAAAGCCAAAGGCAACTGAAAATACTCAAATTTTGGGAGCAGTGGTTAATACCAACAGTGGAACTTCGTGCAGGACTGTGGAGGTTTCTCCCAGCACATGGATATGGACCTCATGGGATTTTGCCAAATGACTGCTGCTAGCCTGATTCCAGGAGATTTTGAGCTACCCAGTTCATTTCCTGAGAAATGAATTAAGGGTGTAAACACTTCACCACATACAGCAAGCAGACATAAAACTATATGGGTTTCCCTGTGTCAGATGAAGCACCGTTAAATCAGGTTGCTTTAAAGTCTCATCTAACAGTTCCCTGACCTCCAAATTTCTGACATAGGTGCTACTCCTGGAAGCTGCTACCTCCAGCCACTTTCCTTGCTAGAACATGCAGTAATGTTGTGAGGATCTACATGCTGAAAAGAAGCTTATGTTAACTATTAACTAGAAGTGAAGATGATTCAAAAAACCAGAGGGTTCCAAGTTGCTTACACCATATCTGCATAAGAAAAACCTTGTTCCTTGCAGTGGAAATTATTCTAGCTAAGATTCAATGTATATATATGTATTTTTCTTCTCAGAGATGCTGCGCTGGACCCTGTGGGTCTCTTTTCTCCATAGCTGTGTCTTTTCTGCTCTTCCACATTCAAAAGCAAGTTCTGCCACAGACAGTGGAGTTCAGCAACTGAAGAGCTGTGCATGCATATCTAAGGAGCTAATGTGACCTTTGGCCATCTGATGATTCCGTACATTGCCTGTGAGGCACCTGGGGGGCGTAGCTCTGATGGGCAGGACACAGGCCCAGTGAGGCAGTGGGAATATAGAGAAAATAAATAAAATTTAAAAGGGGAGAATAGTTCAAGAAATCACTTTACCTGAAGAAATACCAGCATGATAGAGAGGTTTGGTAACATGAAAAAAATGTTAAAAAAAAAAAAAAGAGGAAGAAATGAGGGGATATTTCACCAGGAAAACAGCAAAGTTTCACTGGGGCCCATTTGAAAAAGCTGATAACCTTTCCCAGAAGCTTGATGGTCTCCCTCTTCCTTGTGAAAAGCCATGTTCATTTGAAGAAATCATCAAATAAAAAAGGTTCAATTTCTGAGTAGAACATGAATATTTGTGGTACTAACATCTGTGGTGGCCTTTCAATTTACTGGACCAAAAGCAAAGAACAGGAGGAGCTGGACCAGTCTAGTGGTTGAGAGTCTTTAAGGCTTCCAAACCACAGAAGAACTCATTTGTGCTGTTTGCATAAATTTATTACTTAGGGTGGCTCCAAGAAAAAAATTCTGCCTTTTTCTTGGAAGAAGCATATCCAAGATACGATGCTTTTACAAACTATTGCATATCATGTCTTCTATTTGCATTTCTCAAGATGCTCCAGTGTCATCCTTAGCATTTCACAGAAGAGGTGCATAAGGACTACAGAAAAGAGGCCATGACAGAAAGTCACATTGGTCTGAAGTGTAGACAAGCAGCAGAGTGGGAAATCAGAATCCTTTTGGTCTGTTGGTGTCTAAATCCCCACCATGTCTGGGTGCCTCTGCTGTGCTGCTGATCTCTTTTCCATACCATATTAAAAAAAAATAAAAGTGCTTCTGTGGATTGCCTGTGAATGCCATGGTCTCCTCGTGTGCAAAATAATAATCCATTTTACTTTCTAAGAATCCTTCTCTTTGAAGATGATCTGCTCAGAACTGATGAAAGATGATGGATTTTCTTCCTCTGGCATATGGATTGTTTCTCCTTAAATTTCAGCTCTCTGTCGCACAGCTCACTCTATTTCAGTTGTCCCTGCTGCCCACACTTATCCACCATTTGCCCCGTCCTTTGTGGACAGCTTCATGGACTAAATCTGAAGAGAGATAGCTGAGACTGATGCTGAGTTAGGAAACATTTAATCTTCGTGTAGCTGAAAAGCAAATGAGCAGCCATTTCTCATGGTTAATTAATAGCACATGCTTTGCAAAGTGAAGTGCATCGTAGAGGTTGGACTTTCCTCTGGCTTTAGAGCAGTGTGACTCCACATGGCTCCTGTGGAGCTGCTACAGTTTTTCGCAGGCAAAACCATTCACATCCAGTGAATAGAAATTAATGTTCACATAAGGTGGTCCAGCTGACCATGCTGTTTTCATTTGAAGTACCTAAATGCTGAGTTCCCAAAAACAGTGCCCGAAAATGTGGAAGTGGGTTTGGTAAGTGCTTCTGGAGAAACTGGAACAAACCCAACATTTCCTTAAGAATATTTAGTCTTCTTTTCAGCACTGTGGGAGGTTTGGGCTGCTGCTTTGCACATTTTTTAAGTTCCTTTCCCTTTGAGACACCTAGGGCAAAGGCCTCAGGCAGTTGATGTTATCTGTTTTCATAAGAAGAGTTTTTTCCATACCACATAAAAAAAAAAAAAGTGCTTCTGTGGATTGCCAGTGAATTCTATGGACTCTGTGTGTGCAAAACTCCCACTGTCATCACCAAAGAGCTGCACACGGAGAAAGAGTAGCCCATGTAATAGGTTCATTAACAGAATAAGCTGGAATGGCCCATAATGGTCCAGAAGTTATCCAGCCCTGCCAGGTCTGGTGGACAGGATGAGAACCTGGATAAAACAAAGTCAAAAGAATCTGAAGTCTTAGCTACAAAACTGAAGAGACCACAATATATATTTTAATTCTCTCAGGGGTAATTTTGGTATAAGTATGCTGAAATACATAAATTTTTTTCCCTCTCCCTAAAATGCTTCAAAAGCAGCATTTGGGATCAATTTGCCAATCCCTGAAAAGATGCCTGGAAAGGGCAAAAGAGTCAAAGATGACATGCTTGATACTTGAAGGTAAAAGTCATCCAGTAGATGAAGCTGCTTAGGGCAAAGCAATTTTCCAGGGTGTAAGGGGGTAATATTGTGTGGGTAACAGGAGTGAGAATGGTTTCACCCTCTTGCATCACCCCACAGAACTCTGACCTGCCCTCGCAGATGAGGAGGCTGCCATGCCTGAGCTGATGAGAGCTCAGGGCAGCATCTGACTCCCTCCTGACTTTGGGCTCCACATTCACCATCTTCCACACAGGAGCAGGCTTTTGGGCTGACAGCCCAAGGGCTGTACCAAGAATGCCAGGAGTGTCACTCTGCCCACCTCCCTGTGGCACTAAAGGTGGCTCTCCTTCCTTTTCCCTGTGGAGATCTCCAGTCTGGTGAAAAGTGCAGCAGCAATCTCTGCTCGTTTGCTTGTGCTCATCCTGCTGATGCTGCAGTCCATATATTGACTTGTCTGGAGTCTCATCTTCCAGCCATTCTAGGTCACTCTCGTCCCCTTCTCCTAGCCCACATTTTCTGTTTGCGTGCGTTGGTGGTTGAGCAGCTGTCTGCATGGCACACCACGGAATCCTGGATGTCTTCAGAGCAGGCAGCTGCATTCGCAGAAGCTGGATAGAAGTCAGATGCTAAAAAAACCTGTGGAAATCTTAGAGGTTCTTGGCTTTAAAGGCATTTAAAAAAGAAACAAACCAACAAGTCCTCCCCCCGCCCCAACCGCCACCTTTAAGGAGGTTCTTGGCGGCTTGTTATAAACAAAGAAAACCAGTTTGCCCATGGGATATTTGATTCTCCTCTGAGATCTGCTTGCTTCTATGCAGGTGGTACCAGCTGATGCAGAGAAAGGAGTGATGTCTGGGGAAAAGGACAAGGAAATACTCCAGACTTTTCTATTGAGTGGAGAGGTTGAGGTGGAAACACTGAGCAGTACCACACCAAAACCAAGCCAAAACAATACAAAATCAGTGAAAAAAAGAAAAAGAAAGTAATTCTGCTGGGACAATATAATCTGTTTTACAACTGACCCTCTTTACTGTCCAACTGATTTCATGCTTTCATCCCTTTGTTTGGACATTTAATCAGTTTCTCTCAGTGTTTATCTGTGTGTTAAGTTGCACTAGTTTTATCTGAGTGTGAACTGATTTCATTAAATCACTGCAAGCTGGATACTTTTACTGTACTTTGTACCATTTTTATTTCTGTTTACGCTAAATTAATTAGTGCTGGTGTCAGGCTGGAGCAAAGCACATCATTCTTCAGCACAGTAAGTGTTCATTGGTTTAACTCAATCAGTACAAGTTCCAATTTAAGAGTAGCCAGAGTGGGCCAGACCAAAATCCACTGGTACCCTGATAATCAAAATATTCCAAAGCACTATTTTGGGATGGGCACAGTGAGAGCACAAGCATGTGTCATACCCCTTCCCCTGTATTTATGAATCAGGGGCTTCATGTCTTTTTGCTTGTGGACACTCTGTTTTTATAGGTCCTTTGGATTTTTTTTCCCATTTTTTTTCCAAGGGAGTGCTCATCTCAACACTTATCCATCCAATTAGGAATCTGGCAAAGGGGGTTTTCTCCCTATGTAGGTATGTTGAAAGTTTTCTTAAGGGAAAAACCCCTCTTGCTCCCACATCTCTAATGTGCTTGCGATCCACTCTTTCCAGCTGTTAGCATCAGGTGGCCCCACCTTCTCCTTGGGAAAATGCAATTCAAAGAATAAAATGTGGTTTTTTGATATTTGTCCAAGCTTCTGCTAAATCAAATATTTAGTAACTCTAGAGCAGTTTAAAGCCTCCCTCATTTAATAAACAATGTTTAATATTGCCCTGACTTCTCAGCTTGTACCTTTCAAGAAAGACAATAAAACTCCCACACAGTCAGCTGCCACTACATGTGTTTGTACACAAAAATGAAGAAGCAGCACACAGCTGTGTGTGGATGAAGGCTGAGCTTTCCTCCATCAACCAGCCTGAGACTTTTCCAGGATTTTCCTTCAATTGTCTCGCTTTCTGAGAAGCAACATGTGCTGCCTTTGCTGGTAGGTTTGGCAACCTGATGTCATTTATGTGGTTAAAAGCTGCAAGTAGGAATTCCCACCAGGGAAAGTGGTTTCTCCCAGCTCATCCTGGGTAACCCAGGGCTTGTAGCTCTTTGCTTCTGATATTCTCACTGCACAGCTATCAGAAGGCACTCCTTTCTTTTCCCCATCCTTGCTGAAGGAGCACAAAGTCTGATTTCGTCCAGAGAGAGTCTTGCACTGCCTCTGGGGAGATAGTCCTCTGTTGCTGGCTGAGGTTAAGGCAGCATCACCACAGCAGTAACATGGAAAAAAATCACCTCTCTTAAATCCTGAGCCTTGTCTGCCTCTAAACACGGGACTTTTTGTCTCCACGGGGCAAGAGGGGGAGCTGGAGGGAGGAGCAGGGAGGGCGAGGGTTGCAAGCAGCAGCCAGTTGCCGTTGCGCGTAGTGTAAGATTACACGAATGGGGACTTCCCTTCCTGCTCACAAACAGGCAACACTTCACCTCTGTTGTGCCAAGAGGTTTTCGTTTTACTGTGCTGTGGCATAAACTTTCAAGAACTTAATGTATTATGTCAGAAAAATGAGCTTTGTTTCATACTTCCAGCACCTGGTGGTAGTGAGGAAGAGCTGGGGAAAGCAGAGGAGCAGAAGGATGCTATTAGCAGCAGCTCTGCTGTGGACCTTTTTCCCCCTGCAAGAGCAATTGAATGCAGAGCCTATGACACTTGTTAGGGACTATCACCTTCCCAGTGGCACTGCAGGGATGGGCCTGCTGGGCCAGATCTAATGAGGAAAATGATGGTGTAATGGCTGCAGGGAAGGCTCGGGGCTCCACACCTCCCTCATGGTGCTGGGGGTCCAGCTGGGCAAAAAAAGCAGCCTCAGAGGGCTTGGCAACTGTGAACCATTGGTCTTGCTTGAGCTGTACCCTGTTGCTGGGCTAGTGGGCACCAGCATTGCCCCAGCTTCAGAGGGAGCAGCCTTGCCACGTCACAGTGCTCATGTGCCCAGAGAGCACTGTGACACAGCTGCCTCCTGCCTTATTTAATTTCTTCTTAGTATTATTTTTTTTGCAGGTAACACTTTCCCTCACCCCTAGCCCACTTGCAGCTCATAGGAAGAAAAGTGGAAGATTTCCACGAAAATCTCAATAGTGTCAGCTGTTTATCCAACAACAGAGATGGATTCCAAACCTGCAATACATACATGTATATATGGAGAGAGAGAGGGAGGAGTGACATGACTGTGAAAGGGAAAGCAGTTTACTCTCTGCTTTTTATTATATGTATTCTCAGCAGGCAATCAAAATGTATTCACCCACCACAGGGACCAGAAAACAATATATTTCTACTCCTATCAGACACCGGCATTGACTCAAGGAGGGGCCCCAGGGTTACCTGTCCCAGAGCAGCCTTCAGATTCGGCACAAACATTGATACATGAACAAAGGTTTGGGTGCAGGTTACCATTCCTGGTCTTTTAAAATGCCTTTCACTCATGGTCTCAGGGTTTTAGATGAGAAATCTCGCTCTGTGGTCTGCCACCAGCCCATGGGTTGTTACAGGGGTTTGCCCCTTGTTTTTGTGGAACACAGCTTTGTTGGCCTCACAGCAGCATGTATGCCCAAGGAGGCTCTTGTGCAATGTCCTTGGATACCTCTTGTCTTTTGGGTCTCCTTATAGTTTGAAGAGGTGCTGTCCAGCCTTTGGTTTGACTCAGCCTCATGGCAATATCAACGGTTGTTTTGTGAAAGCTGTGCCATTGCAAGGCCTCTTTAAGATGGGGCTTATTAAACCTCCGGGCTTGACTTTTAGAGAGTGGCGAGAAAAGTGACCTGGCACCACAAGCTGCCATCCACAGGCCATGGACATGGACCTACTTTGAGGAAAGCACGGGGGTGACAGCCTAGATCCAGTCACCGGCTGAAGCAGGTAACTGGACATGTCGGGCCTGACCTTTGGACATGTGCCCTTGAGACCCAACCTCAGGGCACCAAAGGTGATCACTGCAAAGGAGGGCACCACGCCGCCAGTGTCACTTCTGCCTCGGGAGGAGCTCAGGCCCTGAGCACATTTCCCTCTGCTGCTGGGGACAGCCGCCCCAAGAAAGCCTGTGGCTTCCTGGTGCCCATCCATCTGCACAGGACATCATAGGAAGCATGGTTTTGGAGATCAGCACTTTTGTCAGAATGGTTTCCTATTGCCAGCTTGCAACCTCACCATAAAGCTGCGATCACACCTTCAAACAACCCCTTGTTCATGGAACGTATTTCAAAGACTGGCAGATCTGGCTGGCAGAATGGGGTCCCATATATGAATTAAAGTCTTTACTTTTTTCTTCCAGAAGTTTTCAAGAGTGCTAGTGACAGAAGAGGAAGGGAGGGAGGCAAATTAAAAACTTTTTATACATTAGGAAGGTAAATGAAGCAAGTGAATGCAAAGACAAAGAGATGAAAGTCATATTTTATGGTAAGCATCATGCAAGAGCTTCTTATTGGTGATGGGTGCACAAAATAAGACACCAGAAGCCAATGAAAGAAATGGTTGTTAATACTCTGTCTAGAAATGATAGTTAGTACTGTGACTTTCTTTTTTTCCCCCACTGATTAAATAATTTATATCAGAATACTTTTGTAATTTGAGTCTGTCAGATGGGAGCTCTTTTATATATAAATATATTTTTTTCTTTCCTGCTTTCTAATTAGCAAGGTACAAAACAGAACAGTAATGTATTACACAAGCGGAGAAGTGACATTGTCTGGAGAGCCTGGCTGTGTCCCGATTCCCAACAAGGAGCGCCACAATACTGTGCTCGGGAAGCCCAGACTCCCCTTCTTTCAGCAGCTGAAGAGTTAAAGAGACAGATCAAAGTGAAAAAAAGGGAAAATATTCCTTTCAGGCTTTGAAACACTGTTGCCACCATGGAGAAGAGTAGTAGAAAATTAATAAGGTGCTGCTGGAGCAGATGCATGACCTGCAGTATAGTACAGAGGGCAAGAGTTCAAATATAAATAAATATGTATGGCTGTGCTATGTCTTATTAGATAAGAGTGCTGTCTCGTAAGCAGTTTAGGTGCAGCAAAGTGGCATCTGTAGTACTTGTGAGACAAGGAGCTGTACCATAAACAAGCCTTCTGATTAAGCCCGGGATTTTCTAAGAGGCCAGCAAGAGCCAGGAGGGAGCTGCACCGTTCCAGCTCTCTGGGATCAAGGTATCAGGCATGGCGGGGGAGAGGGGCTGAGTCTCCTGCAATGATCCTGGCAAGATTGTCATCATTTGGGAGGCAGGACCACTGAGTTCAGCATCCCGAAAGACCCCCCCTGAACAAAACTCCCATCCGTTTTGAAGGAAAAGTTAAAACATCATCCTGCGACGTGCAGAGTGGATGGTAAGTCTCCTCAACTTCCATTTTTCCAGATCAAAACTCCAGGAGACATCCTCTTACACAACATATAGATCTGGGGGATGCATTTCAGAGTCACTGTTTGAACATCCCAAAGCCAGTAAGTGCTAGGGCCAGGGGACAGTGACGGCAACTGATGCAGACCCCAGCCTTCCCTGCAGACCCAGCCCTCCCTGACAAAATCCTGGGAAAGCTGAGACTCCTTTGTGTTCAGATCTACTTTAAATAAATCTAACAGAAATAATCTCACAATATTTCTCAGCCGTAGCCTAGCTGAAAGTTTTATTTCAAAGTATATGGATTTTATTATGATTAGATCTTCATTATGAACTCTGTAAGGTTTTTTTCTGCCTCGTGGAATTACTTGGAAAAAGAAAGCAAGCAGCATTTAGGACTGAACTGAGCTGATTACAAGCAGTCTTAAGAAAAAAAAAATTGACACAGACAAAATAGAGATTATCATTCTTTATCAGTCACAAATAAACTTCACCTCAGGTTTTCCACTTGAGTTGAGTTGAGTTTCCTCTCTATTTTTCAGCAAAATATTTCTCAAATAGTTCCAATGACCCAAAACAAGCCTTTTTCACAAGATTAATTTCTCTGCTGCAGAAGTTCATTCATCCCAAGGCAGGCTCTGGGAAAGACATGGGCAAGGCTTGTCAGGTAATGTGGAAGCAAATGTAGGCAAAAGATGGAATTGGCTCCGTGCAAGTTTCACCCCTCCCCAGTACACCTCCCTTCTTTACTTTTATGGAGGGGGATTAGTGACACGGATAAGCCACGGGAGTAAAGCTCGCATGGTTTGTACATGTCACCAGAACCCCTACAGAAAAATGCAGCTTTATAATATGTACAATTTCGGTTTAGTTTATTATTTATAATACCTGGGTACCAACAAAAAACTCAGACACTAATGCAAAGTTTTTAATTTCTTAGTGCGTTGACATCACTTACTGTCTTTCTCAATGTATTTTTATTTGTTTGATCTTCTATAAATTTTTCTCTTTGTTCTTCAGATGGAATAGCAAATCTAGTTCATTCTGAAGACACTCTGCTGCTATAAAGTAACTGAAAAACCTTTAAAAATTTAGAGTTTTAAGTGTGATATCATGTCCCATAGGAATATTTGTATAATTACAGGACACAGTACCACCTAGTTCTGTGGAAATATGAAATTCCATTAATTTGCAAGATTATCTGTTTCAGCTGTCTGTGTTATTTTAATGCAGACAATTTATTGGAGCCAAGGAACTTAATATTCTATTCCTGCTCTGTTTCAGTGTGATTTTGGCTACACCAACATTCGCAAACCTTTCTTTCTTTCTAACACCTTCATGTCGAGGCACAGCAGCTGAAGCTTTTAGTGCAGGTTTTTGCTGGTGGATTCAGATTTCTAAGGTTGTGGCACTTGCTGACTGCCTGTCCTACTTTCATCTTACCTTGCTTATGGCTAAGCCCATTAATATTTTGAAGTGAAGGTGGAAAGTATCTCTTTCTATAGGCTTGTGATCAGACCAGGTTTTAAGCTGTCTAGGAAAAGAAGAGGGGCAACGGTGGCTGATGGTAGGTAAACATTTGAGGATTTGGGTGGGGAATTCCGCAGGGCCAGGGAGCATCAGGTCCTGAGCAGGAGCAAATGGCTTGGGCAGAAGAGGGCTAGTGAGCATCAGGATAGAGGCAGGAAGGGCATAGGGAGCAAGATTTACAGGAGGGCCAGAGTTTTTCATCTAGCATGTAGCCAGAGAGGACATCCTGACAGTGTCTTTGACTTGGATCCCCCCTGGGATGAGGAAAATGTGCTCAGGAGCACTGTTCTCCCTTGCTACGTTTTCCTGGCACCCCCTCCACTGCCTTCTCAGCAGGGCCTGTTGCCACCCCAGCCACACAGCACCTCAGCCTCTTCCTTTACTGCTGAGAGCCCTCCAGATCACCACTTCTACCTGCTCCAGACACAGCATCCCCCTAGTCTATAATCTTACATTTATGTGTTCTCTTCCTCCCTACACAGACACACACACACACACAAGGAGAGAGTTAAAAGAAATCAATGAAGAATCAGTGGCCAGCGGAATGATGGATAATAAAAGGAAACTCTAAAAAGAGCAATAAAAACTGTGAACAGTTGTGGGACCATTGCTAGAGACAGCTCACAGCATTGCATGGTTTAACAAAGGAAGATCAGAAGTGTTGACTAGACACTTTTGTTCTGAATTTCCAATGAAGCTGGAGGGTGTATCTATCCCGTCTGACGTTTCTGTGGGAGCTGAACGTTTATCTCTGCAACAAAGGAAGATCTGAGGCAGCACCTGCTAAAATTAAGCTTTCCCAAAAACAGCTCTATTAATTTGCACTCTGGAGTTTTAAAGCAAGTGGCTAAGGAACTTTCTGAAACGCCTTCATTAATAATTCACAGATGTCGGGAGAATGAGTTAATTTTGGAGCCTGAAGGTCAGCAAACACTACTCTGAAGGGAAAAAAAACCTGCTAGAAAGAAGAGAAAGAAGAAAGTAATAGAGAGAAGGAGAGAACCAGCAAGGCTGACACTTCCAGATATATCCTGAAAACAAATTTTTAGGGCAACTGTAATGAAAGATTAGAGTCTAAGTATATATGCATATATTCGTATGAAACAAAGGCTAGCCATGAAAAGTGCAGAGTGGTAGTTCAAGCACTTCCCTGCTGTTTAGGATGCGAGGTTTCATAAACTCAAATTATTTCCCCAGGCGAATTATTTGCCCTAAGGATAGTTTGGTGCCTGTGTGTTGCTTGTGGTGGGAGACTGATCTGGGGATGCCACTGTCCCAGGTGTCCCTGCATCTTCAGGGAGGACACAGTGGTATGGTCCCACAGGGCCATGCTGCACAAGGCACCCATGGGAGCAGCTTGGGCAGCCCCTCCTGGCCTTGCCCAGGTGTTTGAAGTGAGGCTGATGACACATTTGAGGTCAAGAAGAAGCTCACCTTTGGACCAGGGGGGCAAAACCTTGAGCTGCATCTCTATGGCTTCAGCAATCCAAATGGCTGCTGCCAGGTAGGGGTCTAAAATCTCTACTTTTGTTTTAAAGGATCCACTTTCTTGCAAATTGAAACGGCATTTTTATTATTATTTCCAGTTGTTACATGATTCTTATTATAGTTCAGCACTGACGTCAGCAATAAACAATAATAGGATTGTGAACTATTGCTCTTTCTAATAAAATTATGTTTCTTCTCTGTATTATAAATCTAATAGCTATTACATCAGTACCCATAAATATATATCATTGCTTACCTTTTTAATATATACAGGGCATTGCATGCCCCAACAGAAAATAATCAGATTTTTTTTTATATAAGTTAGCCACAGCCATTATTAGATCATGAATGCCTAATAAGTAGAAGATATAATTAATGGACAGTTTTCACATCATTTTCTCCTTTTGAAGGGGGAGAAAGAGGTGGCTTTTACCTGCTTTTCCTTCTCATCTAGAGCTGCAGCCTCTATTCTGTCCTCTATGTTTCTCCACACTTTTCTTTATAATTTCTTTCCCTCTCTTGTTTGAGGCTAAATGCTGGTAAAAGAACACTGCACAAAGGCAGTGCAATTTCTCCAGTGCAGTGCCATCAAACTCCCTCTCCTCCCTGAGAAGGAGCCAAGAAATAACCTTTTCCTCCACTGTTTGATGCTAATGCACATACTTGCCCTCCTTGTGGCTGAGCATCTGGACTCCCTTCCTTGCCCTCCATCGGGAATGCACCTTTTACTGTTCCCCATTTTTTTGTGATACCTGCTTTGGCCATGCCCTCCCAGATGGCCAAACCTCCTGCTGCTTTTCTTCGGTCCCCGGGGTGTGAGTGCCCAAAGGCTTGTGACAGAGGCTCATGTCCCAGGCAGGGTGACCACCCCAGCCACTCCCCAAAGCCTGCATCTCAGCACCCCTCTGTGAGCCCATCGAGCCTTTCTGGAGAGGACGTGCCTGGCAGCACCCCGGGGCAGCCCACAACATGGACACGGCTGTGATCTATGGAAGCGCGTGCAAGATCTGTATAAATAAGGCAGATTCCCCCCTCCACCCCCCTCCTTCTCCTCCTCCTCCTGCTCCTCCTCCTCCTCCTCTCCTCTCTCTCAGCGCTGATTAATGTGTTGAATGAAACCTTTAAATGTTTGATTTCAAAGCAGAGGGATTTTTTTCCCCCCTTCTTTCCGCCTATCTGTAAAGAAGAAAAAAAAAATCCGCGATCATGTGGGAAATGTTGATTTTAATGGAAAAATTGCATTGTGCTGACTTTCATAGAGTAGAAAATCCACAGAGTGAGACTTCAGGCTTGGCACCTGCTCCAGAACCTTCCTGATGAAGCAAAGGTTGTCTTCATTAAGAGCATTAATATTCATGCAGCATGGTAATTTTGACACAGAAAAGGTCTCTGTAACCTTTTCTTGTGTGAGAATTTTTTACTTCTCAAGGAAATTACAGTCCAGCAATGACTTAATTAATGCTGGGTTTCTTCAGCGGATTTTGAAGAGCTGTCAGTTTGGGCTTGCAGTAGCTGTCAAGCAGGGAGAGGGCTCTGGCTAGGTAGATTGAAGGGAAGGAGGGAAGACACCCAAGCCCCCAGTGCAGATCCTTGTGTCTGGGGTGGAGTAATGGGGGAGAGGTTGTGGGGCACACACACCTCCCATATTGGTTTTAATTTACCAACCTGCTTTCCCCACTGCTGGGTCATTTATTATTGGTTTAAAGGACACAGCTTGAATTAGTCCTTAATTTCTTACTCAGCTTATTTGTTATTTGTATTTTTATTAGTACTATTTTTTAAAATTCATTTTGCTCTCTTCTTCCTCTAGCAGCATGTGGAAGTTCTCAGCAGAAGACCCCTTTGGATGTTGCACAGCCGCTGTTGCAAGTGCAGGGAAGAAAGAGAGAGGCTTCCTTCTGCTTTTAACAAAATATTTATATATGTGCATATACATACGTAATCAGATAAAAATACTCCAAAGAAATGAGATGTGCTGCCAAAGAGGAGCAGCGGCAAGCGGTATTTTTTTTTTTAAATCAAAGTTTACATTCTTCTCCAGTGATGTCAGTCATGTTTGCAGACAGGGCAAAGACAGTTTCGCACAGCGGAGAAGGAGGGAGCTTCTGCTTTCTCCTTCTTTTCCTTCATTTGAATTTTTTGGGTTCGTTTTCAAGACATCCTTTTAGGATCTCTCTTTTCCTGATGCTGCTTTGTTTTTGTTTCTCCAGATTGCTCTGATGTGTCCTGTCAGCTTTCCCAGATCCAGGACTGCTTTCAGCGCAGTACTTTTCTGCCTCAGTCCCCTCTGCATATCCTGCTCTGCCACAGCACAGTGCACAACCAGGGAGCTGCACCACAGCCTCCTCCTTCCCGCTGGAGAAGATGAAGGGGACTTCAGCAGCAAGACCTTGAACGCAAATGCAGCTCAACACTCCAGCTGCAAATCCCCCTCCACCCTCAAAGGGTTTTGAGATGAAATTCAAGCTTTGCTTCTCTACCAAAAACATTCAAAATAATCCTTCTTTCTTGGTAGCAGTATTCAAAGTATGCTTCCTTCACCTGGAAATTATTGGTCCTAAGGCAAGCCGCTCTTAGATTTCAAAATCTGGATGTCTAAAGACCCTCCTTCCCAGTGCCAGGAAATCCAAGGGATTTTTGGTTATTCTCTAGTCTAAATGAGGCAGCAGTGTTATGCCAGCACTTTGTTAAAGGTGATGCAGAAGGCTAAAATGAACATTTAAAAAATGTCCTTGAGGTATGAGCATTTTGAATATTTTAAGAAGGGAGGCTGCATATGACATTCATTTCAGCCAGCTGTAGCCCTTTATTATTTCTTGTGTTGTCAGAAGTGAAATCCAGAAATGAAATCCCAGTAATGTGTTGGTCCAAACTTCTTTTTCAGATATTGGAACCTTGCAACCCAAAACATGCTGCAAAGTAACTGAAACCAAGGCTAATGGCACAATGATATGCTGAATGACATGATAACAAAGCTGGAGGACATTCCACTGAAAAACATACATTATACTATACGTGCATATGGATAAATATACAGATATTTTAAAATAACTTGCACATTCTCCTCCATTCATTTTACCTCTTTTTTAGCCATTGCTCATGTACTGTGGACTGTCCTAGCATGCAGGACTAACTGGGCCCCAAACCAGAGGAAACTGATACCTGAAAAAAAAAAACCAAAGAAGGTGATCAAGAAAAGGAAGACCCTGCGTGTTCTGTGGCCACCTAGACATATAAAATCCCTAAAGAGGTCTTTACCACCCCTCAACAATTTCCAGAAGACCACATAAATGAAGAAGACCAAGAGTCATCACATCAAATTCTTCATACAAAGTCCCTCTACATCACACACTGTGGGATTTATCTCACACATCCATTTCAGGATACTTTTTCAAAATAAATTTGTTTAAGGCTGCATTGCTAAAAAGGGAGATCCTGGTGAAATGCAGCTGGTTTGGGCAACAAATGGAGAGTTTGTTGTAAGTTTGGTAAGGTGGTAAGATGGTCTGTAGAGTTGAGAGAATACCAGAGTGCCAGTCAGGCTTCAGTGTCTTTCTAGGTTTGGCCTCTTCCCGGGTTTGCTTTCATTAGGCACCACGTCCCTCCTCCTGGTGCTATCCTTCTGCCTGGTGCTGTCTGGAAGCACTCAGCTGCCTTACCTGGGGTGATCCACTTGTTTCACTTACTTAGTCTCTCTGTTGGTTCACCATTTAATATAGTAATAACTCGCATGTTTTGCCAACTACTAATCAGCATTTTTCCTAAGGATGATCTCACAACACTGGAGTCCAAGTGAAGAGATGGCAGCAGCCAAGGAGGCTAGGATCAACAGCTGAAAATGTCTCAAATGAAAAACATATCTAGTCCCATTCACACACAGACGGAGACTGCTTCCAATTTCTGATTCCTTGCCAAAAGCTATGCACCTCCAGAAGGACCATTTTTTTGCTGAAGAGCAGTGGTTTCTTGTAGAATGTGGTTTCAGTAAAAAACCATTTGATCCAGTGCAACATCCAGTTCCACTTCACAAACCTCTCCAACTTGCCTTTCCCATACTAGAGAAAAGAGATGAGAACATTTTCCTGATCAAAATATGGTCTCTCTTCAGGTACCAAAGCTATGCTAGAGTAAAATGTGATTTTATTTTTGCGCACAGGCTAGAAGGATTGCCGCAAAGGGAATTTTCTAGTCCAGGGGACAAATAATAGGAGTTGTATTTCTTATCATCACAGCAAATGAAATAAATACCTAATATTTCTTCTGCCTAACAAAGTAAGTAATTAGCAGTGCCATAGTCAAGGGAACATGCAGGTAAATGGAGCAATAATTGGGGTGATACAACATTTGGCCACTTCTCAGATGAGGGATAAGGAGCAGGCCAGAAGTGAACCCGCATTTTATTTACTGCTAGACCACTGGTAATTAGACAGCTTACCATAATGGATTAGCAGCAACCAGTGACACCCGTTATCCCTGGCAGACAGAGCAGTGTGCGCCACAGAAGAAGCTGTTAAAGGCCAAGAAATACAAGTGTATAAAAGATAAGAATAGCAAGTGCCCTCCCCATGTCAGGCTGACTGGGAGTTGAAAGCAAGCAAGAAAGTCAATTTTAAAATATGCCAGTTAATTTTAATGACATTGAAATTTTACTGACAAGTCTGAAGTATTTTAAGTAATGTCAGAATTATTTTACTTGGGAGAAAACTGAATTTTTATGATCTTTTTTTCATGTATAAGCTGCATTACTGTTTTATGAGGGAAGCCTGTCAATTTGCCCGCTTTGAACAAAACACCTCTGCAGAGATGTACCCATTGCACTACATATTCTGCTCCATCACCAGTGGAAGAGGGTATGTCGGGAAGGATCCGCACGGGCTGAGCTCCTGGTGAGTGCTGTCTGCGTAACCTCACTGCCAGCCTGGAGCCAGGCTGATCGACAGCAGCTCCGAGCCCCTGGGGCAATCCCTCAGCAAGGCACAGTGACTTTTCATGGAGCCCTGCTCTGTCGACGCCGTCATTTCCCCAGCGTGAGTTTGGCCTTGCACAGGGATGCCCTCTCACCAAGGCAGCGTGAGCATCGCCACGAGGCGTGTGGAGCTCTGTATCATCCCTGGTAAATGAGAGCAGGCCTTGGCTTGTTCACTTGATTGACTGATTGATGAGCTTCCAGCCAGGTTGTAAATCTCCACTCACCTCCTCAGAACTGAGCACCAAGGAAATACCGACCTCTCCTCCCAGCAATGCAGAGAGAGCTGTGTGCTTCCCAGCCGAGGCATCTACCCAGCCTCTTCAGGGAACAAAGAGGGGCCACAGGATTTAATAGTCCACCATGACTGTGCTACTGGGATTTTTAAAACCATTTTGTTGACATTAGCACTGGTTTTATTCCCAAGCCACCACCCAGTTAATTCATAAACACACGCACAAACACCCCTACAAAAACACACACACACACACAAAAACGAGTACATAGGTGCCTATCCCAACCCTGCAGCAGCAAGGTCTAATTCAGGAAGAAATAAAACCCAAACTGCTCCTCAGAACTGGGACATTTTCCCTCCTGGGGTCTTGCTGCCTCTAGGCTTTTTCTAAGACCAACAGGATTGTCTTTAAAGCTTCTCCAGGTGCTTTCTACCAACACAACTTGCTCATATTACTTTTCTGGCCCCATCTGAGAGTCCTTGGTCACCTGGAACCCTGCTCTGCAGCCTGGTTAGTGCAGGTACCTGCAGAGGGAGCAGTACTTGCTCATTCCCACTCCGTGTTTCCCTGCATTATGAAGGCACCTCTCCTGCCCCCAGCAGCCCCTGGTCACCCATGTCAGACCATGGCCTGATCTGGTGGTTTAACCTTTTGGCAATGACCCTAGGATTTAATCCAGTGGTTTTAACAGTAATCCCATCCTCCATTAAAAGGTTATAGCCTCTGGAGTGTTGGGTTCACCTCTATGAAGTTCAATGGTTTTTCCACTGGGCAAAGCCTATCTCTGGTCTCAGGTGCAGATTCTTCCCCTTCGCCTCTCCCCCTTGCTCCTATCTGCCACGTGACAGCCAACATGACTTCCAACTTGGGGAGGCATTCAGCAGTACCCCATCTACTAGTAGGCAAAAAACCCCTTCCTCCTGCTGGTGGGCCTCCCTCCCACCCCTATTCCCCCCTGCCAATCTCTGTATCCTGCTTAATGGTATTACAGCCATGAAATATGATTTTCTTCCAGTTGGGAATAGGAATTTTGCCATGTTTTGCTGAGAAGCACATTTAATATAAATAATTCCTACTGTTCACAGGCTCCCACTTTTATGTAAAGGTTTATGCTGAGCCCACAGCAAAGAATTTAGGAAAAGGCTATTCATTAAGACTCTTACTTGTCTGTCACTTCCAGAGATCCCCCACTGGCAGAAGGGGTCATGTAATGTCTTATTTATACCAATCCTTCCAGTAATTAATTTTCTCCACACCCTTTTAGCACACACCTGGGTGTTTTTTCCTCATTTCTCTATTTGTGGTGCTTTTTGATTTTTTTTCCCCACCCCAAGTTGCTTGTTCTGATGCTAGCATGAAACATCCAACCTTTTAAAGAAATCATTCTTTTATCTAAAGGTTGAACATGTCATAGGAAGTTGGTGCACCTAATATTAAATCCCAGCTGTTTCTTTCAAAGTTCTTGAACACTGAGTAACTTGCAGAGGTGCTCGAGCACAGAAGGTCAATGTGGCACGCAAAACCACCAATGGAAACCTATTTTTTGAAATACATTTATGAAACAGTTGTGTTTGAGGTTGGCATCTGTTTGCTGTGTGGTTACTCATTTAAGGGGTCAAAACCACAGTCAAGGAGCGCTGGAGTTGCCCTGTTAGGCCATAAGAAGCACAGAGATACCCAAAATAAGGGCTGAATCCTTTTCTACCACGCACCTCAGCCTTAAGTTGAAAGATCATGTACAAGGTGCAGAAATGGGCTAGTTCTGCTGCTTACCAGTTGCTCCCCAGGAACTGTTCATAGGAGTCCTCATCACAAACACACCACCACAACATGGGTCTTCGCTGGCAGCCTTGGGGCAGGCACCAGCAGCTGTCCTGTCACCGAGGCAGCACTGCTACCAGCAGCTAATCAGGGCACCGCAATCGGGCGAAGGAAGGCTCAAGCACTGGTGGAATGATTTTTACATGTCCAGTTTATGCAACTGCATCTGCTGCTCTGTTTTGTGTGAGTTCCATGGCTGTAAATGCCAGTGTCTCTGCTGTTGCCCAGCCTCATGAGCAGAGCAAGAATACAAAGAGAAGAAGAAAATATTACAGAAGGACAAAAAAAATAAAGTAGCCAGGTGACCCACTCTGAGCAGGACTGCTCTTTGTGAGCACAGAGGGCTGGCAGCAGTGGGAGTCCACTAGAAACAGTCACTTGGAAAATGCTCATCCTGCATGCCTGGCACTGGACTTGGAGGAACTGCAGAAAAATGCGTTTCCCCTTCCTGGCTCAGCTTCCAGCCCAAACCCAACCCCAGCAGAGCAGTTTAATGACCCGGCGTGGTTGGCTTTAGCAACCAGCACTCCTCATGGTTTTGAAATGTCGCACCCTGAAAGGCCTTTCCTGTGAGCTGGGGGACATAACCGAGTACCTCTGTGACCAAACACGGGTATGTGCTCACGTTTTAAAGGTGTGCACTGACACCCAGCAAACTGGGACATGCTTTTTTAAGAAGCCACAAAAAAGAATGTAGCAGACTGGTCTTAGTGTGTGGGTGCACAGGCTCAAAAAAGGCAAAAAGAAGAGTTGGCAATGGTGGGTCGTGGATGAGAGTTTAAAGCTCAGCCTAAGGAGCCAAAGCAGTAGCAAGAAAAAGATGGAAGTGAAAAAAAGTGGAAGCAAAGAGAGCTCTGAATATTCTCGAGAAGAGACAGCTCACAGGACAGGACATTTTGACAGATAATGAAGAGTGATAGGGAAGTGGCCTTACTGCAAAAGCCAGGGGTGCGAGGACAGGGAAAAACTTCATGGTATATTTACACAGAAGAACTGATAAATTACAGACCATGTGCAGAAATGATTTTTAAAATTAGCTGGTAATTTTGGGTGCCATATGGAAGAGCTGACAGTCTGAGACACCTTCAAGTGTCTCAGTTATTCTGAGTTATTTGACTGTTATTTGACTGTTTCATTTTTGCAAAATGAGACATTCACAAGGCCTCTCAGGTTTAACCTGCATAACCCCCCTCCAAATTTCTAGCATCAGAGCCAGACAAATGTTGGTCTGCTGAAGTATATGGTCCTCATTTCTGAATCAAGTGGCTTGAGAGTGAGCTGTGGCTGCAGTGGTCTGTACCTCCACACAACCCCCAGCCAGGCACCACATGGATACGTGGATGCTCCTGTAGCCCTTGTCCGCAGTACAGCCAACTCTCCAGGTGCCAAAAAGGCAATGCAGACAGGCCAGGCTTTAGCAGTGCCCTGCTGCTCTCACAGAGCTATTCCTTGTTTATTCACTCCTACTTTTCCCTTCACAGCCATGTTAAGAGCACCCTGAGTCCCCCAGAAACTTCCATCAGGATAGTCCACACAGAAGTGAAGATGCAAACAAATCACCCTCCAAAGATCAACCCCTGCAGAAGCTGTGCTGCCCCATGGCCTGGCAGGGCCTCTCAAGGCTACAAGCTGAATTTTTTTAACATTTAACCTTGCTTAACCCTTGAGCTTGGGCTACTTTCAGCTGCCCCAAAATGATTGATAAAAGACTCTGCATGGTATCACTAATTTCAGGGGCAGTGCAAGCTGTTTGGTTTCCCGTGTGCACATATGGAAGAGCTTTGGAGTGTCAGATCCAATACTCAATCTCTGTATCAGCAAAGGTGCAATGAAATTCACTTTACTGCTCCTTGAATAAGTTATATTTAAGATTGCCCAGAAGAGGAGTCAAGTCTCAGGACCACTATTTGGTTAAAAACTTGGAGAAGTAATTTTCCCGCTTGTGCTATTAAGCATGTGGTTTTCTTTATTTTGAGATCTCACTTTGCCTGGGTATATACATCCATATATCTCACAATGCATGTATGGAAACCATACACAATAACAAAATAGCCTTATGTACTGTTAGGGCTGGTTTTAAAATTTACAGGGTATAACCCTCTTTTTTTTTGCTGAAAAGAAAACTTCTAAAACAGTTCCATATAGTTAATGTACTGTTTGGCCTTCCATTAAAAAGATACTATTAAACCAGTCCCAAAAACACTAGCAAGTGAGTAAATGTTTAAACCACAAATCTCTCTCAACTCCTATGGGAAGGAAGGGGGTGGGGGACTCTACCAGTTCCAAAATGGCAAGATCATATATCAGAGGTGAATAATAATGTGCAAAAAAATATGTTTCAAGGAATAACACAAACTAGGAGGGGTAGGAGAGAAAGGACTTCAAGGGATGAAAAATCTTAATGCCAGTAAAGATGGAGATTCTGAAAGTATAGGTCTTGCTAATGGAGTGGAAAGAGAGAGGCAGAAAGAAAAAAAGAGAGAGGAAGGGAGGAGAAAAAGAAGAGGAAGAAGAAGAAATAAAGCAAAAAAAAAAAAGAAAATAAAACTAAAGAAAAAATAAAGAAAAAGGAAGGGAGAAAGGGAGGAAGAAAGAGACAAAGAGGGAAAGAGAGAGAAATAGAGAAAGAAAAAAGAAAGAAAAAGAAAGAGAGAAAGAATAAAAGAAAGAAAGAAAGAAAGAAAGAAAGAAAGAAAGAAAGAAAGAAAGAAAGAAAAAGATAAAAATAAAAGGGAAAAGAGGAAGAAAAGAAAGAAGGAGGACTAACTGGGAGCAAAATAGCAGGGTGACACACACGCTGGCTGCAGCAATGCAAATGAGGCCTCACTGAACTGGAGCACACAAAGCACAACTGTATATTCCGTACACGAGACAGTTAAAAATTTGAACATAAGGTAGCATTTCCTTTATCATATCCCATAAAAATAGCAATTTGCTAAAGCCCTTGTAGCACAGTATGGAAGGTGGTGTATTTTACTGATAATGTAGAGATGACAGATAGTCCTATACTAGGAGGTTTCAATGGTGTCTTGCTGTATAGCATAATAAATTGTGAGGAGCAGAGACAGAGGACAGTGCAGGCAGGCACTGCTCCACCTCCAGTAGCCAAATAATTCAGCCCCAGCTCAGTAATTATGCTGTGTGAAAATATGGGATTAATTAGACTGGTACACTAACACACTGTAGTCTCATTAAAGGCTGAACAGCATTTTCATAGATACTGCCACTTGAACAGGGCTGCTGCTAATGTGAAAAGACAAAGTCTCTTCTTTTCACACTCCTTGCTTATTATCTTACTTAAGGCCACTTAAGCAAAGTTCCAAAGGCAGCCTGGCAGAAAGCCCTTTGTGGGATTTATTTTGTTATTTTACCTGTATGCCAGGGAAACAGAGGGGAGAAAAAAAGGGGGGAAATGCTAACATTAGCAATAACTGCAAATTCTCCCTTTGCACCAACCAGAGTTTTTTTCTTTCTTCCTCCTTTCTTAATTTTTATCTCGTTCTTTTGGGGAGGAGGGCATGGGGTGAGGGCAATGATGTAGTGGACAGATAGCTCAAGGAGAAAGAGAAAAAAAGTTGTCCCCCATTGCAAGTCTCAACTGTTTGATTTCAATTTCAGGGGTCGGCCTCTCTGAGGGATTTGCTTAGCTTGATGGTGGAGCAGAAGCCCCATGCCAGTGCCGCATCCCAATGGAGGAGTGCTGGGGTAAGGCCTGTGTCTTTTGAACTGAGAGGTGATTAGCAAGCCAGAAGACGTAATTTATCATAAATAGTTACGGTTTCACAATCTTTTATCGGCTGAGAAAATCCTCGTTCCTCCCAGTTACTCCAAGCCACTGAAAGGTCTCAGTCACCCAGAAAGTCCAAATGTTGCCACACTCGGAATTATAACTCTGTTATAATTCTTTGAAGAATCCAGCACCTGGGAGGAAATTGATTTTGGAAGGGAAGGACGTCTGTAACACAGCCTCTGTTAAACAAGCAGATGCCCTCTGTCAGGTCTCCACGCCACCCACACCCTGTGGCTCAGCACAGGCCAGATTGTGACAGTGTCCTCCAGGTCCCCCACTCCTGTGTCTTCGGCTTGCTTAGGGACACCTGGGGATGCTTGCTGCAGCTGGAGGGAGGTGGGAATCAGGAATGGCATTATCCAGCAGCTCCCACTGGGGAGTGGGCTTGGTCCTTGTGCGCTTTAATTCTGGGTAAATGGTGGGGATAGAGCCCGCTGCACGGGAAGCACACTGCCACAGGGGTGTTAATATATAAAGCTTGTCCTTTAAAATTAACAGGCCTCTGTAAAGACCTGCTTCACCCTGCTCTCAGGAGAGCTATTAGAGCAGAGAGAGACTTTGCCACATACATAGGAAGGAAGCAAGGGGGGAGAGAGGCAGGAGAAGAGCTCAGCTCATCCTGATGACAGACAATAATAGAGGTATCTGTGCAGAAATACTGTGGGCTTGGAGATGCCTTTGAAATAGGCAACGGTAATATTCAAGTTGGAGAAATAGCTGGTGTTGAATAGACTGAAACCTGCTTTGTGGCTTAACAAAAGTGGGCAACAGAGAGAGGCTGACATGAAACAAGTCAGTTTGCAGCAGGCTCTAAGGTTAGCATCATTAGGAAAGGGGAGAAATGATTAGCAGTAAAAAGTGAGACATTAAAAAGAGATTTAAAAGGAGAGCTAGAGGGAGCTAGGGGATGGGGGGGTGCTTTGTTTGTACCTGAGGAAAATAAAAGACATTCTACACAGACACATTTGAATTCTCTCTGCTGCCTTTGCACACAGAAGTTTTATGAATATTTACCTTTCACATGGTTTGGGGAAGAATAAATTCTTTGGCACTATAGTATTGAAATTTGAGAGCAGATTCTCCTGCCCATATGCAAATGCTCATATGAAATGAAGTGCAAAGAGCATCCCAAATAATGTCCCTCCTATAGGGAAGTGCTTTTTTTGATCGTCTCTTTAAAAGTGGGGTGGCTAATGGCCAGGGTGGTTGGACCTTGTTGGTCTGAGTTAGGTACTTCAGATACGGCTTTAGCTCAGTTAGTTCGGAAACACTCAGTAGGACTTTTGCTATTAAAGTTACATTGGTCACTTTAAATAAATAGAATATATGCTCCTAAGTCTCGTAAGTGCTTCTGAACCCATCACCTCCTGACTCCCTGCAGGTAGTACTTTAGGGCTTTCATCTTTAGATGGGGACAGCATGCAGCCAGCCAGGTTTCCTTTACACTCACAGTCAGCCTTAGTGTCCCTGGGGACAAGGGAGGAGAAATTTAATTTCTGGTGTCAGGCTTTTTAAATATGTCTTCCAGATCACGAGTACATTCACATTACACCATCCTCACTGAGACTGGTATAAAGGAGCAGAGCGGCTGTGGAGAGACTCATGTCACCCACTGTGTGTGCCACTGCTCCACAGAGTGACACATCTCATGGCACGTCAGGACCCTCGGCAAGGAGCCAAGTCACACAGCACTCTGCCAGGGACCACGTCTCTGTCACACTGTCCAACAGGACAGCCCTGAGGGCACTGCTGATGAAGTTTACAGAGATGGTCCCCAGAAACCCTTTCAGCTGTGCCGCAGTCATGAAGCAGGCAAAACTGCATGGGATTTATTTGCACTTCCTTCTCATGGACATGCTAAGGGAGGAAGCTCACACTGACCCAGGCAGGGAAGATTACAAGCCTGCACGCCTGATGTCTGCACATGTGTAATGGTGCTCTTGAGCTGTGCTGTCGACATAAATGGTAGGCACTATTCCCTCCCAGGGCACAGGTTTCCCCTGGGACAACCTTCCCTTCTGCCCTCACACACTTTGGTCTCCAGGAAGCTAAAATACAAGCTCCCTAGTTCCCCTTACTGGGGCTTGTTTCACTCTCAGCCCCACAGTTTTGCCGAAGACCTCAAACTCTTAGCTACAGGAAGGAGAGAAGCCAAGTATGATAGCTCTGTCCCCAAAACTGTGCAGCAAAGTGAGCATCCGGCAGTCACGACCAGCCCTGGGCACCTGACACACCAACTGAGCCAGCAGCTCACCTAGGCAGCTCACTCAGGTGTGGGGCAGCCACCATCCAGCTGAAGCCTCGCCCACAAGTCTGGGGGGACTGGGGGTGGCTGTGGGACAGCTCCTCCCAGCCGCCAGTTCCAGGCAGGCCGCTCCTGCATCCTGGCAGCTGGCATTGTCTCTGCTGCAACCACTCCCTGCAGTCTCCCTTTTGCTTTTCTGGCCATGAGGCCATCACCCACTCCTGGTGCTGTCTTGAACAAGCTACGTCAGGATGAGTTCACAACCTTTGGATGGGAAGGCTCAGAATAAAAGAGGAGAGATGGAAAAGAAGTCCCCCCTCCCTGGGGCAGGCCTCTGATCCTCACAGCAGGAGCTCCTACCTCCTTCTCACTATCCAAACCAGAGTCCTTTGAGGGGTTAAACAGAAATACACGGGCCAAGGCCTGTGTAACATCATAATGCCATGCCCCATTCCATGAGTCACAGGAGCAGGCTGCTGCCATAAATGCGGTCACAACACAGCGAAAGTGCAGGATGCAGGATCAGGAGCATGGAAAGTTATAATCGGCAACAGGCTGCATGTAAACCAGAAGTGGGAAGAGTTAGGCTTTCCTCTTCCTCCCCACTGAGGGATCCCAACGCTCCATCCCCACTATCCATCTGTCTCTGGTGATTGTCTAAAGGCTGAGGTGAAAGCCCAGTGTGCTGAACCCCAGGCCCACCGGGCACTTGAGTTGTCTTCAAGCCTCTGAAGAAGCGCCTTGACTTTAGCAGCAGCACTTGTGGCCATAGTGCATGTCCCAGTTTAATTCCTGAATCTGGTTTGTGTTCACCACACCAGCATGAGCCTTGGGAGACAACAGGTAAAATACTAATGGAAGGAATTATGGAAATGCAATTTTGACACATTGGCGAAAGAAGATGAGAGCTGATTATGAGACCTGTCAGCTCCATCCTTCTCTCACCTTGTTGTGTCTGTGTGAATAGAGAAATCAAATTAAAAATGCTTGAATGCATTCAGGAATCCAAAGGGGAATGTATTGATCTGCAGATAAGGTCAGATACAGGCCCTTCAGTTTCTGAGTGGAAGAGGGTGGAACTTCAGATTTGTACGAGCAAGAGAGGAAGTATCTCCAAGGCTGGCCGGAAAGGGACCCTCTGTTATGTTCTTCCTTGTGAGAAATACATTTCCAAAGTTAGATAACAAAAACCAGCTGCCTTGAACGCCTATAGAAAGCACACCCCTGGGCAAACCTGAAAACAGCATCCTTCAAATAACCTCTTACAAGTGGAGAGGGAAAGAAATAAAAATGATAAGGATGTCAGCTGGCCAGAGCCCAGTAGGGCTGTGCAAGGTGTCCGCAGCCCCCTGGACCTGAGCTCACATTTGTGGAGAGGGAAGGCTGACCTGATCTTTCCCTAATCCAGAACGAGTTTTGTTGGCAGAGATAAGAATATCAGTTACCTGAATGTTAAAAATTTCCCCAACTTTTTTTCAAACTTCTTCTCCTGAGAATGTTCAGACTAAAAAGTTATAAAAATACCATTTTCTCTCTGTGTCCCTTGTTATTTTTTGCATTTCATCTCAAGGCCCATTGCTACTTCTTAAAGGGAAGAAATAGGCTTTTGACTGGAATAATGACAATTTGGAGGCCACAGTTTCGCTCCATTGCAGATCTTTGCCTATGTCTGATATACATGAATTCAAAGGCTGGCGCTTAGATCTCAGACAGGATAAAGCCAATGTTTGCTTCAGAAGGATTTTCTTTGGGAAGAGTACATTTTTTTGTAATCGCAGAATGACATATTGCTCTGGGGTTATAAAGAGAATTTTATATTTAAAAAGCTATCTCCAAGATATGTGCTCCTTTTACTCAGCTATAAGCTAAGCAAAACAGAAGGAGAGAGAGAGAGAGAAAATGAGAGAAAATGAATTAGCTTGAACTTTTGCTGAGATAAATATGGCCTGATCTTTTAAGTTCAGTTCATGGAAGCAATCTCCCTGAAATCAGTGGGGTTTTACCCACGTACTTGGAAGCAGACCTTGGCCCCATATGGCTGAGCACTAAAAAAAGTGCTTTAAATACATTAACTAAATTTGGCTGTAATTAGAGATGGGACTCAGCAAAGTACCTGCCTCTCTTGGGTCTCCACAGCTGCCCCTGAAGTCATGTGTGTCATGGCTACATCAGGGTCAGGTGCCGTGTGAATCTCTTGTCCCTCCTCCTGAACACATCAAACCCTTGCAGCCTCTGGTGCTTTTGGCAGGATCTCAGGACCTCATGGACTGATGTCAGCCACAGCAATGGAGCACATTGGGCTGAAGGTGAACTGGGTTGCCAGTGCTCGCACCTTAGCTGAGCAGTGAGGGGAGACCAGTAAGTGGGGGGAAATGATTTTGCTCTGTGCCCTGGTCCAGAAATGGCAAAACTGACTCACGTGTGCAAAGCAGCAAGGGAAGCACTGGCCTCTCCTCATCTGGCTGAAATTGTGTTAAAGTGAGAGAAGGACAGGGGGTGTGTGTGTGCACGTGTGTGCATGTGCAGGAGAACCAGAGCAGTGTGCCTCCCTCTGCCCCTACCCCCCTTTCTTTGCAGAGGTTTGAGATCATCTGCTTTTCACAGGCATTGAAAACTAGTGGGAAAACTGAAGCCGGATTGTGACTGGAAGCTAATGTAGTCTACATGCAGCAGACATCTAATATGATGTTATTTATTCCCATAGATCTGTTTATTTTGTTTTCAATTTACCAAACCCTGTGACACATTCCCAAAGGTGCCTTGTTGTACAATACGTTGCACACAGTAAGATATTCAGCCTAATTCACTCTTTGTTTTGTTTCAGTTCAGCTGCATGAGGGCACAAATGCATCTGTGTTATATCTTCTCCTGTGACTGATGTTGCAGACTATTGCCATAGGGTTTTGTGAAATGGGATCTTAGTTAATCTAGGGCATTGTCTTTGTAGTGCTAAATTCTTATTTGCAAACATAATGTTCTGGCATCGATGCAACAGGGGAATATTCGTTGTTTTTTTCTTGTTTGGTTTTTTTTTCCTCTTTTTTTCTGTTTAGAATAGACTCTATATATGTGTTTTTAATAAACTTTTATTCTAAAGCTTTTTTCTCCCTGTTCTGCATCTGATCTGAGGCATTTATAACACATTGCAACACGTCAAATTGATGTCTTTAGCAAGTCAAGCCAAATATTCATATAACCCATGTGCCCAAACAGAAAATGTACACTGCTATGGAGAAAAGTACCTGATGTTTTTTAAAGCATCCACAGGAAGGCAATTCTAGCCTTTAAACATACACACACATACAGACACAGACATAAAGAACAGATTTGGAAAAAATCGTCCGTCTATACCCTGGAAGGATGGTATCACTTAGAAATCAATGGCTTTCCTTTGCACTTTTTTGCAAGCTCTCATGCTTTCATTTTTCTTTTATTTCAGGAACGTGTTGTTCTTTGGTATACTGAGGACCTGGTCTGAGGAACTGGTGCAGAATCAGGAATTCCAAATTGGATGATATTATAAAAGTGTGCTGCAGACAAAATTTGATGTAAACAGGATCTGGAACAGATTTGATGAGATTGTGAAAAAATGAAGATGGGATGCAGATTCATTAATAAACAGCCTGTGGGTAGTGAGCATAAAGCCTGATTGATCACAATTACTGCAGTTCATAACTGGAAAACCAGACGTCGGAGGACACGCACAAGGTAAAGCTGGTCTGACATCAGAGCTGAGCCTCATCTATTTATTGTGTGGCAAGTGCAGAAATCCAGCTCTTGCTTGTGATGGGTATGTTTCCATAAGAGCATTTAGAGTGGTTTAATTTTCACTTCAGCAATCTTTCAGACTGACTATCAAAGAGGCTTTCTTAGAAAGCGGCTTGGATGAAGAAACCAGATCTCCCACACGTGCCTTGTCTGGCACAGCAGAACTGGGGGCTTCACGTTGAATTAACTCCCAGAGCTCTGTGCAAACAGATGACTCCTCATCACCAGCTATTCCTGCCGGGAGCTGTGCTCATGTCCTTGGGAGCACAGGCAAAACAGGCCCTGTGAACTGCCACTTGCCCGATGGGGCAGCTCTCTACTGCATGGCTGGGTGAGTGTGTTAGGTGAGCAACCACGGCTGGCAGGTGAGTTAAGGATCATCTTGTAGGAGCACTCAAAGCCTGGCTCTTCCCTTTGTGCCAGCTCCTACAGTAGAGAAAACCTCATGCAGTATTGTTGCCTGTATGGACAACAGCCATGTCAGCTCCAGGCTCCCTCTGCAGAAATGGAAATTTGCTATTACGTATCTGCGGCAGGAACCCCCAAAGCTCCAAACTGGAGTAGTCGGGGCCAAGGAGAAGAGATGTGGTGCAGCAGTGAGAACAAAGATTCTTCTTCTGCCCAGTGCCCACATCAGTCCCTGGTGTCTGGTTTGTGGGAACACTGAGCACGCTCACAGAGAGGGACACCAAAGGCCATTGGAATCAGAAAATCATATTTGGGTTGAAAGGGACTTTAAACATCAACTATTTCCAATCCCCTGGAACAGGCAGGTGCCAAGAACACAAGAAAGGTGTTATGACGGTAACATAACAGGGATATCTCCCTATTTACCTAAGCCTTAGAAACTCAATGTCTGTGTTAGCTCAAATGAGGCCCCACAAATGGTTGGAGATCTTTCTCTGTACTCTGTAGCTCTCCATCTGTGAAAGAAGAGAAACATTTCCTCATACCTTAGTGGGGCTAAAGGAGGACAAAGCCATGATGGCTTGGGAAGCACTCACACACCAGAGTGACAAGTACCAGAAGAAATGACCATAGAATATGACTCATCCTGCCTCTGGAGCAGGCTTTCAACAGCATGCAATAAACCAGGCATGGGGCCACCCACTAAACCACAGAGACAAATGACTGAAAAGCTGTAAAGCTGTCGAGTGAGCCCCTGCACCCATCTGTGGCACGGCAGAGCTCATGCCCTGCACTGCTGGGGTGCAGTCACTCCCATGCTACAGATGAACCATGGCTGGGCTGCTGGGACAGGAGCCCCACTCGTGCTGCTGAGTGTCGAGTGAAGGAGCAGGAGCTGAGACATTAACTCACCTTAGAAGAATAGAGGAAAATAAATGGATCCCTGATTCTTTGCAGGGGCTTTGAGGGCTCACTATTGGAAAAGGGCCACTTTAGGTCTCTAGTAGGCAGGCCCAGCAGATGGGGACAAGAGGACAAACCCAGCACCCAGGGCAGAAGAGCAGACTGGTAAGAGTTTATGCCACCTTTGCACTTTGTCTGTTGAGTCTTGGAGTTAGATGCTAACAGAATGTAAGAGCACAAAAGTTTATTATCTTCCCTTGCTGACTCCAACAGGCATGGTGCCTAACACTTGACTCCTGCTGCTTGGCAGCAGGCTTTTGTCCACATTATTGATCTCCCACAGATCATACCATAGCCCAGCAAGACACTTTCTGTAGCAGAGTGGTCCATCTGCAGGATGACCAGATATGTAGCTACTCTGCTCCTGTCAGAACCAGCCTTTTACCTGTAGGAACAAGAAATTCACTCATGGACTTGAGGAAAATAAAAAGAAGCCAGGGGCTCTAAAGACTGTCACAGGTCACTCAGCATTTCTCTTGTGGATCCAAGCTACCAGACAGAAATGCTCCTGGAAAGTTCTGCTTCCATTTGCTTTAAATATCTACAGTACCAGCTGTCCCTGAATTTATCATCATAGCTTGCATATGGATTTAAGGCAGGAATCTGAGCAGAAACGCCCCACACGGTGCCTAGCTGCTCTGAGCCAAAGCAAGGGAGCCATCCTGGTGTTTGGATGCATCCCTCTAGGTTTCCTTTCACCCGCCATCCCCACCAAGCTGCTGCCAGCCAACAGTGCCATTACGTCTGTTCAATGTGCCACCGCAGTATCAACCTCTCTGCTGCCCTGGCAGGAGCAGGCGGTTGTCTGGGGATATCCATGTCCCTATCTGGGTCCTCAGGTACAAACACAACCCGAGTTTTCCCTTTGCTTTTTCCTTCTTAACCCTGAATTAAAGAACAAGAATAAATCAGCTTAATTATCTGCTCTGCAAATTCATAGGCAAAGCTTACAGATTCCAAGCAAAAATGAAGAGAAGAAAGAGTAAGGACGAGAGAATGGCCAGATGTCCCTAGCAAGTGAAAAATCCTCCTGGAGCTGGGCATCTGGATTTCACAGCTACCAAACACCAGCAATCACCACCATATGCTGAGCAGAAAACACAAACCTGTTCTACACCCCCAGCGACAGAGGAACACATTGGCAGATAGAAGAGGCTTAGCAGGATTTGGGGGAAAGTCCTGAAACTCTCTCAGAGTAAGACATCTGCTAGCAAGGACTTTATTTGCCACAGAAAAGAGTCCTTTCCTTCCCCTGGTGACCCCCCATATCTGGATGAGACAAGTCTTCTCTGTGGGTGCCTCCCCTCGTGGGAATTTGGAGGTGTTAGAAGACCACGCCTGACCTGGAGTGCCTACAGCATTTGCTATGGCCAGATCTCAAAACCTGATGCTGTGTCCTGCATGGCAGCACAGGGTCAGTGAAATGTGGCCACCAAGTCACCTGCCTCTGCCCTGGGCACTGGTGGAGAAGAAGGAGAGAACAGAGAGGAGGAGGGAGTTGGATTTGGGTTCCGTGTATGTGCTGGAAAGGCACATTGGGTTTTGCCTTCCTAATATATCTGCCCCTTGTCTTTCAGCTCTGATATGTGGGGCTTTGTTACGTGTGAGCAGTCGTGGCTTTTGGTTCCTGATAATTCAGTTCTGCTCTCAGAACCGCTCCTTAACAAGCTTGGTTCCTAGCAGACCAAGAATCAAGAGTTCTGACTCCTTCCCTTGCACTTGCTCAATCTTTTTTTCTCCTTTGTCTGACCAGATATCCCCTTGTGACACTCAGCTTATCCAACCAGACCTCCCAAGGAGCTGGATTACTTTCAAAATCTGTCTGTTGAGCATTGCACGGACCCTGAAGCTCATGGTTACTTACATAGCAAGGGATGCATCCCAGCAGAGGCAACTAACTAATCACCTGTTCTTCTGCTCCCTGAATAACCAGGTGGTTCACTCCCAAACATGACAAACTGGCAATGGGAATCTGTGTGTAGGATCTCTGAGAAGGTGAATCAAGACACGTAAAAGCTGTAGTAAGTAATGAGGATTCAAAACAGTAAGAAAGGAGGATTCCAAGCAGTAAAAGTGATCAGAGGCTTGGGGAATATGGAAGAAAAGCCACCCCAGAATTAATCTACTACTGCCAGGGGGATTGCTACTCTTACTCATCAGAAATTCCCAGAACCCGATGGCTCTCAGTTAACGCTGACCTCCAGGGCAGGACTACGCAGTACAACTGGTCGTTCAAAGTAGCCTTGATAAATGTGTTGCTGCCAGAAGACAAGAATGTGTTTAAAACAAGGTCAGGAGTCCTGTTACATCACAGGACATAATCCTGGTTTGTGTATACACACACATCAATTTCAATTGCACGGTACGTGCTGGATCTACCTGTCTATGGTGGATCTTTGCTTCTCTACCGCTGCTCCCAAATCTTTGGCCACCATTTAAGAACATCCTGACAGAAAAAGGCAAGACTGGTTTTGTACAAGTGGAGTTGGTGAAAGCTACTGGCTTGTCCTCTTCCTGGTCAAAAATTACCTTCTGATGATGATGAAAATCCCATTATAGTCTACTGTTTTGAAAAAAAAAAAGCTTTAAATACTCAATGTGTTCTTTTTTTTTCCTCCCACCAGTTAAAAGAAAAGCCTGTCTTCATTTGCTGGGCATATTAGATACCTTACTTAAATAGCCAAAAAAAAAAAAAAAATCCCTTTAAAGCAGTACCTAACATGCACAGCCACTGAAGGAATTAGTCCCAGATCGAGGGCTTCCTATTAGCTTTATTTAATACATATGAAGGACCCTGCTTTGCTGTCCCGATTGCACACACAAGGCAGATTCCACAGTGTACTGCATTTGGTCTTGAACGCCTATTTTCCCCATAGTTTTATTTACCATTCTTAAAAAGGATAAACAGAGAGCCATGTGCTTACATCTTTTGAAGTGCGTATTTCCTCATGCTCTACAAGAGGCTTCTTTGAACACTCATCATTCACAATTGTACTCTTGGAAGTTTTAGCAATATTTGTTTCAGATAAGTTTATTTTTATATGATTGATTGAAACCTCAGGCTGCAATTAAGAAAATTGCAGCGAGAACCATTAAAGGAGTAGCGTCATTTTCCCCCCTTTCCTCTAAAATGTCAGGTTTCAATGTCACCGCGAGATAACCCAATCGCGTGCTTGTGCACCCGGGCTGGAGTAAGTGGAAAACCGTCTGGAGTACTAATTACAAACGACTGGAAATAATGACACGAGGGAAGGAAAATGAAAGGCCCCGGTCCCTATCACTTACCCGCCCAGGTGTGTGTGCGCAGAGATGCAGGTTATTGTGGAGACATCTAGTTAGTAAATACACAAACATCCATCCCCACTTGTAGAGCAGCCTCGGTCCCTCCCCCATCTCCCTCAGTCTCTCTGCCCTTTCTTTCTCTCCAATTATAAACCAGCACCAGGTTTTCTCATCAGCCATCTCCATGTCTCCAAATGGCTTTTCAGTGTCAGGCCTATCAGGAAATTAACTCATCATGCAGTGACAGCTGCTAATTTTTTCCCCTTACATGTCAGATGGATCGCCTGCTGAAGCTAATAATGAATCACCAATCCCTGATTAGAAGGTGCTTCCGAAACATATAACTGCCATCTGAGCTAACTTTTTTCTTCATATAAAATGATATCACCCTAGAGGAGCAGAAAACTAATTGTATTCTTCAACAAGATAGAATGGGGGTAGCCTGTTTGAGTGAGCCACACGCTATCTTAAATTATGGGCTAATATTCAGTAAAATAAGTAAAAACTCACAGCTCTTCTTTGTTTTGCCAAACGAATGACCTTTTTTTCTGTTACTTAATCCTCTCACTTGAACTAACTTAGTTTCAAATTTCAGTCTTCACCCTTCTTTCTTTATTCTGTTTACAGCTTTTGCGCTCAGGAAGTCTACTGAGCAGGGAAAGTTGGAGAAAAGCCCCAGAGGTTGCTTTACGAGGCCTCTGCCTACCACAGCGCCAGCTCCTTGTACTGCTCTGCCAGCAGCTCGAGCCCCACATCCCTCAGTCCCCAGGATTTTCTGAAGGGGACTCACCTGCATTTCAAGTGCAGATTCAGCTCAGGGCCAGCCCAAGGCACAGGAACTTTTAACACAGAGATTCCTACAAGCTTTCACATGAGCTGAATCCACTGTCCACAAAAATCACAAATGTATTTCTTCTGGGACTCAGAGCTAACACTCCTGGTATTAAAGCAGCGTTTGAAAATGACAGCAGTGCTTGCAGGACTATGCACAATCCACATGTGCGGAACCACAGCACATCAACTCCCTGGCTCATCTCACTTCCAGAGCGGAGTGCAGCTGGGAGTCACGCAGAATGGTATATTGCTGTGGGCCCTTTAGGTGGTGTTGGGTTTTGGGGTTTTTGTTATAGGAAATATTTCTCTAAATATAGTTTCCAGCTATCTCTTATCTCCCATTTTTCCTTAAAGATGGAGCCTGAATTCAGAGGCCAGGATACACTGCCTCAGGAGCTGTGTATCTGATTCTTAAGAAAAGGACTGTGAAACTACTTGCTGGAGATATCTCTTCTTTCTCTGTCTTCACCTAGGATTTTTGGTTCACTTTTAATGGCATTTGTTTTAGCTTGGTTGGTTTTTTGTTTGTTTGTTTTGGTTTTTGTTTCTTTTTTGTGTTTTGTTTTGCTTTATTTTTGTTTTTGTTTTGGTTTGTTTGGTTTTAAATTTATTTATTATTTATTTATTTTCCCCCTGCATACTAGTTCAGTGGTTCTTAAATATTTACATTTTTACCTGTTTGGCATTGTCACGGTATAATACAACTTTATTAATGCTTCTTCAGAATGGATAACAAAGAGAAAATTAAGCCAATGGCTCTGGCAGTCAGAACATCAGAAGGCAACTGACTGACATGGGAATACTGCCCCCTCAACAATCACTTCCATTACAACACAGCCCTTGAATTCCCTGGAGACAGGCAACTGAAGGTATTCAAACCAAAAGGGAAAACCCACTTGTAGTGAATGGCTGCCTGGGATGGGCACCTTCCTAAATCCACCACACAGGTTCTGTGATGCTCTGACAGTGGACACTGCCTGTGGCAAAGGGCCCCCGCAGCTCCCGAGCCCGCTCTGGACATGTCACAGGCACCTCAGCAGCACCATGCACGGCCCTTGGAGGGTCAAGGCCTTTTCAGGCGCTGCTCTACTCCAAGTGCCTCCCTCTGCTGCCTAATCTTCCCTGCTCTCCAAGGCAGAAGGCATGGGAATGCTTGGAAGATCCATAGAACAATTCAGCTCATCTCCTCCCAGATTATGATATGGGACAATGCCAGGAGCTCTGGCACAGAGGGGAGACAAATGCCAGAGACATGTTTCCTAGGCCCTGGAAGAGATCTGCCATACCCTCAACTTTCAGTGTATGGCACAGAGTGTTTTAGCACAGGGTTGAGGCAGTGCGTGGAGTCCTTAAGCAGGATGACAGCACAGGAACGAATGTCACCCTTGATTTTTTCTAATGTTACATTTGTAGGGCACTAATAAGTTAACTTTAAAGTGCACATTAAAAAGAAGAAGAAAAAAGGCCCTAGGAAAATATTACCTCTCCTGATCAGGCTGCACTCAGAGAAAAGTATCGTTAACCTGAGCTCCCAGGTAATTACAGCACATGGTAGGTTAGTGAATCCTTTCCAGTGCTCCCAAGCACAGGAACATCTACCACTGGGGCTTTTTTTTTTATGCAAAGGTCTGCTCTTTTCATTGTGCATACAATGTGATTGCTGGTTTGACACTGCAGGCTACACTGGTTTTATGAAGGATTAAATGCCACCTGAGACATATTTATCCTAAATAAATCACAAATGGTAAACTGCAGCATGTCAGTGTCAACACCCTGTACTGCAGCAGAAAGGTTAGCCATACAGGACTAAGCATAGCGAAGAATTAGCATCCAAGCTGCAAGACCACAGGGCTACAGTTAACAGGAGAAATGATCAAGAAGAAATATTTCCACTGAAAAACATTCAGTTTTTTGAACATCTGTGAGAGTCTTGCAGAGGGCCATCATTTTGTAAAGGTCACCTTTTTCCTGATAACAAACGGGAGTTGATCCTGTCACTGTTTGCTGAAGACAGTATTTAAGAGTAAGTGAACAGCCTGTCACTTTTAAGAAAGATGAGCAAGTCAAACTCGCCTAATTATGAATCTTGATGTCTAACTTGAAATTTACTTTTTTGGGGGTTTGACAAAGACACAACCTCAAGTCTTGGAAAATAATAAAATTTCAAAAATAATAATAATAAGAGATGAAGAGGCAGCAAGATCTTATAGCTCCAGTATGAAGCACCTTTTCTCAGCAGCCCTATCAGAAAATACATTTTTAAACAGTTGCTTCAGGAAGGAACTATTGTTTTATCCTACCCCAACTTTCTTACAGTTGATAATTTTAAGATATTAAACATGATAGGAAACCCAGTTATCTCTAGAGTCAGCATGGCTTATACCCTAAACACTTACACAATTATATTAAGCATGCATGAGGCACACTTCAGAAATTAGATTCTTTTATCTTTATCTATCTAGCAAGCTAGAGAAAGGAAAAGAGAAAAGAGAAAATGCACAGACATAACAGATAGCATTTGTTTGCTCCTGCTGAATGCCAGTTCTGTTTATTGTTTAATATTAAAAATCATGATGCTTCATTTTAATGCTAACATTTTATTTGAAAGACAAAAAAAAAAATCCCCAAACCTTGCCAGTTTATATTTTACAATTTTTCTAAAGAAACAAGCAGTTTTATCATGAAACAAATCTTTTCAACATGAACTTGCATTGAACAATTGCAGTATATCCACAAGTAAATAACTGACATTCTGGACTAAGCAAGAAATACAAGGTCACCTTTTTTTCCCCCCTACTTGTTAATGTCAATGTCAGAATTTTCTTTAAATATCCTCCTAACATTTGAGAAGTAGCTCACAAAATGAACTGCAAAATGGTATTTATATGAAGCACTATTTATAAGAAAAGCAAAACACTGACGGTGACAATATTTTTTTCAAAAAATGCACATTTCTTATGTAGGACTCTCATCTAAAATTAAGTGGAAGTTACAGGCATCAAGTTCTTCTCCCAAATATGTATAATCAAGGATTTTCTGAAGTGCAGCTTTTTTGAGTTCTTCTTTAGGGAAAGTCTTATGTGTTGCCATGAAAGAGTAAAGTACTATGAAAACTTTCATTTTAGATGCAAAAAAATCCTTATTTTGATGACATATTTTTAGCCAAGTATGTTTTAAAGTAAGATTTTAAAAAGCAAAATGTCACCTGTTCTACTTTAAAATGAAGAAGGGTACCCAAAACTGTATATAAGCTACCTGTTCACCTTGCTATTGTGGGGTTTGTATTTTTTTGCATATTTATCTGTTCACAAAATATACATGTAAGTGCATTTTACTCCTGTGATTATGTTATACAAAAATGACAGAAGGCAGGGAATTACCCTGAGAAAAAAACATTAAGACAAAAAATCAACAAAGAAAGCACTGAACAGAACAATTCCTATTTTGGGCAGGGGGCTTTTTATCCTGTTTTGTACCCAAGTATGCTTGTTTTATAATAATCCCATACAATAGAGCTATTTTAACAAAATTGTATTATCCTCTTCAGTGAACTCCTCCTGGTAGCAGGGCACATATTTGTTACCTGGCTAGGAGGAGGTTCTACTGAGAAGGCTTTACAGAAAACGTTCCAGGAATACAGTGCCTCCATGATTCTGGTAATATCCAGCTCTGCTCTGCACCCAGCCTACAAGCGAAGCTCTTCATGCTTCTTGTACTTTGTTATAATCTCTCTGGCCTTGAATTACCTGTGAGCCACTCTCTGTATAAATGACCATGCTTGTTAACTGTTCTCTCGCTCTATCAGGGGCTACAGTTTCTGCTTTTATAGCAGTACCAGCCTGCAGAATATCTTGGGACCCAGCTGTCTCTATCACAGCATGTGAGTACACACCAGGCTCATCCTGCATGTCTGGTGGCAATTCTGTGACGATGTAGTGCGTTGCACCTTCAGAGAAGTCACCATCAGAACCCTGAGCCATGGCTTGAGCTAATTCTTCAGTGACAATAATCTGTGATATTTGCCCATCCGACTCCACTAAATCCATGTGTTCACTCTGGACACTGAGCGTGTGGCTACCAGCTTCCTGCATAATTATCTGAGAGCCTTCTCCAGCTACCATATGCACAGTCCCTTCCTCATTTACAATGACCTGGGTGACACCTTCTTTCATGAGCTGGTCGGCCGCAGCCGTGTCACACACAGCAAACTGCAGCACTCCTTGCACCACATTCTTGAAGGCAGCCTGAGCTCTCTCCTGAGATGCAATTATAGCCGATGGGTGCATGACCCGTGTCACTACTTCCATAGGTTTGGTATCTTCCTGAGTCTCCTGAACTTCATGGAACATTTGTATTTCTTGTCCCTCTGCATCACTGGGAATGCTGGGCATCTCTGGGTTCGGCATTTGCAAGAAGTCTTTGTGGCCAGACCTACATCTGTCAAGGAGTCCCGATTTGTTTTCTGCTTCACCCAGCTCTGTCACGGCACAAAGCAGGGCATCTAATGCCGAGGAGGACTCTGGCGGATGGACTGTAGCCTCAGAAGCATCTAAAACTTCTTGTCGCATTATCTGCTGCAGTACCGCACTACTGGAGTCGGGAACCGCGTCTATTTGAACGGCCTCCTCCATGTCAGCTCCCGCTCCTTCAACCACTACCACCTGTGTGGCACCATCTGCTAGCTGCTCCGTAAGGATCTGCTCCGGAACCACACTACTCACGTGGGAGCCATTTTGGTTTGTGGCTATGACTTGCCCATCCTCTGTGATGTGGACCACCCTGGCCATCTGCCCTGCCATTGCCAGCGTCTGCAGGGTGGCTGCTGCTGTCTCTTCCACGGAGGCGTCAATGGCGAAGTCGCCGTCGTATCCTTGAATAATAATGAACTGCTGAACTTCTTCGGGTGACTGTGGCTGTCTCCTGCTGCCCCGAAAGGCCTTCTCCTTCACTGGAGAAACCTCTCCCAGTGCTGCCGCAGTAAAAGGGCTCGTGGTTTCCACAAAAGTTGCTCCTTGCCCCTTCAGCCGGCACTCATAGGACTTGGACACAATGCCTACAAAACAAAAGATGTTGTTAATGTGGTATCATGCCAAGTTATCAGTCCATTACTTTAACGAAGTGTAGCTTAAATGGAAAAAAATTCCTTGACAATTTTTAGATTTCATTGGCAGAAAACATAGATAAAATGAGCAAATGAACAAAACCAATTTGCATGTTTTCCAAATAACATATTTACAGGTTGAAATAATTGCTAAGTATAACAATTCTGCAGCTTATTAACAATTTAAATGTGTTTTTAAAAATATTCTGTCTAAAAAAAGACCAGATAAATACAGTATACAGTTAAAAGCCATTAACACATCTTTTATAGAAGATCTTATTGGTGATATTTCAGTACTCCAGTAATGAATTTCAGGATTGTATATTACATTAAGCATATCTTGGTGTGAAAAACTGTGGCTGATCTTCTTAATACCCTGCTTTTGCTGGTGAGGTGATTGCCTTGCTGTCATTTTGATGTCATTGTCTTTCCCTTCCTTTTCCATCCAGCACCTTCTCCAGCACATGTGACTGACTCAGTCACTAGCCTAGTTACCTGGAAAAAACACTCAGTAGTTTTCTCACCCTAAGCAGGATATTCCATAAAATCTCACCCAGAGAAACCCCAATTACATGTCTTATTTCTGCATTAAATCAATTAACAAACTGTAATACCTGTAACCTCCATATTCCAGCTGCTTGCTGTGCCACCCAGTTTGGTTTCATGTCATTGAAGGTTTCCTTCTCAATTCTCACCACTAACAATAAAACTTCGGCAAGGCAAATGGTGCCCAAGGCTGTACATAGTCAAGGCCATCACCCTCCGAGCATGGCCTGCGTGTTTTTGGGAAGACATAAATGAGAGGACCCTGTGACCAGCTTTGAGGATGTCCATGGAAGGACAGCTCTATCCCTAGATGTCTCTCCATGGCAGCGCCATCCAGAAGCACCTATGAAGCTCCTCCATGTGCTGGGAGCAAGCTGTGGGACACAACCAGTGCACACAGAGAGAAGAGTGGGTGCTGGACATTGCAATCGAGGTGAGGGTCTAATGACAGATGGGCCTTGGGAAGGCTGATGAAGTCCATGCTGCTGAGACTACCCAAACCCACACTCCAGTTTAAATTCACCTACACAAACTGAAATTACATCCCTGGAATAACAGGTGTAGCATCTTATCACTAATGCAAATAGCTGTGCAATGGCTTGCTTGGGATAAAAACAGGCAAGAAAAAAAGCAACACTTAGAGTGAAATTTCAGGCTAGCACTGTTCAAGCCAGTTCTAGTGAACAGTGTGCTTCATTGAACTCAAGAGACCAGGAAAATTATACTAAAGCTGGTCTAAGGGGGCTCTTTCACTCAAAGCGAGCTGTCAGACCTTGATCCCACAGAGAATTAAAATGGGCTCTAAAAAACAGACTCATTTGCTTAAAGGTAAGTTCACACTTATAAGCTGATTTACTCCAAGACTGAGTACTTGGTGCCTTGCAGACTCTAGCAACTTGATATGTTAAGGTACATATCAAGCTAAAACTCCAAAATAACATCAACAATTAAAAGACTGAGCTCTTATACTGGATCTATCTGTCCGTCCGTCCATCCATCCATCCATCCATCCATCCGTCCATCCATCCATCCATCCGTCCACCCACCCACCTATCCTTTTTTCTATTACAGAGCTTCTGGTAGAGAACTGTACTGTGAAGCACAAAGAAGTAGTTTTGTCAATCTGAAACACTGCAAATCACCTTCACAAGTCTAAACTGATGTTATACATCTTTCTTATTCCTAGTTTGCAAGGCAGGTTATCTTTGGAAAAGGAAATTAACGATTTAAACCATTAGAGTGTTTCCAGGTGATGCTGCATAAAAATCTGGCACATGCACTTGAAGTATATTTTGTCAGGTATAAGCAAGAAGTAAGCTTACTGTGGTACGACTGGTTCTTATTCCCACTTTTCCTGTGCTCTCTGTAGGCACTGACATTCACACGACCCCCCAAAGAGCAGAAAGATAGGAAGGGGAAATCAACATAAAATGACAATTATCTTAGCTCCTCCACATTTTATAATAGAGTATAAGTAATTCTCTCAGGAATCTTGCTTTGTTGACAAGATAAAAGAGGAGCCTGGCAATAATGTGGCACAAAATCAAAATAACTCCACAAATCATGCATTTTCTGCCGGATTTCAAAATCAAAATAACTCTACAATCATAATTTTCACATGCACACACAGAAAATCATGACATCTTTCTCCTAAGATCATAATAATTTATGTACAGGATGCAGCGTCAGTGTATTGAGGAAGTCCGGGGTCTGGGGAAGGGAAAGAAAAAAGAAATTTGCCCTGTTTTCATCTCCTCAAATAAATGCCGTGCCTGTGAATCCATGCAACTCCAGTCTTTACTGTGCAATTGAATGGGAAGTCTCCTGGGTGAAGAGCTATCCAGTGAATCCCTCGCAGCACTGATAATTATGCCATTCTGACTGCTTACTTAATCTATTTGAATCCAGAGGTGAGTTAAGCCACTTCCTGACCATTAAAGTAAACTACATGGGTAAATACTGCTGTCACTAAGGGGTGTGATGAAGCTTAACTACACCAACATCTTAACCTCAGCTCAGTGCAACCCCAGCTATTCCATCACAGTTCATAAATGCGATTGCAGGTCCATCTTTTGATTCAGCAATTTAATAACTTCGAGTGCTGTCAGTACTGCTTTGAAAAATGGCTCCTATAAAATGTAACAGCCTCAATCAGATTGTAAAAGATTCACCCACTGAAGATTCTTCCATTTCAACTATAATGAATTAATGTTGAGCTGTGTAGAAGTTCAAGTGTCATTTAAACTAATGTGAATCTACTGTAACTTTAAATTTTAACTGGACTATGACCAAGAATTTACTGGGAACATCAACTTCAATTTTAGTGATTTTTCAGGGTAAATATGAATTGCAGATTTTACTGGTTTTCTTTTGTTTTAACAGTGAAAAGCCAAGTAGGGAAGATATTTAGAAAACAACAGATTTTGAGGCTTAGCTGGTATTTCTATAATGAAGCACTGGAATCCAACACAACATCTGTAGGAATTTTTATGTATTTAAGGAACATGTCACATTATTGGACTGTATGTAGCAACAAACCACGCTGTCCCAGTAGATCCAGCCTGCCTCTTGCCCCCTCTTAAAAACGGGTAAGGAGAAGGGGTAAGTGTTGGCTGACACGGCAAACATAAGCTGCAATACAAGCCCACATTAATATTAGGAAAAGTGGACTTGTTGCTGATTGCATGTCATTGCAAATTAAAAATATACACAAATAGGCATTAAAATGACAAAATATAATGATACAAGAGCTCATATTCAGACAATTTGTAAGGAGGTGTTTCATATCTAGGGGTGCAATGATCAGAGAATTGGTTTCTTTCCAAGAAGTCTGTCATTTCAGCAGAGCCATTATTTATCAGTTGGAGTCCTGAGTGACTGTGAGTTTTTTTATTTGAAAATGTCAGGATATTTTAGACATTAAATCCATATTAGCAGGTTATTTTAATTCTCTGAGACCACAAACTCCTGAAATAGGACTAAAAGAAATGCTTTGATGTTTAATGTGTGTCTGGGAAACTACAAATAGGGCTTAGTACCTTTTCCCCTCTCTCTTACTCAATACCTGACTTCCTTTTGTGTGTCTGTTTTATTCTTTTGTTACTGTCATCATTTGTTCCCCACAGAATAAATACCTTATTCTTTTGTTAAGCTTACATTTAATTAAAATGTACAGGATTTGTGCAGTAAACTCGAATGAAACAAATAAAACAAGGGCCCCCTCTCTTGAAGGCATACGTTGTGAATGAAAAATGTCATTACAGACTAAAAAATTTTGCAGTAAACAGGGCCTACAGAGAGAAGTTTCCCCCGTAATGACATCCATAAAATACACAAATGGCACTTTTAGTACCATCCTGAATATGGCATTTTCTGTGCTCTACACACAATCTAAATGGTTTGATCATAGAGCATAATACTCCTTTGGGTTTATAGAACAATCAATGTTCCATAAAATGATGTATTTATCCAATAGTAGGCTCAGCAGTTACTGGTGTATGACATTGTAGGACACTGGCTTTGTACTGTTCAGCAGCACACATGCTGGCTGTAAAACTTATCTAACACTACTTCAACAACTTCATCTCATCTGTGTCAAGTAATTTGTTGAAGCCTCAGCTTGGTTTAAAAAAACTTGTAATAAAAATTCATAGAATTTTCAGGAGAATGAAAGCTGATGACAATAGAAAGGTCACATTGTGGCGCCACTCGTGGGGTCGGAGGTCAGCCGCAGTTCTAAAACAGAAAG
>WEIT01007280.1:328611-364573 GCA_013389985.1 Dryoscopus gambensis | reverse complement strand
AAAGTTAAAACCTTAGGCATCAGTGGGAGCTCTGGGTCCTCATGGCTGCAAGGGTACCATACACAGGGCATGCTAATGCTCCTAAGAATTCTGAATAACTGGAGCCTTCAAACTCAATTGTCACATGAGCAATAGCTTTTATTTTAACATCTACTTCCTGTCCCTATCAGTCAAGGAGGTTTTTGGCCATAAATCCGTTCCTGTTTGTGACACCTTCAGACACGGTGCTGAAGCACAAAGAGTACATGACGCTCAGTCAAGCACTTTCCCTTCCCTCACTGTGGCACTGAAGGACTCAGGCAGGTGATTTATGCTTCTTGCTTGTGGGAAATCCCATGGGGAAATGAAGCCTTCTGTCTTCAGAGCAGGATTTGAATAAGTGTGTCCTGAAGCCACACACAGCGTGAGAAGTGAGTGAGGAGGATGGCAGTGAATGAGTACAGAGCAGTCAGAGCACTTGGAGAACACACAGAGAGAAGTGCTTTAAGAGGAAAAGATAAAAAAGAACTAGGATCACTCAGCTCCAGAATTTATCACATTTCAATCTCACAGAAGAGATGAACTACAGTTCTCCAGGATGTACTTAATTTCTGACGTTTTCTGTCTTTTAAATGCTTGACCTGACAACTTTTACAGTGTTTAATACATTTCTGAGGGTGGGGATTTGTACACATACCCACTCACAAGCCAGGTGTGTGCAATATAGTTACCTAACATACACATTAAGTACATATTTGAATTCAAAAGCACTTCTACAAAGAAGTTTTTAGTTACCATCACTCTTATAAGTGATATTCCTCACTTAGGGAAGTGGTGGATTTTATTCGTGATGTCTGAGCTTTATAAAACCTCTGGAGAGGAGTGGGTTATGTAAAGATTGTTTCTTTAGTTAGACCAACTTGCAGTCTATGTTAATAACCAATCTGCATGGAGATTTTTTCCAGTGTCCTAAAAAAATTGCCCCCAGATTTACTTCTCTCTTGTAGCCAAACTGCATCTGGTGCCCAGCTGATTTATGCGTCAGGGTACCTATAGCAGTCTGGTGTGTATGCACAGAGATTCACAAACACGTGATGCATTGAGGCTGGAGCTTTCCATGATCCTGCATTCCCCATATGGGGGAAGCAGGGTAAGAAATCATTGTTTCCTTTCAACAAGTCCAGAAGGAAAGCAGAAACCTGCTCAGGGTGTTGCCTAAGAAATGTCTGATTACAGAATCCCAGGATGGGTCAGGCTGGAAGGGACCACAGTGGGTCAGCTGGTGCCACCTCCCTGCTCCAGCAGGGCCAGCCCAGAGCACACGGCAGAGGATTGTGTTCAGATGGTTCTGGAATATCTCCAGTGAGGAGACTCCACACCCTCTCTGGTCTCTGTTCAGTGCTCGGTCACTGCCCAGGGAAGAAGTTCTGCCTCAGGTCCAGGGGTAACTTCCTGGGATCAGTCCCTGCCCGTTCCTCTGGTGCCATCACTGGGCCCCCCGGAGCAGAGCCTGGGCCCTGCTTGGAGCCCTCCCTGCAGACAGGGACACCCAGGGCTGAGGGGCCCTCTCAGCTGGGGCTCCTCTCGAGGCTGGACAGCCCCAGCTCCCTCAGCCTTTCCCTGTCAGAGATGCTCCAGGCCCTAAATCATCTCCACAGCCTCCACTGGCCCTGCTCCAGGAGCTCCATGTCCCTCCTGTGCTGAGGAGCCCAGAGCTGGACACAGCACTATAGATGAGGCCTTGTGAGGGCTGATTGTTCAAGTCATATCTGTAAGAGTGCTCAAACCTTGCCCTTCCTGACGTCAGAAGTCTGCACTTAGTGAAAGCAAGGTACTTTCTGCACAAGGAGAAGTAAGAAGGCCTAAGTAGCCTTCTGCCTCTCCCCGTCTCTTGACAGGCAGAAATGTGTGAGACACTGGCCTCTTTTCAGTCACAAGGAGCTCTTCCTGGTTGCCATGAGCTTTTGAAGGTGATGAGTCTCACAGTGACACTGTAGGGCTCCCTTGGCACCATCACAGCCATACCAACTATTCCCATGAATGATTGGCTTAAGTGCACCCTAACTGTCTTCTTGCTGTAATCACGAGGAAATAATAACTGTGTGATTCTTAGGGTGTCCTGTGCAGGGCCAGGAGTTGGACTTCGATGATCCTGATGGGTCCCTTCCAACTCAGGCTGTTCTATGATTCCATGATTCCTCTACTGTGGGTAACGCTGTGCTCCCCAAGATTAATGTAAGTAGATTTAGGGATCTGGGAGGCAGAACAGTGGACTGAATAGCTCATTTTTTTCCACTTTTTTAGGTCACCCAGCCTACTGAGCAGTGCACTAGTTTTGCCCTTAACCTTCATTTTGCTGGCAATGTATGGAAGTCCTTCCTGTTGCTCTTCTTCTTTCAGTTCCAGCTGAGCTTTGGGTTTTCTTACTCCACCCCTGCATGCTCAGGCAGTGCCTCTATATTGCTCCCAGCCCAGCCCTGCTGGTATCACCTTTAGACTCGCTTTTTGCATTTGGGCTCAGGTGGATGCTCATTATTTACTCATGTTGGCCTCCTGCCATGTGTTTATTTGAGCTCCCACACAGCAGAATGTGCTGCTGTGGAGGTGCTGTGTTGTGCTTTGAGGAGGTGTTGCTTGAAAACTCCTTGGAGCTCATTTGGGCATTTTTTCCTTCCTGCAAGAATCATAGAATTTCCTGAGTTGGAAGGGACCCACAAGGATCATTGAGTCCAACTCCTGGCCCTGTGCAGGACGCCGCAAAAACCCCACCATGTGCCTGGGAGTGTTGTCCAAAAGCTTCTTGAACAAGCTAAAAGTTTCTCTCCTGAAGTCCAGGGCTATGATTTGTGTTGTTTCATTGTCTCTGTTTGTGCTGCTGTGATTTTGAACTCCACCATTTGATGATAACTGCAGCCACGGCTTCCTTTGACTTTCACTTCCCTTCCACCTTTTTCCTGAGCAGTAGGTCCTGCAGAGCACATTCCCCACTCATCTCATGGATCAGCTGCACCATGGAATTGTCCTCAGCACACTCCAGACATCATCTGGATTTGCATCCAGCCCTTTTGCACTTCCAACAGATACCGGTACGGCTGATATCCCCAGCAAGCCGCAGAGCCCATGACTTCAAAACTTGTTCTACCTGCCTGAAGAGGGTTTCATCTGCTTCCTCTTCCCAAGCAAGTGGTCTGTAGCAGATTCCTGCCCAAAATATTAGCCTTTATTCTGATCATTCTTCACAAATTCTTGACTGGTTTATCAAGAGTTCCAAGGTTATTTGGACACCTGAGCTGTCTTAGGCATTTCTGCTCAGGTCTCCTCCAGCTTCCATTTCTGATGATAGCGCAGTTGGAGTCACCTCCTGTTTATCTGCATGTCCTGCTGTATAATCTCCTGCAGTAAGAAGTGTTTCAGGTCGGCTGTTGAAAGCAAAATTGAAACTGGAATGGAAAAAAAAAGAATTTAAAAAAGTGTATTTTTAAGCATTTATACTCTCATGGGGTACTGGTGTATTTGAGAAAGCTATTGAGAGAAAATGGAGGCTGGAGGGAAGAAGAAAAAGACAACAAAAGAAAACAAATAAACAAAAAAAGGAAGAATAATACAAAAGGAAGAATTTCGTAGCTGGCAGTGAATAAAGTGTTATGATCACTTTCTTCCTTCTTTTTATCTGCTGGCAAGATTATAACTTTATGTTATGTCAGGAAAAGTTCATCTTCTGTGACCATAAGTCTTTCATTTTTAGCTTAATTAGTGTCACAGCTGCATGAGGATCTTTTCACCATGGAAGAAATGAGTTGGTGACAGCCACCAGGCATAACCCTGAGAGCTGGACAAGGTACTTTGAACGGGACTTGTTGCCTGTGACATTGGTGGAAGAAGCAGTAAATGAGGATAATGAAGGTGTTTGGCAGAGGGAAGGAGAAGAGGTAAGTTGGGATATTAATCTATGGAAATCTTAAGATAGGGGTGCACATGCATGTGACATCGTGTAGGAAATTACTTAAGCAGATTAACTCGGGAATTCACTGTCACAATCACTTTAAAATTAGCACATCAGCTCACGGGTAAGAGTAAGAATAACATGCAATACAGGGAATGTGCCATGTGGGTAGTCTTTTGTACATCCTTTCCCCAGCAGAGAGCAGCAACTCACCAAGGGATTCCTTAGCATGTCCTTCCTTACAGAAACTGTAAAAATGAGTCTTGGTTTGTTTCATATTTGAGTTCATTTATCACAGGTTCAGGTCAACGCAGAGCTTTGTAAGCATTGGTTATGGTATTACAAGAAGTTTTAAAAGGAAAGATAGAGAAGTCTGGCATTTCCTAGCACATCCATCTTGCTGGACAGCAGGATGAGCAGATACACCACATCATAGTCTTGGTTTGGTAGTTTTTGCGTCCTTTCTACAGGCAGAATTTGCAGCATCCATGCATTAGACTTAAACTCCCTTGGGCTACTGATTAGACTTAAGCTCTCTTCGGCTACTGATATCACAAAATCGTCTTGCTCCATCTCACACCTGCTGGGCTGATGCTTTTAGATGAGTCTGGGTGATCATTGCAACATTCTCATATTTCACAAATGGTCTCTTATAAACACCAAGTCAGGAAGAAGAAACAAAGTCATGTAACTGTCAAGACGAGAATGAATCAAAGCCTGACTTCTTTTCCTCTTGAAGATATTGAGCAAACCTTTACCCTCAAAGAAAGGGCTTACATTTTAGAAGGGCCATTGAAAATATTGGACCTGTGTACATGTATTTTTTCTGTGTTTCCTCCCTCATGAAGTACAAAGACACTAACTAGAGGAGACTAGGTGTGATGATATGGGATTCTTTTCTATTTTTCCCCTTTCTGTTTCAGTCTAAAATCTGAAGAATGCCATATCAAATTTTATCTTCCTTTCTGGGGACCTTTAGAGGTACATATTATGTGATCCCATGCTTTTTCTAAAGGGGATACATTCTGCTAAAAGCTGAGTAAGGTTTCATTCTCTCAGATTCATTTCCAGTGTAAAGTACGTGATGAATAACAAACACAGAAAGTTCAGTGTCTAAAATCTCTTTTTCCATGCAGTGCCCATCTTCCCACTTGGAGAACAGTCCACGTTTTCTCCAGTCATGATTAGCTAAGGAGCAGAAAACATCTCCTTGTCTTTTTGAAGGATCCTCATGCCTCGGCATCCTGGGCCGACTCAGGGAATGCAACCACTTCCAGCCTGTTCCTCTCAGTTTTATGTGGGCAGGAAGGTGACAGGAAGGGATGTGACCTGAGCAGAGTGTCAGAGTATCCACACACACCTGTTAACGCATCAAAGCAGCCATAACGGAGGAAGGGAACTTATTTTATCAAAGGCAGGAGTTCCATAGAATCATTAAAGCTGGAAAAGACCTCCAAAGCCATTGAGTCCAACCTGTGACCAAACATCACCCTGTCTACTACACCAGAGCACTGAGTGCCACATCCAGTCTTTTCTTGAACAACCTCCAGAGGTGGTGACTCAACCACCTCCCAGGGTAGCCCATTCCAATGCTTCACGACTTCTTCAGAGAAGAAGTTCTTCCTGAACCTCCTCTGGTGCAGCTTGAGGCCATTTCCCCTTGCCCTGTCCCTTGTTCCCTGGGAGCAGAGCCCAAACACCCCTGGCTGCCCCCTCCTGTCAGGGAGTTGTGAAGAGCCAGAAGGTCCCCCCCGAGCCTCCTTTTGTCGAGGCTGAGCCCCTCCAGCTGCCTCAGCTGCTCCTGGTGTGAGTGAGTCTCCAGACACTAAAGAAGAAGTAGAGATGGGAAAAGTAGAATGCAGCAGTTAAAAAAGGATCTGTTTTGTGTTTAAGGCCCTGTTTTACCTCTGAATCAGACAGGAAGATGGTGTTGAAAAGTTTGCAGAGTAACAGAGAATCTGCCTTTCCCCATAGCAGCATCTGATGGGTGGAAGATGACTGTGAGCTGTCAGACAAGTACTGGGAAGAAACTTTTTTCCAGAGGCCGGGAAATGTAAATCAAGGCTGAGAAAAGTGGCAGTGGTGGTGCTGCCCTGCTCCTGTGAGGGAGGGGATGTGGATCAAGATGGCCCTTCCAGCTCCTGGGCAGCTTCCAGCTGCAATGAGACTTGCAGCAGAAGGAGGAGAACCTTCCCAGTCCCTGCTGGGAGCTGAGCTGGGCACATGAGTTGCTGAGGGCTGCTGAGCTGTGTGTGTGAGACAGGGAACGGCAGCTCATCCCCAGCTGCCCCGTGCAGGCTGGCAGTGATGTTAGGCAGGGCAGCTTTGAAGTGGGAGCTGTAACAAAAAGGAGGCCCTGCAATGAGTTTGTACCATCTGTTTATGGAAATGTGCTCTCCCTCCACCACTTCTTAGGCTGTGCCCTGAATGTCTTCAACCCTGACTACATCTCCCCTTGAGATTTCTGCTCTGTTGAGCCATTGCTGTCCTTTTCGTAGTCTTAGAGCCTTAAAGTCTCTGCATGCTGGAACATTTCCCACTAGTCTGGGTCTCTAACCAACTGCTGTCATCACAGATGTATCACAAGCAGCTCTTGCCCCAGGACACTGCGTGCCTCTGAAGAACTACTTTCCTAACATTCCAGTGGAATGCAGGACTCTTCTCTTTCAGAGAATACCTCCTCTTTACCCATCTTCCTTTTAAAGTGGTCAAATTGTACATTGTTATCTCTGTGTGTTATTAAATCTCTAGTTCATTATATTTTCCCCAGAAAGATAAAATACTATCTTACTTGCATAAATAAAAATGCTTATTCAAGTGGAGAAAAAACCCAATGTTTTGGTGTCTTGGGAGCAAATCTAATTTTATAATAGTGTAAAACCCTGTAAGAATTCCAAACCAGTCTTTACAATTCAGTCTGAGTGCTTTTATAAACCCAGATCTTGGTCTGCTGTTACCACCTATATTTTAGTGAGAGGTAAGGGTATGAATTTTGTGAAGTGATTGATTCCCTCTCACAGCTGTCAGAGCCTGTCCTCTTCAGCTAGACCCTGAGATTCCATTAGTAATTCCATTAGTAATAGAGGGACAGTAAAAGTTTGTCTTTGTTCTGAAAAGTGATCCTTGAGGATTCGATCCTTTCCCTTAGCTCAGCACTGCTGTATCATGTGTGCAGCCAGAGAGATGTCCTTTCTTTGGGAACAATTGTAAGCCTTTATTCCTTTCAGCACTGCCAAAAGAGAGTGGGATCTGCTTCTCACATGTACAAACGTGAGTACAAGCTCCCCTCTGCAGCACATTGAGCAACTGCTTCATCAAACCACTCTGCTGCAAAGCTGCTGTGGGTACCAACGCTGCACTGATGTCCCTGAAGATTAATGTTAAAGGCACCCATTTACACAAGAGACTGTCCTTACAAAAATTCATCTAAGTCAATGAGCTGGAATTGCTTTAAGTTGGGTTTTTTTGGGCAAGATTCTCATAAATACACTTGTGGGTAGAGATACTTGAAAAAGCAAAAACTTAAAAGCTCTATTTAGAATGCAGGTTTGGGATGTTACTCAGCTGTCTAAATATCAGCATGCAACATACTCTGAGCTGTTCTGTGATATCGTTTTTTGTCTGGATCTGCTGCTTCAGAAGGTTTTCCATGAGCCCTCTGTCATTTCTGTCCAGCTCAGGTGAGTCTTTTGTATCCTCAAGTGTCTCAAGTTGCACCAGATTGTCATGTACACACAATTGAATTGCAGCTTTTGAAACCAAGATACAAAAGGATCAGGAGTGTTCACACAGTTCTCAGAGATATTTGCATTTATTCATCTTTAAAACATCTGCATTAAATAAATCTGAAGAGTTTGAGTTTTACATGTCAGGTTTTGGGAGGGAATTGTCTGTAAATCATCTAATGGCCAGAAGCTGATTGCAGCCCTTGTCTCGACTGTTTGGGATGAAGCAGACTTTATTGGAGGGTTATTTTAATGATGAAAAAACCTCTGCCTTTGAACAACTGTATGATGTTGTATGGGAAAATGACTGTTTTATACTGGAATATTGTTTTCTCTTTGGAAAATCCAAACAGTATCTCCCTAGCAGGCTACCTTGAAGGTACTGGTCCATTTCTCTCACTTCCATTAAAGAAAAGAAGGACTTCAATTCTGCCTGTAAAGGAGCAGAGCACAAGTTTGAAGGTAGATAAAAGGGATGATCAAGAAGGCAAAGTTTCTGAATTCATAGACAATGGAACCTGAAAGAGTGCTTTTTGCTTTTTTTTTTTTAAATTTAAGTTATTGCAGCTTTTTTCCCGCATTGAGAAAGCAGAAATGCTTGAAAGCTTTCAAGCTGGGCAGCAAGCAAGCCACCAAAATCCCCAAATGGAATATTTTAGAATTCCTGTCTCATGAACAATGCCTGGGTTTTTCTGTTTTGTTTTGTTTATTGCGAATCAATATGAACTTGTTTTCCAGTCTCTTCACATTTTCCAAGGGATGTTGATTCTGTTTCTCTGGGCCAGATCTATTCTTAAGATTTTGGGCAAGAATTCCCAATGGCAAATAAATATGAAAAATAAATTAACGGCTACAAAATCAATGTGATCTCAGCAAGTTCTGCACTCAGCTGGAGTTAGGGATGAGCTCTCTGAGACATGGATATGGATCTCAAGGATCTTGATGTGTCTTATGGCCCATGTTTCCCCACCTTTGGAAAGCAGCCTTGCTTACCCACACCCCTTTCTCTGTGCACTGTCAGCACTGCACAGCCATGAAACACAATGGAGCCCTGCACCTGGGGACTTATTTTTATTCCAGAAAACCCATTTTGAAAATGCCAAATGGGGTCCATGACCTTGTTATAGATCTGTTACAATCGGAAGCAGGCGGGGGAGGAATTGTTGGGCTCAGTCTTGGAGGTCTTTTCCATCCTAAATGATTCTGTGAAAAAAAGGTCTTGAGGAGCTCTGCATTAGGGTTGCAGGAAGCCTTTTCCACACCCTGCAGACAGCAGGGATATTCCTTCTAGGCACCATTCCTTACAAACTTCCAGACTGTAAATTCAAATACAACCCAGCAGAGCACCCTTGAAAAGCCATCAGCAGCCTGGCTCATCTGAGAGCCACAGTGCACAGGGGAGAGCCAAGCCACTGTTCCTTTGATCCATTTGTGAGACTGGCAGTGTGTCCTTGCCTCTTGCTCTCTCTCCCACCCGTGTGAGTGCTCCGGATCGTGAAGGATCTGTGCCTGGAGGTTTATGTGCCTATGTTTCATAGTGATCACCTATTCCCAGCTGAAGTGTTGCTGCTGGCCTCAAGTGAGGAGCAGAGGGCCCCGTTACCAATGTTTTATTCTCCTACTTACTGTAACCATTTTGGATTTCAGCCAGCACATATAAACAACGTGCTTGGGCCTTTCCATTTCTGCACTGCCATTTTAGCACTCTGGACATCAGCCAGTGCCCTTAAAGTGTGTGGCATTGATTTAATTTCAGCTGGCTTCCCAGACTTTTGATAAACGGATCCAAGGTGGACACGTCTGTCTAAAATAGGAATTTAATTCTGTATTGGGGGTGAACTGTATTTGGTTAAATTCTGTCGCTGACACGATTATCAGCATTGCTTTTAACTTTTGTCTAATGTAATGCCAGATGAAAGGTGTTTTAAAGAAGAGGATGGCAGTGAAAAGACATCATTCCAGTGGGGCTGTAGGCTTGATGTTTTATGTTTTATGCCCGTGTGGACACTCAGGCTGTGATGGAAATGACTTGCTGAGATTTACCGCATTCCCATAAGGCACTTGAGCATTACAGTATTACACATGAATTTTTCTCATGCAGTCAAAAAGACTTTCACAAGTTCAAAGCGCCAGTTCTCATTTATTAGAAGCAGAAACAGTCACAGAAATATCTCAATGCAGTGGTTTAAATGGTGGTGTGATTCTAAATTATCTTCTGAAACCTCTTTCTTTCATGGACAATGCGGAAGGAATAAATCAGAAAATACCGCACCAGCTTTAATTTCAGAAGAAAACATTCCCCTTTTTTATTTTGCGTTCCAAAGAAGTACTGAACTGCTGAATATCTGAAGAATCATAATAACAATTAAATAAACAGTAGGAATAATACCTCTCAGGTAGGGATTAAAATTTGTAAATGAGCATCAAAACAACTTTATGAATTGCACCTTTGTGTTTTCAAAGAGCTCTTGGCCTACTACCACAGCTGCTCTGTTTCTGGCACCTTGGGTAGAGTCTGCACCAGGTGGTACCTCTAGAGTTGCTGGAGATTAACTTACTCAGGGTCAGGGAAGAGACAGAAGGGAAGCTGTAGAAGACTCTGAACATCTGGCAGCTGTCCTTCATGCTGTGTAGGAGGCAGTGTATAATTTCATTTATTAGTGCTAGTTATCATTTTATTTGCTAATGCTATTCATCATTTTATTTGCTAATACCATTTAAGAATTGAATTGCTTATGCTATTCAAATGCATACTGTTATGACGAATTGTAACATTTCAACAAGCTCCTAAAATCGCATCACCCCTTATCTACCTTTTGTAGCTACTTTTAAGATTATGGTACTTATCACATTAACACCCCATCTCAAGCAGTATTATCTCAGGGTCTATTTCTATCTCATATACATTAAGAGACAAAAATGTAAGCTTTGCAATGTAATTAAAAGCTCTCAAACAGATAAAGGATTCAAAGGGTTACCAGGAAATCAGAGATTGTAATTTTTACTGATGTAGGGGTAGCAGAAAGTAGAGCAGACTGGAAATCACTTGAAGGTGAAAGGAAATGTGTTTTTATCTGGGCAGAAAGTCTAAATATTAACTCACAAATTCACATGCTAGCTATATTTTATTTCATTTTCCAGCCTTATCAAAAATTGTTGGGGTGCCCTGTGCAGGGCCAGGAGTTGGACTCAATGACCCTTGTGGGTCCCTTCCAACTCAGGATATTCTGTGTTTCTGTGAATATCTCCTCTCTTTGGCTCTAGTCAATGCAAATTTTTCTTTAAAGATGATGACAGTGTGACACGAGCGAGACCTATAAATAAATAACCCAATGTGCTGTGAGAGACCCAAATCCTGATGACAAACCTGTCATCTGTTCACAGTTTTGCTCAGAGGAACTGCCTATTTTCTTCCACGGACGTTACCAATAGAGGTCCACAGTATTCACAGGAATAAATGCCTTCAGGAATTGCATCCCTGACCCTACTGACTGTCAACATGATGTCTAACCAAACATGATACAAATACAATTCTGGAATGCAAGCAAAAATCTTAATGAAAATGGGGATTAATTTTGTGACCTGAAGTCAAAGAAATAGTTTATTTTAATGTTATCTTGTAATTGTCATTTTTGTGTAAAAAGACGTTTGGCATGATGATCTATAGGAAGGACTGGAGATAATGGATAATTGGATCTGGCATGCCAACTGATTGTAAATTAATCAGAAAGTTTCTAAGAGAGGCCAATACACCATATTTCCTTCATTTTATCAACAATATTCTGTATTTGTTTGGATATTTACCAGAAATATAGCTTAGAAATGCTGTACAGTTTCAAAAGCACCTGCAGATATTTGTGGTTTTTTACATTATAATTGTTTCTTTTAATTGCATCACTAACCCTATAAAACCTAGGTTTATAAACTTCCTTAAGTTTTATGAAGTCAGCTCTTTGGAGTTCAGGAAGAGCCAAAAAGAAAAAAAAAAGTAATTAGAGACCTGAACATGTTTCAGTTTTAAGCACAAACTCCTTGGGTATGCCCAGGACTGGACAGAGATGACACATCTAGTTCTCCCTTCTTATTTATGAAATCATTGAATCACAGAATGGTTTGAGTTGGTAGGGACCTTAAAGATCAACTCGTTCCAACCCCCTGCCATGGCAGGGACACCTTCCACTAGACCAGGCTGTCCCAAGCCTCATTCAACCTGGCCTTGAACACTTCCAGGCATGGGATGTTCCTAAAATTGTATTTGTTTTGAGCTCTGTCAGACAGATTTTTTTTTTTTTTTTTGTGAATGGCCACTGTTGTATTTTGAGGGAATTTTCACTGAGAGGCAGAAGGAGAAAACATTTTAGCAGTCTTTTTTTTTCTTTAATTTTTCATTTTTTTCCCATATGGCAGCTGCAGAAAACTCCTCAGAGGGCTGGCAGGCTCTGAGCAGCCTGAGGGAGATGGATTAGTGAGCCTGGGACAGGTGAGTTCATCAGAGATGCATGAGAAATTGCAGAACTATGTGATAAACACTTCTTTATCACAGGTCTATCTTAAGAAGCCCTCACTCCTTTCCCTGTCTCATGAGGGAGAAGAACTCCACGAAAAGCATTGCTAGAGGGTTTGCTACGCTGGGAGAGAGAAGAGAAAAACATCTGGTCAGAAAACATCTGGTAATCAATGTCTTAGACTGCCTAATGTTGGAACTGCACTGGGTGTGGGCATGGTCTTCCCAGCTGACCTGTGTGTGACTGGAGTGTCACTGTGATCCTTCCTTCCTCCCTCCCTTCCTTCCTCCCTTCCTTCCTTCCTCCCTCCCTTCCTTCCTTCCTTCCTCCTTTCCTTCCTTCCTCTACTCTTTAGAGATGTCTTAATTTTCATCTACATCTCCAGGCCCAGATTACCATTTGGAAAAATTATAATTTAGGGCACTCACCAAGCATATGGGAGACTATATTTCCAAGCCCTTCTGGGAGAGTCTCCCATACCCTGGTTCATGTCATAATTGCCACTTACTCTGGCATGGGCTTCATTGCTGAAGCTGCCCTTTTTTACAGTCTTCCTAAATGTTCTTCAGGAGAGAGAGGTAAGATGTATAGGCATGACCTTGTATGTTAGTGATAAAGGCACCCAGGAGAGGGAGGCTCTGGATTTCTGCCCCTCTTTCATTAAAAATTTATGTATTTCTAATGACTGCAAGCCAGGGGTAGGTAGGAATTTGCCTTTGGCAGGAGAGAGATGATGACATCTCATGGAGAAGAGAGAAGAGCAAAAGCCATCTTTAGTTCTTACCACAAGTAAGGGAGAAATAATGCTCTGGATAAGAGAATTTCAAGGCTTATCTGTTTGTGTTCTGCTCCATGGAGAGCCTCCTTTCAGCACAGGTGCTTTATTTCAAGCACGGGCTATATCTCATGGAGTTAAATCTGTTTTATTCCCCAGATGGCCAATTGCAGTTTGGCTCTGTCATATTGATTCTCTCCCAGGGGCCCACACACTGTGTGGGGTTTGCGTGGCCAGGTTTTGGAAGCAGGGGGGCTCCAGGGGTGGCTTCTGTGAGGAGCTGCTGGAAGCTTCCCCCATGTCCAAGATAACCAGTTCCAGGCAGCTCCAAGACAGATGTGCCCTTGGCCAAGGCTGAGCAGATCAGGAATGGTGGGAGCACCCTGTGATAACATTTTTAAGAAGCAAAAGAAGATGTTGTGCAGAGGCAACTGTGGCCAGAGAAGAGGAGAGTGAGAACATGTGAGAGGAACATCCCTGCAGACACCCAGGGCAGTGAGGAGGGAACAGAGAGGCTGCTCCAGGCACCCATGGTGGAGCCCATGGGAGTGCAGAAATCCACCTGCAGCCCCTAGGGGAGCCCTCGCTGGAGCAGGGGGATGCCCAAAGGATGCTGTGACCCTGTGGGAGCCCACCCTGCAGCAGGGTCCTGGCAGGAACTGTGGAGAGAGGAGCCCAGCTGGAGCAGGTTTGCTGGCAGCTCTTGAGACCCTGTGGGAGACACCAAGGCTGGAGCAGCCTGTTCCTGAAGGTCCATGGAGGAGATCCACTCTGGAGCAGTTTGTGAGGAACTACAGACCGTAGGAAGGACTCACACTGGAGAAGTTCATGCCTCCCATGGCAGGGACCCCACGCTGGAGCAGGGGAGGGCCTCTTCTCCTTGAGGAGGAAGCAGCAACAGAAACAATGTGGTGAACTGACCATAACTCCCAATCCCCATCTCCCTCCTCCACTGAGGGGCAGGGGCAGGAGGTAGAGCCCAGGAAGGAGGGAAAATGTTTTTAGGATTTGCTTTACTTCTCATTATCCTGCTCTGATTTGGCTGGTACATAATTGAATTAATGTCCCCAAGCTGAGTCTGTTTTGCCCAGGATGGTAACTGGTGACTGATCTTTATTTCAACCCATGAGCCTTTTGTTATATTTTCTCTCCACTGTACAGTTGAGGATGGGAGTGAGAGAGCAGCTTTGGTGGGCACGTGGTGTCCAGCCAGGGTCAGATGACCACCCCTACACACAGAAAATACCCATTCAGCTGCTCCTCATTCCTCCTGTGATCTGATCATCTGCTTTCAGACAGGTACTCAAGCTGTAATTTAGGGCAGACTGTCTCAGGAAAACACACTCCTGTGGTCTTATTGTGTCCTCCATTTGGGAATACCTATCATCCCCACTTCCCCACATGGTTCTCGCATGTAAAATGTAGCAAGATTTTATATTACAAGCACATAAAAAACCCAACAAACCAGAAGTTTTTGTGGTGTGGCTGCTGGGCACTGTTTATTTTCTCTGGCTTTTGGCTTCTGAGCCTGTGCTGCTACACTGTCTGTTTTGCTGAGGAGAGATTTTTGCTTCATGAAACCTGGAGCTTCTATAAAAGAAGCTTGAAATAATCAAGATAAATCAGTGACTTTCTCTAGGACAGCACTCATAGGAACTGTTCATCAGGCACTAAAGAGGTTTTGGCATATGGCACTTTGAGCTATTTAATGTCTGATCTCTGAGTTGGGTGCAAAGAATTTCTTTTTACTCTCCATTCCACGCCTTAGTGTCAGGACCAGCAGCAGTGCGGCTGAGAGCTCAACAGACCTTGCCTGACCCTAATCCCTGAGAATACAGGGATTTGCTCTAATAAAGAGGGATTAGGGAAAATAGTGCTAAAACCTTATGTTCCTGTTCACTTCATACTATCTCACAGCTGTTCTGTAGAGCAGAGGTGACAGAAGCAGAGGGGAAGACGCTGTTTGACAAAGATGACTGAACTGCTGGGACTAGCACACCACTTCCATAAAGTCATAGATTCATTAATTATTTGGGTTGGAAAAGACTTTAAAGAAATTCCAACCTCCTGCCATGGGCAGGGACACCTTCCACTATCCCAGGTAGCTCTGAGCCCCATCCAACCTGGCCTTGAACGCTTCCAAGGATGGGGCAGCCACAGCTTCTCTGGGCAACCTGTGCCAGGGCCTCAGCACGCTGACAATTTTTTCGTAATTGTGGGATGCTAATCAGGGAACAAGAGAATTCCCTAACAGGATGGGTACCCCAGTTCTGTTTCCCTGACTAGCCTGTTGATTTCCCTGCCCCTTTCTCCCTTACATGTCAAGGTCCTGCCCTCCCCACGTTGTCCTCCCGCCCCTATGCCTAACCACTCCCCCAGATTCTCTCCATTTGTTCTGTACCCTAATCCCGCCCCTGTACCGCCCCTGTGCCCTGAAACCATTAGCCCATGTGCTCTCTCCGCCCCCGTGATTCCCCCTCGGCGCTTTTTCTGCCTTGGGCAATGAGTGGTTCTGCCTGCCTTTGGGACCATGTGAATAGAGGTCCTCTGAAGCCCCCATGCAGGGAGTCTTTTCGTCTCGTTTATCGCTGCCGTGTTGCGGAAGCTGAGAGCTAGCTGGGGCCATGAGGGGCAGTCTGGACGGGGCTACGGGAAGTGGAACAGCTTCTCTTCCCGAGGAAGCTCCACTGCGCTACCCGGGAAGGTTTGCAGCTTTCCATACCATTGCAAGAAACTACAAACCGCAACACCTCATGTCCAATCTAACCCTGCTCTCTGTCAGTGTGAGGCCATTGCCCCTTGTCCTGTCCCTCCAGGATCTTGTCACTCCCCTCTTTACCCTTGTCAAGAGTCTCTCTCCATCTTTCCTGTGGGCTCCTTTCAGGCACTGCAAGGCCACAGTGAGGTCACCCCAAAGCCTTCTCTTGTCCAGGCTGAACAATCCCAGTTCTCTCAATTTCCTTGCTACCCACGCTCCTCAGAAGAATTGGTTTTCACGCCTCTGTGTTGTTTCTGTCTATAGTTAAAGAAGGCCTGAGAGTGACAGGCATCAAGGTAGATGAGAGAAATTCTATATGAGCCATTGAAAACAGCCTTCATTTTTTCCCCCCTCCTGATGAGTAACAGAATATGCTAAAGTGGGAAGAATTTCCATGCTTATGTGTTATGTTATGCCAAGCGTCTTGACAGATTATTTTCTGTTTGTCCGTGTTCTTGCTGGATCCCAAATTCTGGTAATTTGGTTCTGGGAACTGACACCTCTTTGTTTAGGGAGAGGATAGGAACTGTCTCCTGGAAACAGAAAAAGCAGGCTGGACTCACTAACCCCAGGATTTAGTCCTCAGGCACCAGGAGCATCCAGGTTTTGCCTTTAGAAGTTGTTCAGTTCCTTGCCACCTTTTTCATTCATGTTTCAACGTGAGATAAAGAAAAATGTTGTTAAACCTTTATGCTGATTTAAAGCAGGATGGGGCCTAGGGACCATATGAGTTAAAGTCCCTAAAACACCACTTTTTTGGGACTTTTTGTCTGCCAAACAAGTGTCAGATCTTTAACTGTGTGTACCAAAGACAAGGCTTGTGGGGCGCCATTTCCTTTTGAACACATCCACTACTGATTAAGGAGATGACTTCAGCTCAGCTCAGAGGCTTAGTCTGGGGAGCCTATGTTTGGAAATTTGTGTACAAAACCAGAATATGTTTGGAAAATTTTGTACAAAATCAGAATAAGTTAGGACATGAAACTGTTGGAGCCAGAGGAGGCCATGAAGGTGACAAGGGGACTGGAGTACCTCCCCTATGGAGACAGGCTGGGAAAATTGGGGCTGTTCAGGCTGGAGAAGGGAAGGATGCATGGAGGCCTCACAGCACCTCCTGGTATCCGAACGGGCCACAGGGAAGCTGGAGAGGGACTTTTCATCAGGAACTGTAGTGACAGGGCAAGGGGGAATGGCTTCACACTGACAGAGAGCAGGTTTGGGTTGGGTATTGGGAAAAAATTGTTCCCTGTGAGGGTGCTGAGGCCCTGGCACAGGTTGCCCATAGAAGCCCTGGCTGCCCCATCAGTGGAAGTGTCCAAGGCCAGGCTGGATGGGGATTTGAGCAAGCTGGGATAGTGGAAGATGGCCCTGCCCATGGCAGGAAGTTGGAACTGGAAGATCTTCAAGATCCCTTCCCATCCAGGTCATTCTATGATTCTGTGATTCTAAGTTTAAGAGGTATGTGAGACATTAGGCACGAGAAACACCCGTGTAAGGTCTTAACCTGAGATCTCAGTCCTGCCCCAGATCCCAGATGGGAGCTGGAAACCACAACTGGGCTGCCACCAACCTGGATCCCCCTCATCCTGGAGGAGGACCTGCTGTCCTCAGAGTAAAACTGCTTGATGTCAGTCTGCAGTGTTTTATATGACGAAGACATTTGGTTGCATGTTTATTTGTTTTAGAAACTGAACACAACCCGTGGGCAGAGACATACTTCTGTGCTGACTTGACGGGAGCCACTGAGTGAAAAGTTGGCAGGTGGGAGATGTGATTTCGTCTCCTTGTTGATATCCCTTGACTCAGGTGGTGATTTTGTTGCCAGAGGAAAGATTTACCATGTTTTTTAATAATCTCTGAAGAAATCTTTCCCAGATCTCAGATCCAACGCTTAATTCTTCATTAACTTGCCACTCTTTTTACCAATTCCCTCACCCAGGGGTGAATAACTGATTGCTATCAGTCCTATCAATCCCCCTCATCATGCTGAAATTCCTCATCACAGGAATAGCTTCTGCTTTGGAGGCAGATCAATACCAGTTTCATAATGGAGGGAGGAGGTCTTGGGAATGGGAGTTGAACACACCCTAATCAGGAGGGAAAATGTAAAAGCACAACTCTTGGCTTTATTCCTCTGTTAGTCTTAAATCTGGAGCTGTTCCAAAATAAGAGACTTTTAAATTTTAAGTGATTGTTCTAAGTAAGACTGAATAATTGCTCAGTTATTATCTGAAAAAACCTACTAAGATTTCCTTGGACTCAGTGGGGATATTCCCATATTTTTGCTAGATTCTGCTGAGAATTCTGGAGCAGGGAGTTGGGGTACTTCTTGTTTCTTTCCAGCTGGTTAAAACACCAAGTGTTTGAAAGCAATTGAAAATCAGTATTGCTACCTAAAAACACAATGGAAAAAAGAAACTGTCCTCATACCTTTTGGGGAGGAAGATTTTTCAGCTTTTCCAATTTAAACTGCAGATCCTACAAAACCAGAATCATGGAGGTTATATTAAGGCTCACTAGACTGGAGCTGTATTGCCCGAGAAACTTCTAAACATAAACACAACCTTCATGCAAACATAATGTTTCAGCTCTTTATTGCTCACCTAACATTACATATTTTATGATTTTATATCTTTTCCGTTTAAAAATTTTGCTGGATTTGTCAACACAATACATCAAGCTCTTGGTGCTTTGTTTGATGTTTGAATACTGAATCCTCAGTTTCTAGATTTTTTTCTAGAATTTACAGGCTAGGAATGACAGCAGAGTGGGTATTTCCATATGTAGGGATTGGGGCAAAGTTTGGGAACTACTGGAAAAGTTTAAATGTACATGTTTAGAAAATAAACTATACCATGAAAACCTTTCAAAATAACGTAATAAATTTTCTTAGATTTGGTTTGAAAAGTAAGACTGATAAATAGGTCATGTTTGAATTTTATCATTTCAGCTGCCTTTAAATAATGCCAGAAAAGTTGAATTAGAAAGCTTAGTAAGTTAAGAACAAACTTAATCTTACCATACAATGCTGGATCAAAAGCAATTTTCACAAACGTCCTGGAGAAAAATAAAACATGAATTCTAGTTTTTGACAAACTGCTGTGGAAAAACTTTTTTGTAATACATCAACAATAGGAAAAGAGAGTTTCAAAATGAGATAATAATAGTGCTTTTAAGAACCAAATTGAAGTCCTATAAAAATGTTGGTGGTTTGGGATTTTCTGTTCATGGTAGCTATTTTAAAAATGCAACAGTTGCATTTGAAATCTATTTTCTAACCTTAAGAGAAGTTTGCTAAGCTCTTAAAGTTGGGAGTCATCCTCTTGTTGATTTCAGGACCTCTGCCAAGAACTGTTTTCACTGATGAAAGGAAAAGGATCAAGTCGCTGGACTCGTGTAGGAGGGATAGAACATGAAGTGACTAAGCCTGACCTCTCCTCTAGTTCAGATTCACCTCCTTGTCCTACACGTTCCTATGGAAAATATTTTTAAATGCTTGGAGTTCTGACCACCTCCTGTTGAGTTAGGACAGCTCTACCCACCAGCACAATAAAAGAAGTTTTAATCACTTACTCACAAATACATTTTTCTTCTTGTTGCGGTTTTTATTTTTTATGTAGTGACAGAATTTCTCCAGCGTGCAAATTGTGAAGCTGGGAACCAAACCCAGAAAGGTTTGTCTGGGCAGAAATCATTGCAATCTGCAAATCTCCCGAGGAGCTCTTTCTTTCCAGCACTCCCCAACCTTTCTAGTCTGCTCAGAATAACAAGGACTCTGTAGAACTGCTGTGGTTTGGAAACCAAGGACAAATCTCTCTGTATTTACATGTGTGGAGAGTTAAGAGCTCAGAGGAGGAACAGAAAAGGCAGCAAGTCCAATATGCCTGTGTGACGGCACATCCCAGGAAAGGCTTGGTTTCCTCAATGGAGAAAATAGAGGTGGAATCCCACAGCAGCTGGTCCTGAGTCGATGCTGGCTGATTCTTCCTCTCTCTGTCTCTTTGGTTAATCCTGGTTTGGCACACGCATTATGGTGATGTGTTAAGGAGCAGCCAGTGTAGGGAGAAAAATCACCAAATTTGACGATTCTTCCCTGATTTAAGTTGTTCTGAGCAGTATTAATGGTGTTGAGACTTTTCCCCTGTCCAGAATGAATTATTAAGCCAGGACATCCAGAATAGCTAAACTACTGCCCAATAGTTAAGAAAAACCCAAAAGCTGTGCACATTAAACACTTTTCCCTGCTACTCTTCATTAAATAGATTCTTACTATTTGGCATCTTTGAAAGCTGAAATTTAGTGCTTTCTGTACACTAGAACTGATTTGATTTTTCTTTATTTTGTTTTTTTTTTAAATGAAGAGTATCAGGGTTCAAATGCCAAGGCTAGAACATAATATCTGTGTCGAGCTGTAGTAAATGCAGGCTATAAAGAAACCAGTTTGCAGTGGTTTCACATACAACTGATTGTAGCATGTAAACCCTGAGGCCAGCCACACCGCTGCTGGATTCCTGCTGGTAAATTCCCAATCCCAGCAGCAGGGTAATCAGCTAATCTTGTAATCCTGCTCCCTTGGGGAAGGGATTGAGATCAGCCAGCAGCTCTTAATGCAGGCTATGCCCTCGGAGCCAAGGCTGGAGTGACTCCCTCAGGGAAACAGCTCTGGCACATGGATGTATTGCCAGTGGCCTCTCTGTCCCAAAATTGGGGCATTGTAGGTGCTGAGGGGAGGTCACGATTGGCCGTGTAGAGGAGGCAAAATAAAACCAAGTCAAATGAGTCTCATTTAGTATGGAAAATCAGCAGGGTCTTTGTGGGATCTTTCCAATGGCACATCTGGAAACTACAGAGGGATTTGTTTCCTTTTCCCAGTTTCTTAACTCCTGTTAAGGCTAAAGAAAGCCTGATCAGATAAAAGGACCACAAGGGTGGTCAAACACTGGAACAGTTTTCCAGAGTAGGTGTAAAGTCTCTGTCCTTGGAGCTGTTCAAAATTTGACTGGATACTGCCCAGATCAAGGGCTCAAATTCAATATTTACTCATGGTCTGCTCGGGGGCCACAGGTCTTTCCAAATTAAATCATTTTGTGATTCTGTACTGGCTTCTGAAGGAGTTTGGGCATTGAGCTACATGCAGGTGCAGTAAATGGGGAAAAGGTTTAGAAGAATCCCTCCTTCTCCCGTGTTGCACCTGTTAATGTCCAGGGAAAGAGTGGAAAGGCAGAAATTTATATGTGACAGGCATTAGGGTGAACCTGAATGTATTTTTTGGGGGGGTAGGAGGAAAAAACCAGATCAAAGCCACAGCAGGAGTAATGTGTGAGTGTTACATACAGAAATAAGGGGAAAAATCTTTTCCCACAAACCACTGGAGCTCTCCCTCGGTGTGGTGTGTTTGGAAGCCACCACAATTGCAAGGATGTGTGATCCCTCCTCTGTACTGTGGCAGGCCTCATGTATATAAAAGCTTTAACTGATCCTTAATTTGCTGTTTCCTACTTACTCTGAAAAGCCCATGAAATACAGTGGTTACTGGCAACCTCCGAGCTCTTGACTCAGTGAAAGTGAATCATTCTATTTATGTTACTACAAGGGAGTGGAGTCTGGCAGAGGCCCTGTTTGGAATGATTTAATGAAGCAACTCCTTTAAAAGGGATTATTTTTTCCTTGGTTTTTTTGACTTTTTCTTCAAGGGATTATTTTTTTTTTATTTCATTTTATTTTATTTAATTTTAGACAGAGGAGCTTTTTTTTCCCCTTGGCTTTAGCCCTTCCAGCCTCCTCTGCTCTACTCTGCTCTGCTCTGCTCTCCTCTCCCATTAAAATCTTGATCTATGTTATGTGGCACAATATTTTTTGTATTTTCAAATTGTTATGAATATGCATATGAATATTCAATCTTATTCTGAATTTGATTAAATTTTTGACTTCTCTGCCTCTTAGTTTCTCACTGTACCTAAGCCTCACATGATTTTTTAAGAGTTTTTGAAACGTCAAAGCTTCCTGTCTCTGTCATTAGATACCCATCACTATTTTGTTAAGGGCCACCATGAACAATATAATTACTTCGCACGATTCATTATTTTTCAAATGCTTGAGACGTCTTGTATTTGCCCTTCATCTCAGTTGAACATTTCCAGGTGTTTCAGTTCCTCTTTGGTCTTTTCTAATGTGGGGCAGTTCTCTTACACCTCACATGAGATAAGGCAAAAAAATTGTTTCCCTGAGATCTCTTTGCCAGGTATTTTACTGCCTGCAGGAAAGGAAGATCCCTCAATAGAACCGGTGGTGGGCAGAGCAGACCCTGCTACGTCTCAGTGAGTGAAACACAATTTAATCCAGCTGTAAATGCAGGGAACTGGGCCTTAGACAGATTGTTGCTTTTTTAATGGGAGTTTTTTCCCAGCTGTTCCATATTAACTGCACTGATAGTCCCTAAATATGCTTCTGTCCAGCACTGTGTGGCTACTTCTCAGCACTGTTAAAATGTGAAAAAATGGATCAGGGAAGAAGCAGCTCTGGAAACGAGAAAGGACGAGAAGAATGCAGGACACAAGGGATGGAACAAGAAGAACTAGGAAAAAAAAATATTTCCAAATGGAAATAGTTGTGTAAGTTAATGAAAGATAGATGGATTCCCATGTTGCACACAAATGTTGAGGGAAACTATTTTCTCTTTCTAATACTTTATAAAGCCTCTTCTTATCCAGAATCAGATTGATGTCCTTGCTGGGTTTAGTTTTGTTTTGCTTTATTTTTAACACAGTCGACCTGACTTCAAGGTCGTGGTGTGGAACTGATTTCAATAAAACACAGGAAATTAGGTTAATGATCCTGATCTCTTTCCTGAAGTGATCGAATCCTCTGTGGAAGGCCAAGGCTGTTCCAGCTCCAGCCAGACCTGGGGAATGCCTTGTCAGGAGCCAATAAACTCAGCCTGATGTTCTTGGTTCCCTGGATCCCAGTGCCTAGGTTACACCCAGTAAAAATCAGCTGACTATTAAGCAGGCTATCCTTTGTTCCAGCTTGGAATCTGCTGTCCCTTTTATCTGTTCCTGGAAACTCTTTATCTCCCTGCTGAGGTGGCACTGGTGAAAGTAAAACTACTGTGGCTGAGACAAGAGGGTTATACTCAGAGTAGCGCAGCTCACATGTTCACTTCCTTTCTGACAACCTTCTTTTGGAAAGGCAGAAGATAAATTTCCAAGGCTTCTGTGATGCAAACTGTTAGAGAAAGTTTCTATGGAGGAAGCTTTAAAGTCATTTCTGACATATTATGCTGTCAGATGTTAACACTGCCCAACAAGGTATAACATTGATCTGCTTGTTTTCTTAGCAGCTCTCCTGAAAATACTCTGAGAGCTCCTCCAGGTACAACACCCGTGGCAGGAGGGTGTCTTGTGTTTCCTGCTTCAGTGCAAACTTTGCTGATCAGAAACAACTGCAAACCTCTGGGACTTGCCCTGTCCAGCAGCTGCCCTGCCGCCAAGAGAGCAATTCCCTCTGCATGCTCACGTGGTTCCCACTCCCTCACACAGACAGAGCCGCCACCTCACACTTAAAATGTAGAAATAGAGGGTGCTGCAGCAGCTGCCTTCAGGGAGCAGCTCTGTGGTGCTGGCAGTGAGCAGGAACATTATTCCAGGGAAAAGCCCCCGTGGCATCGTGCCTGTGGCTGGCACAGCAGCCCTCCGAGCTCCATGGGAGCGGGTGTCTGGGCACACCTGGTCTTCTCTGTGCCCTCTGAAGCACTGCAGAGAGAAGGACTGGAACAAGGACTCTTCCTCCAGAGAAGAGCAAGGCCCCATCCATAGTCCCTGGTGCTTGTGAAAGGGTTGGGGTGGCTCCCTTGGCCCATCTGCCTTTAGATCCGTGAAAAAGGCTCACAGTCTAAAGGGCCAATTCAGCCTGGCAGAGAATATTTGATCTGATAAAAATTGTCTCTGCAACCGTTCCTGAATAAAGAAAAAAAAAAAAAAAAGGAGGAGAGGAGGAAAAAGATCCACCTCATAAAAATAAATCTCAGTGCAGAGTAAAAGCACTACATAGAATTCAACAAGCAAATATATATATCTTGTATTTATCACAGAATCATCAAGGTTTGAAAAGACCTCCAAGGTCATCACGTCCAAGTTTTGACCAATCCCAACCTTCTCAGCTAAACCAGAGTACTGAGGACCACATCCAGTCATTTCTTCATGGATGGGGACCCCACCACCTCCCTGGACAAGCCCATTCCAGTGCCTGACCACCCTTTCAGTGAAGAACTCAATGTCTTTTAGTAGTCACAGGCCCAGAACTGAACACAGGATCCGAGGTGTGGCCTCACCAGTGCCCAGTACAGAGGGACAATCACTGCCCTGCTCTTGCTGGCCACACTATTGCTAATCCAGATTCTGATATTAAGAATAATTTCTTTGTCAAAGCACCTTGATGAAGAAATTACAGATTTTAGCAAATGGTTCTGAGGGAAAAAAAATCTTGGAAGAGAAACAGATTCTCTGATTGTGGAGGGAGGGGTAGAATTGGTGCTGACACAAAAATGTCTTAAAAATCTGCCAGTGATTTCTGAAATGTCATAGAGAATGTAGTGAAATACTCAGAGAAAATTAAAGAGAGAACATATTTGTCCCAAAGAGAAGAAAAGAAATGGTTGGAAAAGGAGCATAAGTCCTCACCTTCATCAATCCATAAGCTGTGGCACCAAGTAATTTAAATTATTTCACTCTCATTTTCTAATGGAACTTTTCATTAAGAGGCTTAGTTCATAGGATTTAGGCAATTAGTATGCTCGCAGGAAAAGAAAAGCTACTTAGACCAAAACCACTCAACTGTGCAATAGACAGTGGGCTCAAAAGGAAACTCAAATAGGTGGAGTCCTTTGAACTAAGTATTTTTCTGATTGTGTTGCTGACTTAGCTGGGCAGGGACTTGTCCCAACGTACAGGCACTTTGCACAGCACGAGAGAAGGCTGCCATAGGTCCCACTGATCTGGGCTGTTGTGTGCTCTGCTCCTGCCCTGCTCAGCCCTCTGTGAGGGCTCGAGCTTGGCCTGCAGCCACACATCCACCCAGCTGCTCCCTCACTCCCCCTCCTCAACAGGACAATGGGAGAAAATGAGATGGAAGAGCTCATGGGTTGAGATAAAGACATTTACTGATCACTGACATGGGCAAAACAGACTTGTCTTGATGAAAATTTAATTTATTGCCCGAAGTCCATCAGGATTAGCTTGCTCCATAGTGGCCCTCTCTGTGGGCTGCAGGGAATCTCTGCTTGGCTGCCTGGAGCATTGCCTCTCCCTCCTCTTGCTCTCACCTTGTCTCTGCTGGATGTTTCTCACACATTCTCCTCACTCCTTTCGGCCCACAAGGCATTTCTGCCCTTCTTTAAAGATGTTTTGATTGGCATAGGGTTTATTCTAACAATAGTCCAAGAAATAGCATAAGGTAATAGCTAGGACACTGATTGTTGGGAGTTTTGTTTGTTTTTTAAGTGGTTTTTATGACCAGTGTAGCTATCTAGAGGAGCATCAGTGTTTTGTCTCATTCTGGACTAAATCCCTTTGTATCAATGGAATAATTGCTATTAACTAAAAAGGGAGCAGGGCCTGCTTTAGTTTGCCATCTGAAAAAAAAGCACAGGCCATGAGAAATTACCGCATTTCTTGGGAAAACAAGTACATCTGCAAAGGCCATTTTGAACTTGTAGCCTGTTCTGTTTCCTCTTTCTACCAGCTGCAAAAAGCCAGGGAAGTTTGGGCCGTAGAAGGTTTTCAGTGGCTGACAGCTTTTCTCTGAAGCAGGAAGAGTTCCAGTGCCATGTCACCAACCAAGCTCCAAAAGTAAAACCCAGGCCCTCTCTCTTGGTCTTGGTATCTCCTCTTTCCATCCATATTCAGTTCTCACACCTCACCTGTCCCTTGTGTGTTTTCACATCCCTCAACCCAGTGGATGTCCTCAATCCTTTTTTCCTCTTCTCTAGGAATCTTCTTTCCCTGTTGAGTTTTTGTTTCCTTTATGTCTCTTCTCTTGTTCTTGCCCAAGTTTCTGAATTTGTTTTCTTTCCCTTACATCACACACACATGGCCAGACCTGCTCCTTGCTCTCAGTTTTGTTATTTTTCAGTCAGTGCATGATAACCTTTTAATGAGGATTTTGAACAATAACAAGGATTTTGAACTCTCCTTGTGGAGGAGAGTAAACAACGTTATCCTTAATAAGGATTTCCAAATATATTGTGAAATTAGCCATTTCACAAGCGCTAGGACTACTGAAGCATGATTCCTACTGGCTTTGTGCCATGAGGCTCAACTGGGCAAAATCTCTGATGCCTAATAAAAGAAAAAGTCATCTTAGTTTTCCCCCAAAGGGCACCTTGAAGGATCTCTTGTCTTTCCCCAGATGCCATTTATTAGTTGTCTGTATTATGTCCCAATGACTGTAACCCCTTAGGAGAGATGTTGGTCCCTGTTTGTGCAAGCCAGAGCCTTTTCAGTGATTTAACCCTTGGCTCCCTGGTTGGATGGCACAGGGGAGGCACACAGATGTGTGTCCCCAGCCCGGCACACGAGGCCAAAGCTTGCAGTTGGACCATTAGCACAGCTCTGGAAAAGAAATCTTTGAAAACTCCGCATTTCATATGTTAATTAATCTGGCTCTTGACAAGGTCACAAGATTATGGGTGAAGACACCTGGACATCTTGTGCTACTTTTAAATGGCAAAAGCAAGTTTATTTATTTTATTTAATGATTTATAATTACTGGTTTCTTCATTGGTCAGTGCTGACACATGGGTGGCTGTGCAATAATTAGTGCAGAGCTGTGTGCCTGCAGTGATGAGGTTCACTGGAGCATTCTGGCTCATGGCAAGAGCAGAAGAAGCAACAAAAGTGATCAGCACCTTTGAGTCAATCTTCTTCAGAGGAGCTCTGTAATGAACAGAGCCAGACATGTCTAATTAATTACAAATGCTGGCTTAACTAGTTCATGCAGGACAGCAAAGTGAAATGGGTGGACTGACATGTGACAACAACAAAACTGTGACTGTCAGCTCTGTCAGCAGTGCTGAAGTGCAATGACCTTGCTGTGAATGATGTGATGGGCAGTCTGAAAATGGGATGGTGATTTGGATCAGCACTGCAGTAAATAATGGGTTATTACACTAGTTTGCCAGTGCCAAACCTTAGAAACAATATATGCTTCATCACAGAGCAGAACCCAGTTAAAGCCCTGTTACCTTTTGCTATCATTTACTATTTCTTGAAGTTGGAGGGTTTTTCCCTTTTTTTCTTTTTTTTTAACTCTGGTTTTAGGCAAAAAGAAATAGCATATTATGTGGAATTCAAGAAAGCACATGCCACAGGAATGTCATCCTGCCCTTAGGCAAATAGCTGAGCAAACCCCAAACACCAGACTTTGAAAAGCAAACTCTGAAGCAGCTTTCTGCAACCTCCTATATAGGAGCAGGCATGAATTAAACATGCTTGTGTCTCCCATGGCTTTGCTGAGGCAACTGTTGTTGTATAAGAAAAAAACTACCTAGAGGGATATGAGCTCAAATGTCAGGTAATAAACCTTTCCTGTTCTCAGTCAATTTTTAAGTTTATATTTTTAATAATACCAAAACCTAGGACGCTTTGCTTCCTGCAGATTATTTTTTGTTTAACCCTGAAGGATACGCTGCTGATGAAAACCAAGCATGTGAAGTGTCTGATATTTGGCTGCATTATTTCATACAATTAGTGGTAATTCTGGGTTAGAAGCTGAGATTACCTAAGAACAAAAGAAAAAAAAATGGAAAAAGAGGGAAATAACAATAAAAAAGTGCCTTTGCTACTGTTATTCCTGGTTTGTGTTGTGCTCAACTAGCCAGCAATAAAGGGCACTCTTGATGACATTAAGGACACGAATTTGGCACTCATTTTTCTGGACAAATCTTTCCATTTGATTCTTGAGATGTCAATATATTATTAACGATTGCTCCACAAGAGTTTAAGTGATGCTCACCACCTACTTGGCAGTCCCTTATGAGCCTCCAGAATCCTGGAATGCTTCTCCCAAGGCGCTGGAGTGACAGATATTCCTGCCACTAGAGGGTATGATGTCTCCATCATTTATACCTGGCCAGCCCTCACTCATCATGGATGCACGAATACTTGGCTTTTCAGGAGTTTCAAAACTGAGGCAAAGCTCCTCAGGGAAGCCCGAAGGAATTAAGCATTCTTTGGGATAGGAGCATCTCACTTCTGCCACCTGCTTTGTCAGTCTCAGCCCGAGAATACTTTCCAGAAAGCTGCAAGTGTGAGTGGGAACTGACCAATGGAGCTAAAGGGAAAATGTAACTATCAGGATTTGTGGGAAAAGTTAATTTTAAAAGTCCATAACGAGAGCAGTTTAGCAACAGTGGGAAATCCCAGCCTGTCATCCCAGGCTGAACATGGAAGGCTGACGTATAAATCCATTAATCATGTTCCCCTGTACTTGGGTGGTAGGATCTCTCAGCAGCCAAAAGAAAGGTTCTGAAGGCTGAGAAGCAGCCCTGCATAACAACCCAACTGAAGAGATCCCTGACTGATAATTCTGAGGAGGGAAGTGTTCATTCTCACTCCACTGAGGTAACAAGCTCTGTGCCAGCACAGCAGTCCTCAAGCAGAACAGAGGGTACCACAGCACCAACCAAAGATAAAGACTGGGCCATGACAGCCCTTCTTCTACAGGACGTGGGATCCCCGGAGAAAAACCTGAGTGTTCAGCTCAAGGGATTCTTCTGCCAGGTGACAAATGCATTTTTTCTGCTTCTAGCTAGTGAGAAAACTGAGCTTCAAGAGAGAAAAGTTCCTCGTAAGCTGTTAGAAGGCTCCATGCAATTTATCATGCTAATCTCTAGCATTTGGGAGCAAGATAGATCTTTGATTGTCTGTCTTGCTGTACTGCAGGTTGAGGATCTCAATATCTGAATATCAAGCCCAGTGAAGAAATTGCAGTCTAAATTAAACATGTGAAAACTTCTTCTTAATCCGTAGAAAAAGGGGAAAGACATTATCTTCTCAGTCCAGCCCCTCTCTGCTTTGTGATCTCTCACAAAGAGTTGAAACAAGAAAAATACTTAAGTCCATACATGTTGCAGATGAAAAAAGTATTCCTTTAAAGAACAGGAGATACAAACCCTCTGAAAAACTAAGAGAGTTTCACCTTGCCTTTGAAAGGGTCAAGATGCACACAGATATGCAGCCAAACACTGCTTTTAGGTGACCAGAATGTCAGTTCAGCTGCCTCCCACTCCCCTTGGACCAGGGCACTGAGGTGGCACCTGAGTGTGAATGTAAAAACGCCAGCACCAAGTTCCAGATTCGCCACAGTTCGGTCTCGCAGTGCAAAGCCATCAGGCAGACTCAGAAGTATTTGCTCTGCTAATCTGGACTACATTTAATGGCTATCAGATAACCCCACCATGGCGATTGCTGCGCTGCTGTTGTCCCCAGCCAGTGGCAGTGAAGATGGCCAGGCAGCAAGGCTGCCTTTATGGAGAGCGCAGTGCCTGAGGAAAGCAGGAACACAGGAATTCTGCCTGAAAAAGGACTGTGAGTGGGTCAGGGCTGCAAGGCACCTGTGACAGAGCTCTTCCCCCTCCGTCCTGCATGGGGAAGGCCTGGGCTGGTAGAACTAATCCCTGGTGAGGAGCGAGTTGATGGAGACTCTGTCAGTGTCTTGCTGTAAACCCTAAACTGTGCAAATTCCCAGTACCTCAGCTCACTGGCAGTGCGGAGAAGGGGCTAGTTAGGATCAGGTGTAATGCAGAGTCTCTGCTGCTGCTCTTGTGCAAGGATAACCCTCATGAGCTTTACTGGAGCTAAATTTGTCCCTCTGGGCCAAATGGGTTTAAAGCCATGTAGATGTGGCACTGGGGGACATGGGTCAGTGCTGGCTTGGTGGGCAGACTCGCTGGTCTCAGAGGTCTTTTCCAACCATAATTTGTCTATGTTATATTGTGACACTTCCTTCAGGAATGGGGAATTTGGGGGTCATAAGTGAGAGACAGAGAAGCTGGACCAGTAGGACTAGAAATGCCAGACGAGAGAAATTTTGACCTCTGGAATTAAGGGCCAGGCTCAAAGCTAGAAGAGATGCAATCCTTATTTATGCATTTAAATTGGATATATACCAGGCCCAGCTGCTCTTTCCTAGCATAACTAAGAGCCTTGTCTCTCTTTCCAGTTTCTAGCCTGGGGTTGTTTTTTTTCCCCCTCTGTTCATTCCACAAGAAAATTAAGTCTAAAAAAGAAAAGTAGTCTGTCCTGCTTTCTCAAGATGTGAGAAACTTTCAGGCACATGGTGTGATTCTTGGGGCTGTCCTGTGCAGGGCCAGGAGTGTGACTTCAGTTATCCTCATGGGTCCCATCCAACTCAGGATATTCTATGAAATTTATTTACTATTTATCATTGAAAGCATGCTGTCACATCATTTCCCCAAAACACGTGTATAGAGGTGAAATAGGAGGATTCTCTGCATAAACCACCCCACAAGTTTTGATGAAAGGAATGAGATGCTCAGAACCAAGATGATTACCGCACTAATAAAATATGTACAATCCATGAAAAAAAACCAAACCAAAACAAAACACTTAAATAAAAAGGTTTTAAGAGGATTATCCTGACAATGAAGAACATAAAGCGATGGGTTGGTATATTCTGCCAAAAGTACAAGGACGTGCCATGAGACTGCATTGCAATAGAAGTGTGAATTATGTGGATTCTGTGTGAGCCTGGAAAAGGCCGTAGGGAATTAGTGCAGCTCCTTGTATTCTGTTATCAGTGCTTATTGTATGGCATAATACCCAAATCCTGGTGGGTCCATTTCAATTCCTGCAGTTTAAACTGGCTTTCAATGCAAGCACCATGCACATGTCACAGAAGAGTTGTAGAGCTTTTAGTAGCAGGCCTGTGGAAACTCACAGTTGAAGAATGTGCTGGTTTTGTCTGGGATAGAGTTCATTTCCCTCACTGTAGTTGGCGTGGAGCTGTGTTTTGGATTTGTGCTGGGTGCAGGGTGGGTAACAATGGGATGCTTTCGTTCTTGCTGAGCAGTGATTACACAGCATTGAGGCTCTTTCTGCTTCTCACCCCACCCCATCAGCAAGGAGGGTGCACAAAGAGCTGGGAGGGACTACGGCCAGGACGGGTGACCCCAGCTGGCCAAAGGGACATTCCAGACCCTTTGGCATCATGCTCGGCTTATAAAGCTGGGGGGAGAAGAAGGAAGTGGGGGCTGTTTGAAGTGATGTTCTCCTGGAGATGGCTGAACACCTGCCTGCCTATGGGAAGGGGTGACTTAATTCCTTGTTTTGCTTTTCTGGCTTGTGTGGCTTTTGCTTTCCCTATTAAACTGTCCTTATCTCAACCCATGAGTTTTCTGGCTTTCATCCTGCCAATGCCAGCTTTTTTCCTTCCCAGTGGGATGGGGGAGAGTGAGTGGCTGTGTGGAATTAAACCACAACAAAATAATTTGCAATTCTCAGTCTTGAGGTTGCCTCCTGAAGCTACACTTTCTCTGCCCCATCAAGGATTTTACCTCCTGTGGGTTACCACACCTTAGCTGTGCAGGCTGAATGGATTCCTTGGAAGACACAATTATGTGATGTTTGGTTCATGGATTTAGATAAAGCAGCCACACAACAAATTTATCCCCTTTGTCCATTTGTAAATGTTCACTGAACCTGAAGAGGTCAGCTGGGTGTAAATAAGGTCACCTTTCCTTTGGCTTAAAACTAAACTCACTTAAGTGGGTTGCTCCAAAAACACTGAACATAGTCTTCTCTAGAAATCAAGAGATTTGTAATTTTAGTGCATTCTTGAAAAGAAGAACAAAATACTAAAATTACTCTGCGTACCCACTTGCAAACTTCTTAATGTTTTCCAAACATATTGCTACTTTCCAGAGTTATGATACAATAGTGCTTATTACGGGATTGTATTGCTTCCTGCCATTTGCTTCTCGACCTTGTAGGCCACAAGCATAACTCATGTGTGCATTCTAAAACCTAGAAATACCTAACAAGGCCCAGCATAATTTTCATGGTCCAAATATGCAGAGTGCCTAGCACTGTCCTTGTCACCTGAGGGGGTGGCCATGAGCAGGGACACCTTCCCCTATCCCAGCTTGCTCAGAGCCCCATCCAGCCTGGCCTGGAACACTGCCAGGGATGAGGCAGCCACAGCTTCTCTGGGCAACCTGTGCCTGGGCCTTACGACCCTCACAGGTAACAATTTCTTCCCGATATCCCAGCTAACCCTGCTCTCTGTCAGTGTGAAGCCATTGCCCCTTGTCCTGTCACTCCAGGCCCTTGTCAAGAGTCTCTCTCCATCTTTCCTGTGGTCTCCCTTCGGGCACTGGATGGCCTCAGTGAGGTCACCCCAGAGCCTTCCCTTCTCCAGGCTGAACAATCCCAATTCCCTCAGCCTTTCCTCCCAGCAGAGCTGCTCCATCCCTCTGATCCCCTTGGTGTCCCTGCTCTGGACTGGCTGCAGCAGCTCCCTGTCCTTCCTGAGCTGGGCCCAGGGCTGGATGCAGCCCTGCACGTGGGGCTCAGCAGAGGGGCAGAGGGGCAGAATCCCCCCTCCCCTGCTGCCCACGAGGCTCTGGATGCAGCCAGAAATTGCTCTCTTTCCTCCTCAGGAAGCCTTTTGGAAGGTGGTTTCCTTTGCCTTTTCTCCCCAAAGAAAGAAGAGTGGGCTGCCATTTCCAACCCTATCCCCACTGATTGTTGTATCGGCTGTACTTTGGTTTTCCAGTTTATCTTACTGCCCCTTAGGCCACTGTGTGTGCTTTCATTTGCACGTGAAAATATGTCCATGCACTCCAACTCTTGCCCTGGATATCACAAAGGCAAATATGAGTATTTTCCCTTGAGATTTTGTGCAAACATAGGTGCTGGCAGCTCAAAACTAAATACATATTTGGTGTGCAGATACTTTTTAATTTGGAGAAATGGGAGACATAAGATTAATCATACCCAGAATTATTAATTATTAATTATAGACAAGTCCGGAGTAGACAAACCTAAACGCACTCTTATATAAGGACAGGAAAATCCCACCTGGTGCATCTGTGCATTAAAAAATAAGAACCTTACAAACTGTACTGTGCTGCTTATAGGAAATAATCTTCCCCATTAAAAAAGAAATTAAAGTTCCTCAGTTTGCAATATTGAAACTTGCTACTATTGTTACATTAACCAATGTTCCTGGATGTAAGGTCTTCCATTTATCTGAAAGCATGAGGAAAAAAAATTTCAGTGACATATTCCTCCAGGGAAAGCCTTTAATACTGAATTTTTCCAGCTAATAGTTATAGTTCTAATGAAGCTTCTTTGAAACTTTTTGGATTTCTTTGTCAAAATAAAAATAATTGTTCTTTGTGTTTTCTTTGAGTATCCCTGTAAAGTATACTTTCCCAAGTGCCCAAGATGGATTCTCTAACAAGAAAAGGAAACTAAGCTTAACGGCGTTGTTTTCCTTCCAGCCTTCATCTTGTTGAGTTTGTGGCTAATTTTTTATTTGTCTTGTGATTCTTAAAATTCCTTCAACTTTTTCTTTACCTTCTCTGTTACTTCTTGAGACCATAATCTAATATACCCCAAAATGCCTTGAAAAACTCTTTTGCGAAGAAGACAAAATGATTACAATTCTTTTCCTATTCATTGTTTTGGCAAATACATTTGGCAAAAAGGGAGATTTAAGAAAATTCATAAATACATGAAAATAAACCGAGACTTTAGACAGGCAGAGGCAATGTGTGTGGTGCATATTTAAAAAGAAATTTAAAAGTGTAGTTGGCTGCTACCAGGCTGTCCCTCCGTGTTCATGTTAATGAAGAGGTGTACTAGGACAATAAAAAGACATTTCTCCTCTTAAACAGGAATAAGAGGACAAGCAAAGCATCCAGAGTGGGCTCTGCATGACACTTTCGTCAGTGTAGGAGGAGCATTCAAGAGGAGGTGCTGCAAATGAAGCAAGGACTCACTGTTGGTGCACTCCCCAAAGGGGAAGGGAGCTCCCAAGATCCACAGATACTCCTGGTCAAAAGGAATGACAAAACTCAGATGGTCTGCGAAAGCTTAAAAAGTTTTATGGGTAAATCACACTTCTGCCATGGAAATCTGTGTGAGTTTGTCCCTGATCTCCAAGTACAAGCATGTGGTGGTGGGTTTGGAACAAAGGAGTGGGGTGGAAGGGAAGAGATGGCAAGAGATGGATCAAAGAGGGGGAGAGAGAAAGAAAGGAAGAAAGAGAAAAGGCAAGATCACCATTCCTGGCTCCAGGGTTGATACAGCTGAGGGGGTGCCCAGGGTCCTGGGGCTTCTGTGCCCCCAGGCTTTGTGAGGATACCTTTTGATAGATAAGTTATCCTCACCCTGGGAATAAGCTTCTTGTTTTCTATGCAAATTACTTGTCATGGAATCACAGAATCACTGAGGTTGGAAAAGACTTCTGAGATCATTGCATCCAACCTGTGACTGACCCCCACCTTGTCAACCAGACCAGAGAACCGAGTGCCACATGCAGTCCTTCCTTGGACACCTCCAGGGATGGGGACTCCAACACCTCCCAGGGCAGCCCCTTCCAATGTTTCACAACCCTTTTCACGAAGAAACTGCGCCTTATGTCCAACCTGAACCTCCCCTTGTGCATCCTGAGGCCATTTCCTCTTGTCCTGTCACTACTTGCCTTGCAGAAGAGACCAACTCCCACCTTGCTACAACCTCCTCCGGAAGTGCAAAGTCAGACCCTGGCTGGTCATGGCATTGTCCCATGGTAGGAGCAGTTTGCAGAGTCTAATTTCTGTCTGGTTCAGTAAGCATGGCTAGGAGCAGTAGGTTCAGTAATCGTGGCACAGGAGCAGTACCACACTGGATCGCCAGCCCAGCCGTCCCTGTATCCTGTCTCTTGCCGTGCCTTGCACTAGGCAGCTCATTTTCAGGAAGCTTCTACTTCAGCCTTGATGACCAAATGGCAATTGCTCCCTTCATGCTTCATTTGGAGGGGGGGATTATACTCTAAATCATCAGGCTTTTTTTTTCCTTCCAGTAACTCTTGGATGTATTTTTCTTTACCCCACTTCTTCCTGATGTAACTGTAGCTGTTGATCTTTATATGATTCATTACACAAGTGTCCAGTCCCTTTGTTACTCTTGACAAATGCTTAACATCAAAGCTACCCTGTGACTAATTAATCCCACACTAAATGGCACTGATATCCCGTGCGGGCCACAGGAATGGCTACGCAGGGGCTGCATTTGCATGCCTGTCAGGTTAGCTCTCCCTCCCCCACCAGCCTGAGGTAAACATTAGCACAGTACAGGGTTCCTCCATCTGTCAGCATGCTCTATTCACATTAAGTGACCAAAATCCTTGATGGTACACCAGGTCACAAGAATAAAGGATATTTTGAAACCTGGAGCGTTTTCTAGTTCTGCTTCCCTCCTTCAGAGTTGAGCAACACACACTCTGCAACAAAAGGTGTTCACTTCTTGAGGTCTCATTTTGATATGCTGAGATCTGTTTAATTTTACAATATTCAAAATTTGCTCCAACTGAAAAAATTACAATTTGTAACAAATAAAAATAGAAAGATCGTGCCCATTGTCTTTGGGAAAGTTGAGGAAAGCCACCAGGATACCAGGCACAGAAAATGTTAGATGCCCAGGAAGCAAAGTTATTCTTTTTGCACTGAGCATAAAATGCTGAAAGATGTGAAGAGTGAGGGGGGCATGCGATGCCAAGCACGAATTCCAGGTAAATGCTTTCCTGCTTGTTTATGAGACCCAGCAGTGTTACTGCAGCCTCATTTACACTGCTGCTGTTCCATCTGGGTCAGTATTTCCTTTGGAAATCCCTATTTTCAGGGCTTTAGAAACTGCCCATAAAAAGACTTAATGGGCAAAAATCTTGGCAGGCCTGATCCCAGTATGGGAGAAAGCCATTGAGTTTTAAGAGGGTTTATTTTCCTCTAAGTTGTAACTCAAATTACTTCATGGGCTTTTCTTAGAGGAAAGTTTTCAGACTATCTGTGTCCTCTTGTGGCCCGGACTAAGGAAATTTTGTTGCTGAACACGAATAACACCTGTTGCTCAGTGAGGAAATCCAAGGATGAGTCTCTTGGGTCACTTTTGCCCAGACCTCCCAGCTGCAATGTGGCCCTGGCAATTCTTATATGGAAAAGGGGAGAGGAGATAAAATTGAGGGATAATTCAGCACCCTTTCCCCCCCCCCCCCCCC
>WEIT01007280.1:315543-328586 GCA_013389985.1 Dryoscopus gambensis | reverse complement strand
ACAGATTTATATCCTGACCAATTCCTTTCCGTTTGTGGAGGCCATAAACCAGGCACATATATTTTCTTTTCCCCAGTTCAGAGTTTAATTTCACACCTTGGGCCTTCTTATTTATCCCCCAGCCCTTTTAGGCAGTCTGAACACATAAAGGCATGATTAAGAATGCATAAAGGTTATTGACACTCGTTTTATGGGCCCTTTGAACTGTTCAAGTGATATAAAGGCAATGCAAAGTAATAAAAACCAGAAGCACCAGTGTGTTAGCAATAAAAAAAAAAATAGGAAAAAAAAATCTCTTAGCCTGGTGGGGATCTAAATGGTTTGCTTCATTCTTACTCCAGCAACCCTGACTGAGTCTATTTGCAGTGGTCAGATGCCCTTTTCTTCCTGTCTGTGGGTTGTCCACTGAGGAAATCAGTTCTGATCTCCACAGAAGGCTTGGACTGACTGCATGGATTCCACGCCATGCCGTGGCAGCACTACCCCCAGGACAATTCTGCAGTTTGGTGGCTGGAATTGCAGTTGTGGGTGGTTTGAAGTAAAGCTTCACCTCCTTGTGCACCTCTTACACAGGGTTGGAAGACCCAGGAAGGATTTGTGTGCGGTGATGAGCAAACAGGGTCCTCCAGGATATTTCCATTTCTCACCAACAGTGACTCTGGATCCCTCGAGAAAGAACATTAAACAAATAAAGGAGTGTGAGGACTTCAACAATCCCTTCTGCAGCCACACTTGATTGTGAAGAAAGTAAAACACCTCTCAGCCCCTTCTTTAATTTATAGATAACATAATTGTCTGCTCAAAAGGAAGGGGAACTCAATCTTAGCCCTTCTGTCGATAAAGGACCTCTGAATGCATCGTTCAGTGAGATTTAGCTTTCTTCGTGTCACAGCTTCATGTCATTGATGCTTGGTCACTCAGAGTTACCCCATTTTTTTGGCAGCACTTCTGCCTGGGAATTATCTCCTGCTTTAGATGTATTTGCTCCTTCCTATTTGTATTACTTTGTGTTTGGCTTTGCTGAGAACGTTTTTGTTTATTTTGGACTGGTTTGCCAATTTTTCAAGATCTTTCAGATTCTGATCTAACCCTCCAAAGCACTTAGAATTTCCTTTCTCTCTACATGATATTCAGATCTTTATGAAACCCATTAAGCACTTACCCATAGTTAATACTTTGTGCAAATAATGAACTTTTTGATTCTTAGTCCAAACAAATTCAACATTTAGCCTTGAACATAAGTGATTTCTTCTTTTTTTTTTTCTTAGAGAAGCAAATCCCTTCTAACTCAGCATATTCCATGAAAAAAAGTCATTATGAGTCAATGGAAATATTTTTGTTTTCATTGCTGACAATTCGAATAAAAGCAAAGTACTGGAAATGAAAAGCTTCATTAGGTAACACTGAAAAATAACAAAGAAATGCCACTCTTTCTACCTAAGCCAGTGCTTAAGCTGCTTACCCAAAGTAACAGAGATTTAGATTCACTGCCTTCTCCCATGGAAAAGTGTCAAATCCCCAGCTCCCAGAATGCCCCAGCCTCCAAACTCTGTGCCAGAGCTGCACAGCTTTTCAGTCTCCCTTTCGAAGCAATTAATTTTCACAATAAGCTGAAGTGATCACTGGCAGAGGGACAAGAACCAGAGCACTCCCCTTTCCAGGTGAGTACCCCAAACACTACAGAGAGAGCACCAAGCTCCAGCTGCTCTTTCCCATGTCTTGGACAGGCCTGTTCTTAGGCAGTGATCCTTTTATGAACAGCATCCAGCAAGAGGAACCTCCTCCCATCACTCTAAACCAGAATATCCTTAATGTGGTGATGGTATTAGATGTGGAATAGGAGAAGGGTAACCAGTCCTTCACTTCTAAAAGGTCCCTCATATCGAAAATTGTGTTCTCATAAAAGGGGATAAAGATCCTTGCTCCACTTGAGCAACCCAAAGTTTCTTCTTAGAAAAATTTTTTGAAAAGCTTTGCCAAAATCAGTGCATCATTTCAGGCCAACCCCAAACTCATTCTTCAGTGAGCAGAACATAGTGGTACATTCTCTGAGTGACACTCACTTGTGACAGCATGGGACAAGTGTCTGTCTGTACCCAGCATGATCCAAGACTGACTCCTTCCAAAATAAATAAGCAGCTTCTACTGAAAGTATCTGAAGAAAAATTTTCGTGGCTCTGGGAAGCCCAATGTGATGTTATGGTGCCAGAAGCTGAACAATAAAAAGGTTTGAACTGTTTCCTCTTTAGGTAATGTTACTCGAGCTCCCAGATGTTGCCAAGCAGAGCAGTCTGTGCTGCTCTGTTCTCAGCTGCCATGTGGAACTGCTTCCCCAGCCTAAACCATGCAATGATTGAGATAATTAGAGAACATAATACAGAAACAGACGTGGTTTGGTTTGAAATTCATTAGTAACAAATGCTGTACAAGATCCTTGCTGCTAAACTACTCATCAAATAGTAGAGCTTGAGGAAGCCAGTGCTCCATACTGGTGATGGACTGGGGTGGTAAAGTAAATGCTGAGTCCACCAGCCTGCTGAGCTCTCTATTCTCAGCAGAATAGAAAGCTTTGTGCACACTGAAATTGTTGTGAAAGAAACCCTAAACCTCTAGCAAAAATCAGTGTCTGGTACGGCCCTTGCTCAGTGCTATGTTTGGGTGAGGATTACAAGGTTTATTTTCAATTCTTGTGTTTGGAGCCTAACTGCTGAAGAATATTTTGTTGGAGGTGTTCCAATGCCGAGAGTAAGTTTCTCATCAAATGACAACACTCCAAGAAAGGACTGCAGAGGACTCAGAAGTGGAGGGGCCCTCAGCCGTGGGTGTCCCTGTCTGCAGGGAGGGCTCCGAGCAGGGCCCAGGCTCTGCTCCGGGGGGCCCAGCAATGGCACCAGAGGAACGGGCAGGGACTGATCCCAGGAAGTTCCACCTGGGCAGGAGGCAGAACTTCTTCCCTGGGCAGTGACTGGGCACTGAACAGAGACCAGAGAGGGTGTAGAGTCTCCTCACTGGGGATATTCCAGACCCCTCTGGACACAATCCTGTGAAATTCATGGCACGCTGCTACAGCAAACCAATGGCTCACCATGTGGCCTTGAAAACCAGGATTTCGCAACATTAGCAGGGTAAGAGCACTCTAAGCAAATGGATAAATCATGGCTAGAGTTTTCTATACATGCCCTTTTTTTCTATAGGACACCCTGCATATAGCAAAGCTTTATCTATACCCATCACAGACTTGACTTATATTTCAGGCTGCCTTTTCAGAGGTTTAAGAAAGGTTTCCGATAGTTAACTTTAGTGCAAAAGAGCAATCTGCATCTACCAGTCAGGTATCTATAAAGACTTTAATTAATGTTCATCATTAATGGCTCTTGCTAAGCTACAGGAGCAGCCCTGAAGAATTAAATAGCAACAGCGAACAAAGCATTCCCACTGGCACTGAATTCTTATTCAGCTTCCTCTGTAGGATTTTATATGTATCTTTCTGTACATTTGGCACTGGCCAGCAATAATAAAGAGGGTTGCTCTGGCTGGCCAAGTGATGCAGTTCAGAACTACAGTTTTCATGCAACTTTATTATTGAACTGTTTATGACAATGCTGAACTCATATACATAAATCTGACCTAAAAACCTCAGAAGATTTTCAAGCCTCCAAGAAAAGCTAACATCTTTAAGAATATCAAGGACACAAACCCAGTACCTCAGTTTAAAAGCATAAGCATGTCTGAAGAAGAATGTTGTGGACACTATTTATACTGAATACTTCAACCAAAATTTTTCTGTTCTTATATTTTTATAATAGTTCATGGGTTTGGGCTATGAAATATGGGACTTTTGCAGTTGTGATGTACATCATATAGCATTGGATGCTGCAAAGCTACCAGCATTCTTGGGGAGATACATCTAAGAAATGCCTTCTAGGGCTTTTAACAGTAATAACTCTCATTTCAGTCCCTCACTCTGCTCTGTGAAGCAGAGCTACAGCAGTTTTGCTTTTGGGAGGTGTTAAGATGCTCTGCTGCTTTCTAGGCTTTGCTCTGCACTGTTCACAGCAGGTTTGAGAGGCACAAATGAGAGGTCCCACCTTTCTGTGGCATCTGATCTCAGTAGCTGCGACTCATTCAGGAAGCACGAGTGGAGATGGATCACCATGGAATTCCACAACGAGTTCCAGTGTGCACAAACATTATAAGGGTTATCTCCATTAGCAGAGAGGTGGAGATGATCTGAGGGAACCTAGAGAGATGTGGCATCCAGCAGCTGCCTGCTTGCTTTCTCTGCTCAGCATTGTTTGCATGCGTAGTCTTAGACTGAGCCCTCTGTCCCAGAAGAGAAATGTCCCAGGGTCCAGATTCCATTTTTTTTTATTAGAACAGATGGCTTTAGAAACAACTTTGGAAACATTCTGGGCAGAACTTTGTCCTTGCCATGCACACAGAAGCAGATTTTTCTTTCCCATTTCTCTTTCACTTCTATATCTTCTCTTCTATATCCTCCTTCTATCCTCTGTTTTTCCTCTCTGCCTCAGACAAACAATAGGTGCTTGAAAAGCAGGGGTGTGTTTTCTATATGTACCATCTGAATGGATTTGAAATACATGGATCTGGATACACCTCTGTTCCTCAGCATATCCAGTGTCTAATCATCTTGTGCTGCCAGTTAGGAGTTAACTCTAAGTAAACAAATTTAAAATTGGAAGGTGTAAAAGGTTTCTTCCCTTCTCCCCACTGATCACAGCATCTTCAAAATGATTATTTGTTTCTCTCCTTAATAAAAGCAGTGAAACAGGGGCATCTCACAGCCATAATGAATGGGGGAAAACTGTATTTAATTGTGTGCTGCCCTGAATAACCATGGCCACAGCTCAGCAAAAGACTACCCGGTTTTTAAAATATGTTCCTTACAGTCTAGAGTGACCAAACTTCGTTTTTCTTAAAAATAAAAGATGCACAAGCATCTATGAGCATAAATTTTAGCAGGCTGGCATGAACAGGAACAGTCTTGAATAATATATATAAACAAATGTACAGAAATTTGAAGTTCAGAGCTTTATTTTAACAGATTTCAGTGGGACCACACTAGCCTTGGGGAAAAGAAATCAGAAAGACACCATCCTAAAAGCCACATGTGTGGAATTTTCACTGTAATGGGACATTTTTTTGCTCAGAACGAGGATTCTGTCCTTTGCTTGTCTGACATGTTAATGCCATGGTGGGAGACACACAGGTATAAAGGGGAAAATAAGTGCTTTTATCTCTCATCTCGGGGCTTTTGCTTTGTGGCTTAATTGCAGAAGAAAAGTCCACTAGGGAGAACTCTAAATTTAATCTACCCTTGGTGAGACAACACCATTTCAATATTTGTTGGCAATATTTCAATACTGCAACAAGTGGCAAATTCTTTGGAGTTGGTTTGGTAGCCACAGAAATCAAAGTCAAATATCCCAGCGACTTTTTGGTAGCAAAGTAAAGGTCCTTTACTTTTGCAAAGAGCCTTGTCATACTTTAGGCCCTCTAAATACTTCAGAAATCCTTTTGGCTGCTAAAATAAAAGGTGTTGTGACATTTGTTTACAAATCTGCACCCTTAAGGAAGATCTGGGTTGACTTCTTGACTCAATGGGGGCAGCAGAATTCCACCAAATGGAAATGTTTTAGTCAGACTTTTAACTTAAAATGCTAACACTTTTGTTTTACATCTTAATGCTGCACTAACACTGAATTAAAATGGAGTCCCAATGGTAATGTGCAATATCTGAATCAATACCACATGATTAGTGTCATGAAAATGAATATTAAATGATATAATAGCAGTGAGACTCACCAAACAAGAAGGGATTTTTAAGGGAATAAAGCCTTTGGTGTCCATTAACTCATGCCTGACTAATGCTAAATTATGATCAAATATCTGGAAAATACTTGTGAGAGCTTCACTAATGCCCACAAAATGTATCCTAATTAATGCTATTGTGATAAATTCTGAAAGAATTCATTATGGCTCAGTACTTTTAATAGATAGTTACCCATAAATTTCATCTCAACAAACTCTGGCCTTACCACAGCCCCAGTGAATAGTCCCACAAAGATGCTCTGGTGAACTCTGTCCAAACTCTTTATTTAAAGACTACCAATGACTGCTTTTTCTATTTGACATCTTTCTACTTTGGAGCTTTCTGCGATGACTGGGAATCAACATCCTGCCTTGTTTTGTGCCTTCATGGTCAGTGCAATGCCTCTGTCCACGTGGTCTCCACAATGGACAGGCTGATGTGGATGTGACAACAGGAGGAGCACAAGGATGGATATGATTTCAGTCTGTCCAACCTGACATTAAATTAATATTAAACTCATTTGCTGGAGAAGAAAACTGCTTGGATTCAGATTCTATTAGGCACCAGATGTATAGAATTTTTGAGGCTGTTCTCTGCTCATGTGGAGTCTCCCACATCTATCCCACTGTAGCTCATGGCAGGGCCTGGTCCCAATGCCTTCAATACATCAGGAATCTGGTTTGCATTCTCTGAATGTAAAAAAACACGTTTCCTATCAAACTGTTTCCCTGCGAAATTAACCTCCCAAATAAGCAAAGTGTTCTTTAAAATCTAGAACATGAAAGCCACTTAAAATTTATCCCAGCAAATTATTACAGACATACTCAAGCATGGGCCAATTTACAAGGCATGGGAACAATATAAATTTAAGTTAAACTCTTATAACTTCGTGAAAATTGCAGATAACTCTTTCAAGTTCTCCTCTTCCTTTTAGTTGGATGTGCTCTCTGAACTAAATTTAATGTAAATGCTGCTGATTTTACCCAAAACACATGTCCAGCCAGGACAAGGTTTTTAGAGCATATGCTTTGCTGGATTTGTGCTTGGATCAAATCCAGAGAAGCCCAGTGTGTTCTTCTAAGCAGTACTCATCCATACATGCTTATATGGTTTCCTAAATCAAGGGCCTTTTTTGCTTGCATTGCTCAAAACCTTCCTGTCCATTTAGCCTTCAAATTTATTGATTTAAAAAGGATTTGACAAAGTAACAAATATAACCCAGGAGTCAGGGCAGAGTTACACCAAGATTATTTTCCATGTAGCCAGCAGACAAATGAACAGAAGGTCTATTGCTTGTATGTCTGATAATTAACTTATTTTTAAGAGTTTATGTCCCAGTTTGTCTATACATTGCTTATATCACTTATAAATTAATTCAGCAAAATTTAAAAATACTGATTTCCTTGGTTTTCCCAGAGCTAAATAAAATTGCATGCTACATTTTGATTTTCAAGGGAAAAAAAAAATGCAATGGGTCAGAGTCATCCCTATTGTGTGCCAGAGATTAATTTGGCCTCATGTGATTGATTTGGACATAATAAAATGTGCTTCTGCTCTGAAAACATGCTACATTAAATGGCAGCTTACACCAATCAGTCCCACATTCTGAGTAATCAGAGTCAAAACTGCTGACTTCAATGACAAAGTGATGTTTTTACTGCTTTTTTCTCCGTACATGCCTGAGACTGTAACTGAAGAATGTGCTTCTGCATATGGTTGAATTCAAAATATTTAGATGGCGATGCAAGCTGGCCTTGAGTATGTGCTACAGTGCAGCCCCTGAAAAAAGAGACTTGCCTGCACAGAATAGGCTGAGGCAGCCAACTTCTGCTCCATCCAACAACGTAAGCAGGTCAGGATCTTTTTTCCTGAAGGAAAACAAAAAGAACCTTCATGCAAGGCACTACTACCACCACTGTTTGTTTGGGGGTTTTTTGTCATTATTTTATAACTGACATCCTTAATCAGCCCTTCCCTCTCCTTCTCCTCTGATCTTGTAGAACTTCTTTCTCATCATCTTAACATTGCTCTTAGAATTCTCTACACCAAAACGTTCCTCAAATCTTTCAGAGAGACTTACGTAATGAATTTGTAGTCCAAGCTAGGAATAGTGCTTTTCTTTCAGGCAGAGACATCAGAAGGCCCTGATTTCCACAAAGGAAAACCGTTTCTGTGTTTTTACTTCAATGCTTGCTTGACCTTTCACGTGCATCCACAGGTACACGTGTGTTCAAGCACTCACATAAAAATCAGGCCCCGATTTCGCTTTGTTGAAGCACCACTTTGGTTTACTCATTTTCCTGTGAGTGCTTGGACTACAAATTCCTCGTACCCCACATAATGGACCTTTAACTACAAACTCAAGGTACCTTGTCCACTCAGCTGTTTGCAGTTACTTCAGCACGTGGTCAAAGGCAGAAATTGAATTATCCTGTGTTGAAATCCACGTTGGACAAAGTACACTGGTCACAGGTGGCACGTGAGTGACATCTCGATCAGCCAAGACAGGTCTACATGAACTCCGGCCATCCCTTAGGTTCTCCCTGTCATGGAACTGGAGGTGCAGGCTGCAAGGAATGCTGTATTCCTGCCAGAATTTATTTTCACAGGATCAAAACCATTTAGGCAGTCAAAACATGAACAACTCCAAGGTATAACCTTTATCTCGGGTAATCCCCAAGCTGGTTATTAGAGACTGGAAGAGTATATTTGGGAAGTGTCACTTGATATTTACTTGATTCTCACCTGTTTTCCATGGAATGTGATATTTACGCTTCCATGGGCCAGGACGCTGAGCTTGGTGGACTTCCATCCTGGACTTCTGCTGTTCTTGCATCCAAGCTGAATTTACAACCAACCCATCCTAATTCAAGACATGGAGTTATGAATAAACAGCACAATAATTCATGTAAACTGGTATTTATTTCTTTGCTATCATTAAACAAGCAAATCATTCACAATCTGGCTGGGCTGTGAACTGAAGCTCCATGGGGCTGACGGTCCTTCGGAGCTGTCAATTCCAGCTGGAAGAGGAGAGGCAGGAAGTGGGGCAGGATAAGTCCTACTGAGTATCAGCTCTCTGAAAATTGGATGTCTGGCTCAAGCTGCTCACGTGGGGCTCTCTCTCAAGCACCTCGAGGGAGTGATTCATCTCTATCATCTGAGAGATTAAACTAAGTGAGGACAGCTAAATGTGGGGGAAATCAATCTTGTTCTCAGTTTCACCCTCTCTTGTCTTCCCTTCCGCTTAAGTTTTTTCACCCCACTGATTATATTCTAAACAACTGGATAATGATGTATAACAAGCTTAATAAGGCTTATCAAATTTTTAAAAAAAATGGATTTTTGAAACCATCTGAGGCTGCCAAGGAATAACAAAAAGATGTTTCACATATTTTCTTCCCAGAGTCTGAAGGACACAGAGAGAGAAATTTGGAGACAAAATCTTTTGGAGCCAATGGAGACATTTTTGTTCCCATAAGAAAAGAAAAAAAAACAACCAATAATATTAATTTGAAGGGGTTTACTTTGCTTTATTTTGTCCGGGTTAAGCCCAATCTTTTTCACTTCCTGGAAAGAAAAGTTTCATTTTCTGTTGCAAACTTATTTCTATAATTACAAGACAAAAACAAGGGTTAAGAATATGAAGCACCAAGAGTTTTCAGAAGGAAAATGATCTGAAATTCAATTTTCTTCTCAAATTCAGAATTTTCTGTGTGCTTTCATTTCAGTCTAGAAGGAAAAACATTTTGAATATTCCAAAGAACAATGTTTTTTCACAACTGTTCTTGCTTTCAGTTTCTTCCAGAGGACTCTGCCTGCTTGTGAGTGAGGAAGAACAGTTTCCAGAGCTGTCCATGAGTAATGTCTACTCATTTCCTCAAGCCAAAAATGGGCTTTTGTGTCTGGGCAATGACTTCCGGATCGGATTTCATTATTTAAGAAAAAAAAAGTCCCCTGATGCTGCCAGCAGCACCTGTAGGAAAGGATGCATGTCTGTATAGGATGCTTCCTGAATCTAGGCCTTTGTCTTTGTCTGGGCTATAATTTCATTTGCCTGTCAATGGGGATGATATTTACATCGACCTCACAGAGGTGTTGCAAGGTTCACTTCATTAAAATCTGCCAAAAGTCGGGTCCTTGGAAGGAAGATGGGATGGAATTATAAAGAACTTATTTTTAGTATTCAGAAATTAATCTTTTAACCTGCCACAACAGATGCTCTGTGCCCTCCAGGCTGCTGAACTCTGGTGAATCATGAGTAGAAATTAGGTGCAGACTTTGCCTGCAGACAGGCTAAGCATTGCGTCAGACCCTGTGGAAATAAAAATATATTCTCAAAGACCTGTTAGAGTCCTTTTGAATGTAGAGATTGTGTTGGACAACTTCATAGATGATTCTGCTGCTCCCAAATCCAAAATTGTTCTGTTTGAAAGGCCTTCTCTAGGAAGTGACAGCTGTTTAGGCCACTGAAATTTAGATTTGTTTTCTGAAATCTGCTGATTTTCCATTATTTCCCCCATGTTTGGAATTAGAAATTCTCAAAATTGCAATTGTGCAGTTCTCAAATGAAAGAAGTGAAACTATAGGAATACCATAAAAAAGGAGTAAGAACCAACAATGAAAAAATATTTAAGGGACCTAAAGAAATAAAAAGCAGCCATGCCCTGAAAACTAAAAACTAAAGTCAAAAGGAGAGAGTGCTTAGGCGTATAGTATCTGGAATGGAAAAATGCATAAAGAGTAAATAGGGGAAGATGATTTATTTAGGCTTCAGGCTTTTTTTCTTAATTATGTTTTAAGAATGCCTCATTTTAATTATCAACCTGAACAGTTCAGTGATTCAGTTCTACAGACCTCAACAATTACAGCTCAACAACGTGCAAAAGCTGTTCCTCCCACTACCTTTCCCTCTGATATTTGACCACTGCTGCTGCTATGTTCCAGTTTGGGGCTGTGTGACCAAAAATAGGAATATTAGGGAGAAAAATGCCTGTTAACACTCACATTCCCTTTGCTGCACCATGCAGGTCTGCTGTGAAAAATGCCACACCACCCATCCCTGACTGCACTGGCCTCCCTGCAGAGAACAGCTCCACAGGGAATCCTGTGGGCCTCACTGCTTCCAGCTGTCCGTGCTTCCAGCTTTGGGAGAACCTGTGCCAGAGCTTGCCAGGATGATGGGATCTGAGGGAAGAACATCATGGCCTTGTCCCTTTTTCACACTCTTTGCCTGAGCATGCACTGGCCTCCGGACTGACAGAAAGTAGGTTTAGATTGGATATTAGAAAATAATTCTCCCCTGTGAGGGTGGTGAGGCACTTGCACAGGTTTCTGGGAGAGACTGGAATGTTAACAGGTAATGACTCAAAACAATCTGCCACTTGTAGAGTGTTATTTTTTTGCTTTTATATTGCTGTATTATTATAGATAATCATAACCAAAATGGCTACAAACCTGCTCCCCATTGCAAATAAACGTTCTAAAATAAAGCTTGAATATATATATTTATAAACACCAGTCATTCAGTGTTGTTTCACTTTGACCCGTTCCATGGGATCTATTTACAAGAACCTGGGATACCCTTGCTTTCAGGGGCAGCTCGTAACACTTGCCCAGAGAAGCTGTGGCTGCCTCATCCCTGGAAGGATGATTCAAGGCCAGGTTGGATGGGGCTCTGAGCCAGCTGGGATAGTGGAAGGTGTTGGGAATGAGATGGACTTTAAGGTCCCTTGCAATGCAAACCATTCCATAATTCCATGATCTAGACATGGGGTGACCTCATCCAGCCCATGCGCAGCTGCACGGCCCCAGAAGTGGGAGCTCTGTGGAAGGAGTGAGTGAAGCCCAAAGCTGGGACGTGGCTGTCACACTGCCAGGGTCACTTCATCCCTCAAGGTGAGTCAGTGCCGCTGTGTGGTGTCTCTGCAGCAGACAGACCCAGCAGCCTGCTCAGAGCTGACTTCACAGAATCACAGAATCATTTAGGCTGGAAAAGACCTCCCAGATTATCGAGTCCATTCTTTGACTGAGCACCACTGTCGCTATAGGACACGGGAAAGGACCACACATACTCTCAGATGCCTGAGGGGGAATGACCCCCGAGTTTACTTTCACCTGGTATGTATAGATTTCTCAAGTATTACAGTTGATTGGAAGGTGAGGTTACCACCTCTCAATCCACACTGGTCAAACAGACAGTTCATCAGTTCTTAGCTCAGGAATGATAACAAGAAAACAGATAGATAAACGTTGGCTATTATTTACATGAAAGCTGTGAGAATTCTGACTCAGAGAATGTAAATATCAGAAGGCTGAAAAAGCAGGGCAACACACCACCTTATCAACCAGACCAGAGCACAGAGTGCCATGTCCAGTCCTTTCCATCACCTCCCTGGGAAGCCCCTTCCAGTGCTTCACCACCCTTTCAATGAAGAAGTTCCTCCTGATGTCCAACCTGAACCTCTCCTGGTGCAGCTTGAGGCCGTTTCCTCTTCTCCTGTCCTTTGTTCCCTGGGAGAAGACCCTGACCCCACCTGGCTGCCCCCTCCTGCCAGGGAGTTGTAGAGAGTGAAAAAGTTCCCTCTGAGTCTCCTTTTCTCCAGGCTGAGCCCCACCAGCTCCCTCAGCCGCTCCTTAAAGGACTGACTGCTCCGGTGTATTCAGAGTACAGAGCTTGAAGATGCACAGGGGTCCATGCAAACACCAACAGCTGCAGAGTTACCATGGAACAGAACCAGCCAGGCATTTCAGGTACAAAGAGATAATGGAGACACGGTTCAGAAGAGTGAATCATCTCATTTGTGCTGCTAAAATGCTGCTAATAAAATGTGATGACAGCCCCGGCGTTAATAACATGTGCACTATCTCTGTGATCAGCACAATGTTTATTTTAAAGAACGGTGTTTATTCCTTCCATTGCCTGTCCTCGTCATTCAAGGCTGAACAAAAAGTCTTTTGTGTAGCACAGAGCTGGGCTTAACCCTACAAAGGGCTAAGCATTCTTGCAGCAGTGGACTTAGTCACATGCTTAACTTTAAGCATGTCAACAGCCCCACTGAAATTGGCAAGACTAATTATGTCCTCAGAGTTAAGCACGAGCTTAAGTGCACTTTTGGACCACAGCCAGAGTACTCAGCACCTTTGCAAGGCTGATCTGCCAGTGACCAAATTTTGTTTTGGAAGAATTTATATCCAAAGAAAGCAAAAT
>WEIT01007280.1:288898-315527 GCA_013389985.1 Dryoscopus gambensis | reverse complement strand
AGAGAGAGAGAGAAAGAAAGAAAGAAAAGGAAAACCCCTTGCATCTTTCTGTAAGTATTATCAAATTGGATCCAGGCCAAAACCTTACCATTCCCACCAGCACATGCAGCTGTTCTCTGAGAACAGGGTGTAATTCCAACCCCTGGATAAAAGTGTACATTTCAGTGCATTTGCCATGAGGAGAAATTTGCCGTTTTTCACAGTTAAAGCAACTTTTCCTGGTTGGTGGTAGTTTCCTTGTCTCCAGTGAAAAGTGCCTCAATTTCCTATGGAATGTTTACAGGAAACAGTTTCATTTTATTGCGACCCCAGAGAGTATTTCCCATTTCATCAAGCCCATGAAGCATGTCTTCCAACCCTGCAGGCTGAGCTGTGGCTCGGACAACGCCGGGGGAGAGTTTTCAGGTATTCCAGGACCTTCAGCAAAGACCTTAACCAGCTGAAAAGAGCAACTTGTGTCTACAGGGAAGGGTGAGGTGAGATGAAGTGCCACTGCTGCACCTTCATCTCATTCCAGGCCATTGCTGCCATCGACACGAGCCCCAGTAGAAGTCACTCTCTTCCCAGTAATCCACACAGTGAAACACACCCCTGTGAAACTTTGATTCCTCACTGCACACCTTGCCATCTCCTCCAGGATGAATCCAAACTGCCATTACTACTCAGCTGTATTTATTTTTTTTCACTTGCATACTTGTTTTCCCCATTGGACAGCCCAATTTTTCACCAGATTACTTAAATTCTCAGCTTCTCTCCTGCTACTTAATGCTGCCTGATCCCATTCCCTTCCACTGGTGGAGGTGAATGCATCCCAGCAAACAGTTTCTCAAGGATGAAATAAAAGAACTGCTCCTGAGGAGAGGAAATGGAAGCAGGGAGGGAAGCAGGAAAGAGGTAAGTCCCTGAGCTTTGAGCTTTGTAGGCGCCCATGCTTTTCTAGGAGTACCCTCCCAACTTGCCAGAACTTGTCAATCTAGCCTTCCTATTATCACTTCCACTTTGAATTTCTGCTGGAATCTACTCATTTGTTGATTTCCCATTTGCTATTTGGTGAGGCTTCATAAGGAGCAGCTGCAATATCTGTCCTAACTCTTTCATTTCTCCTCCTCCTCTCCTCGTTTCAAACCAGTCCCCAAAGTACAGCTGCTCTGGCTTGGAGACCCTACACAGAGCTTGCAAGCAATGTTTGTTAAACAGATCTTCATTTAGGTCTAAGCTCCCCAGGTTTAGCTCTGGAAACACTGAGCAGCTGACCTTTCAGTTCAGTCACCTATCAACTGGACTAATTTTTAAACCCCAATCTTTACCTAACTCTTGGCACTGAAGGAGGGTTTTGCTTTCTTCATCCACCTTTGCTAAATCACACAAGTGCATGAGGTGACATCTTCTGCTTTCTAAGAGGCCAAAAGATGATTCTATTATAATATGTTCAGTTCTGCTTTTAATCCATGCCATCTCCAGGTTCAAGTGACTTCAGAATTCGCCCCTATCCATCATCTATCCAAATAATTCCATTAGGCCCATCATGGTGGTACAGGAGAAATGCGGTCACCTTCCTGGAAGGGTAGTAACTGGGGACTTATTTTATAAAAAAAGAATCATCCGTAAGCACAGCAAGCTGCAGGATGGGGTGATGGGGTGGGATACTGTGAGTGCCTCCTTCTGCTTGTTTGATATTCTCAGAATCCCAGTATGGGTCAGGTTGGAAGGGACCACAGTGGGTCACTGGTCCCACCTCCCTGCTCCAGCAGGGCCAGCCCAGAGCACACGGCACAGGATTGTGTCCAGATGGGTCTGGAATATCCCCAGTGAGGAGACTCCACACCCTCTCTGGTCTCTGTTCAGAGCTCGGTCATGGCACGGGGAAGAAGTTCTGCCTCCTGTGCAGGGGGAACTTCCTGGGCATCAGTTCCTGCCTGTTCCTCTTGTTCTATTGCTCAGCATCACCAGCCTGGCTCCATCGTCTCGACAGCCTGCGTTTTTCATTTAAAATGTCAGTGATTACTGGGTGTTTTCCCTCAGAAAGTCTCTTTTGCTCATTCACTGCTCGTATGCAATGAGACTAAAAGGAAAACCTGAGGTTTGTGCTTGTATGACTGTATTCAAGATTTCACTGTGTTTTACTCTGTTGCTGTGTCCGAGCATAGGTCCTCTCCAGTCCCACGGAATCATTTAAACATGGAGCACAAATTCAAGCAGTCTGGAAAAAGCAAGACTTTGGCAGTGTAAAATGTTACAGAAAGTTGAGAGTAGAAGGCAAACAAGTCAGGTAGCAAAGGAAAACTTGCTGAAAGACAGCAATTTTGAGATATTTACTATCACAACTGCTGGCTGGCAAACATTTTGTTTTGTTGTTAGAAAATAAACACTGAAAGTACTCCTAGAGGCTACAAACTATTTGAGTTGCACAGACTTTCTAGTCATTCTAACACTGCTAATGCTGTTTCCTGCAAACTCTAAGGCACTAAGGGTTCTTCTATCCTATTCAGCAGTAGAAGTAATAATAACACCGTCAATTTTTAGTAATCTGCAAGAGCAGCAGTAGCAATCTGCAAGTTTTTAAAGGAACGGGAATCTGAAATCATGCTTTGTTGCAATGGATATTTTCTTCTAGGATTCTCCATGCTTCCTTACTCTGGGTCCTCACAGTAAGCTGGGTGAAACCCTTGTAGTTCCTGAGGAGCAGATCCACATGGCATGTGAATGTCGTGAGATATCTGAGACATTCAAAGCTTATTAAAAAAAAAAAAAATGGGAATCATCATGAGAAATGTCTATTTACTTCTCTCTGGAGGAATTTGAGACAGTTCTGAGGAAATAGCACTTAATAACAGTGCAACATTTTTGCAGTCACTGTGACATGAACTCGCTTTTTGCTGAGAAATTGCACAGTTTGGAAAACTATCAATGCAGTGACAGACAATATATCTTTTCCTGCTCAGAAAATAGCACTTTTTGGTATGATCAAACTGCTGTATCACAGGTGTCTTCTTAGAGCAGAGGGGATCTTTTAACAGTTATAGTGAGGAAAGTCAATCTAATTCATTACGAAAAGGCAACAGTAAAGGAGTCAAACGTTTTAGGACTGTAAACCATATTCCGTCAGTTCCTGCCTGCTCCTCTTGTGCCAAGGAGCAGAGCCTGGGCCCTGCTCGGAGCCCTCCCTGCAGACAGGGACACCCAGGGCTGAGGGCCCCTCTCAGCTGGGGCTCCTCTCAAGGCTGCACAGCCCCAGCTCCCTCAGCCTTTCCCTGTCAGAGATGTTCCAGGCCCTAAATCATCTCCACAGCCTCCGCTGGCCCCGCTCCAGGGGCTCCCTGTCCCTCCTGTCCTGAGGAGCCCAGGACTGGACACAGCACTGCAGATGTGCCTCGCAGGGCTGGGCAGAGGGGCAGGATCGCTCCCTGAGCTGCTGGCACTGCTCTTCTCAGTACACCCCAGGATTCTTGATGATTCCAGGAGCTACTCACCCCTGTGAAAGGATCGTTGGAGGCTGAAAATGCAGCCACAGGGGTGCCTGGTGCCTCTGGGCACACAGCAACCTTTGCCTGAGGGGTTTCATACTCCCTGTGAGAGTGCCTTCACCAGCATCTCTAAACTAACTGATAAGTGAAAGGGCATCCCAGGCTCTGCTGCAGGATCTGGGTTAAATGCTGTAGGGCAAACGAAATTCCACTTCAGCTTTCCACATCTGGGGGGAAGATCTGAAGCACAAAGTACTGAACTGAAACAATAAGCAACAGAACTGGCAAAAAATGTTTTGTTGTATAATGCTACAGCTGCACCTCACCACTACAGGGGCTTCAACTCTTACCACTCTCTGTTCTGGCACCTTTCAGAACTTTCTTTGGTATACATGCAAATGACCCCAGGTACTTTGAGACAGGAACTGGAAAAATGTTAGTGGGGTAAATGGATCAGGACTATCCAAATCAGATCCAAGTGCTGTTTCTTTTTCTGATTTAGAACATGAGTCCTCTTTCTCATTGGATGTCTGAGCTGAGTTGTAAAACCCTGGCTCATGTTAGAGAAATCTGACTTGAGGCCAGCCTTTCTTCTCATCAAAACGAGGGCTCAGATAACACACAGGAAGGTACCTCTCGAAAGTATTTAGCAGTTGGTGAGTAAATAAATCATAATGATCAGTTCTAGGGATATAATACATTAGAAAGCTTGGTAAAGATAACCTCTTCCTAAAGAGAGGCTGTGAAACATCACCACTTGGTGGTTGTAAATAGGTGTGAAGACTGACCGTGAGTCTGAAGTAATATGACATCTGCAGAAAGCACGTTAGGTGTCTATTTCTCCTATTTATTTTTCTTCACTTTTGCTATGAGTAGTAAATCAGATCTGGTTTATCCTTGTCCTTGACTCTTGTTTTTTCCCAAGTCTTCACTGTGTCTGTGAGCCTCTACAAAATTCCTCGAGACAATTAGGAGTGACTTGCAATAAACATATAACCTTAGAATTCATACAAATGTGTATATACACATAATTATAATTATTTATAATTATGACTCTTACTTTCCTATATCCTGAGGAAGACCAGGCCCTTTGTAGGCACTGCAGTCAGGAAGGAGTGAGAATTGTGTAAGCCAAGGGAAACTCAGGTTCTGTAATTTATTAATGCAGCAAGGCTGTCATTAGCCACTGTCAAAATATTTCATTTCAAGAGTTTTTATTATTGTGTGTCAGGAAAGCTTTGGGATGGGGAAACCATGATGGTTTTGTATTCAGTTGCTGGAAGGAATTCAGTCTGCCATTGGCCAAGGAACTAAAAATTAGTATCTGGGGAGATGAATTGGATAAGATTATTAATCTGTCAGGCAGCAGAAGAAATCCATCTCCCATTGATTTTGGGACATCTATAAATGGAGTTTTGCTGTTCTAAGTAGTGCTGGACAATAACCATTTGAATTTCTCACTGTGTTGATTCCCAGACTGATGCTGCCAGGCTGGTGAACTGGCAGGATCTCACTCCACATCGCTACAATTCAACAAAAATATTCCAGAAAGTGGAGGAAGAGTCAAGATGAAGCCAGAATCCCAGATGTATAAAACAAGAAAAAAATGGTACAACATGTGAGCATCAAAGAGATTTTCTGGAACTCAAGGAAAGCAATTCAAAGAAAAATGAATTGTTTTGGGATTTTTTAAGAAAAAAACAAAACAAAACCAAAGCAGAACAAACCAAAGCAACCTTTACATTCTAATTAAAACCTGGGCAGTTTGGTTTTGCAGAGAGAGCAATCAAGAACACAGGCACAAATCTTCATTCTAGAAAGAGATGACTGAAGACTTAAAGATGAAGTCGTAGGAGTGGGAAGAGACGTGGAAGCTAGGGAAGGACCAGAAGGAAGGACTACATGCCTTCCAAGGCATTTTCAACATGGATAAAATGCCTGGCACTATTTTCGAAACCTCATTAAGTGGGGGAATTTCCCAGTGCACTGACAGAGAGCAGATCTTTCAGCAGGCAGGGCCTTATCTTATCGATTTAAGCTACATTGCTGTATATTGATTTGCTGACTCTAATCAGGATGTTCTTCTAAGCAATTAGATCTTGTCTGAAAATGTAGGAGTTGCTGCTTGCCTCTACTAATCCTGAGATTTCAATCAATACTCACAAGATTCAACCAGTTCCAGCCAGAATGTGGCGTGACTGTCCGCTTTAATGGCATCTCCATCCAGGGTAAGGCATCCCCACTCCCACACAAACTCATGTCCTCCACCAGAGCCTCCTGCCTTAAATCGTGCTCTGGAGGAACCTGGCCTCCTCCCCTGGCTCCAAAGGCAATCTGCACTGAGTAGCCTCTGATTCCAGAGCTCACTTAGCTGTTAGTCAGGCCACCTCTTTCTTGCCCCTGATCAGACTGCCCAGACAAAGTCCACGCGGACAGGGAGGAGGAGGAAACTTTTATTCCTTTGGCTTCTGCAGCATGATGGGACTATTATAATTTACATCTCCAAGGCACCAGCAGAACATCAGTACCTTCCCTGGCCAGAGGAAGGGGAGGGAGACACTGTGACTCAGTCACGCCGCTGAGTCACCGTGCTGGCGGTAACACTTTGGGTGGTGCCACTGCCACCACCCTCCTCCCTCAGAGCTGCACTTGCACTCACTCCCTGTCTGCATGAGACTCTTCTCGTCAGGGACTGAGGTACCTGCCCCGGTGCACCTCATTTTAAAATTTGGATGACGTTCTCCAAGCCATGGAATAAATGTGAAAGCATTCCTTTGAAAGAAAAAAGAAACTACCCACCAAGACCTTCTAAAATACCCAAGTCAGCCCTTAAGCTGAGTCTGGCAAGATTTTAGGCACTAAAGTAAACATTTCTGCCTGCCAAATGATCCCCTTTCAAATTAGAAAGAGGAATTTAATTGAAATTGTTAGAAAGTCCAAGAACAATACAGAACTGGAGTTTTCCCAAACTGTCCTTCCCCCTTCTCACAGCAGAAGCAGAGAGTGACAGTGACATTTTTAAGACACCAAAATAAAGACCAAGAAGGTGGTCTTGTCCTACAGCATTCAACCCTTATCTCAAACCTCCCAGGAGAGCATCTTAATCACCCTCACACCTCCTGTAGTGGCGTGTGCCACAGATTTCACAGCAGTTACAGGCAAGAGTTCTTACAATCACCCATAGGACATTATTTTATTTTCAGACTGAGTAAAGTTAAAAGCCATTGAAAAGCTATAAGGCATGAAGGACACTTAAACTGCCTTAGAAACAGCATTGGTTTTACAGTATTTATGAACAAATTTGCAGAGGACTTGGACTTGGATCAGACCCATTAAAGTGTGAATTATATGTAATGCAAGATACTCCCATCTCCCACTGCTCTCAAGGCACTCATGCCCCTACACAGAGTTCTTTACTTACTGCTTCTCTAGAGCCAAAGCAGTCCTAAGGCCCAGGAGTGAATCTGGGCTTTGTATCAAGATCAGAAGAATGGCAGAAATAAAAATTATTTTAAGTGTCAGCTGCAATTCAAAAGAATGTGTGTGGTTCTGGTGGAGTTTGAGGTGCTCCTGTAGGACGTGGATTTATTTCTGCCCTAGAAGAGCCCTGTGTGCTTTCTGAGAGCTGAACAGAAAAGGGAAAACACTTTCATAAGCACTTCTTGGTCAGTAATTTTCTCTGTTTTCATGGAAAACTTCCTTTAGGAATTTACATGTATTATTTTAGTTAGTCAGGCATTACCATATTAAGGCTTTACTATGGTAAAGTTTTTATTCTCTCACAATTTGAAATAGTCCTGAACAAAGATAATCAAGAGGAAGTAAATTCAAAATAGAAATTCTCCTAAGATAACAAAGGTCATGTGTAATGTGTGAAAAAATGCTGCATTGAACTGAAATATTTTGCTTCATCAAATTACTTTTTTTCATTCCCTATGTTGCTGCTGGCACTGGATGGGAGAGAAAGTGGAAAATAAGTTCAGGTTTCTTGCTGCATCACCATCTTCAGAGTCTTTATGCTTGGCTTTTCTATACATTAGAACCACAGTTAGAGCTAGGCCATCCCTGAAACGTGTATTAATGTAAGTTCCCACACTGAGAATGTGTATTCTGAAAAAGAAGCAGAATGGATCCATGTTTGTGCCATTTGGACCCAGTGACCTGAAGATGATTTTTAAGCACCTGAGGGATGACCTGAAATGTTCATCCTGCTGAAGGCAACAGCCCGTGAGCCACTTAGGAAGCCTTGCTGGGGCATGGGAGACGCTCAGGGGTGCCAGAGCTGGCTCCAGGCACCCTGCCTGGCGTCCCTGTCACCACTGGTGCTGGGAGGGGAGGTTCACTCCATCCTGAGAGCCGTGTCCCCTGGCAGGGTCAAACTGGGCTGTACCCATGGCACTTGTCGTGCCAGGGGGGTTTTGCAGCACAGCCAACTCATTCCAGCTCTGGATTCCCACCAGTCCCAGGGGGGTTAGGGATTTCTGCAGGGCACTCAGCAGGAGGGGGAGATGAACGCTTGTTGACTGTCACCAGGAACATCAATTTAGGCTGGATAAGGATCAGGCTTGGGACAACCACTTGGAAAGCAGGAACCTTGTCAAGCAACCGGTGAGCGAAAATTCCAGTCCAACCATATGAGGGGGATCTGGGATCTGGGCCTAGGAAGTCTGTATCAGATCATATTTGTATGCCTCCCAGTTCAATGTTCTATTTCTGACTGCAGGCAGTGCCAGTTATTTCAAAAGAAATTCAGCTGCAGACTATTGCAGTTTATCCCCAGGGAAAGCCTGGTTTTATATTTATGGCCTGTGTCTTGAACAGAAGATTTATATCAATTTGAAAAAAAAGGTTGATAAACATTTAGTCTTTTGGACAAGACACTCTCCAGCCCCTGGGGAGAAGCATTTTGAAAAACCCTGGAAGGGGTGATGGGGGCCTCAGACACATTTTTAAGACTCAAGCCTCAGCGGTGGGGAGGAGCTCATGCAAGAGCTAAGTCACTTTCGGCTTTGCAGGCTTAGGCTACAAGTTTCCAGGGAGATCCAAAATTCATGTCCATGCCACGTGAAAGGAAAGTGCCTTTTTCAGATGGCATTTACCCCACCTGAATCTCAGGACTGAATACCCACCTCAGTCCCCACTGAGGTGCTCTGCACTTCCAAGGGAATACCCAGCAGCTTTCATGAAGTTTGGGTCACCATTCCTCTCTGCCCTGCCAAACCCCGGGTGTCCCTGTAAAGCAGCAAACCTGTCTAATCCACAGCTGGATGAACAGGGATACAACTGAGATGAATCTCCAAAGCTGTTTCTTCCTTCAGAAGCGCTCGGCTGACTCAAGATTTACTGGGCTGTCAGGGCAAAACAAGGCATTCAGGAGACCCCGCTGATCCCATCCTCAATCTCATTAACTTCCTGCTTCCCCCAGTGCCCCGGTGGCCACGTGTTAACGAAGGGCTGTAATTGGTAAATGAAATTGATTACACAACTCTTTGAATGAGGCAAATTGTCCGTCTCTGGAGAAAAGGTATCATTTTCTCCTGTGCATAAATCAAACGAGGGTCTCTTAAAAGCCCAGGGGAAGTAGAGAGCATTTCAAATTGGCTACAAAGTGCTGGACAAAGCATTGGCAGAAGGAAGGGCAGGGACAAAAATGACCTTAGTGGCTCTCTCCTATTGCCAGTTTCTGTGATTCTATGAATTTTAATCCTGTGCTGCACAACTTAATTACCACTTGCAAAGAGCTGCAGAAAATGGAGAGCCATTTTCTACCATGGGCAGATCTTTCCTGTCATCTGTCAGCTGTGAGGGTGCTGAATTGTTCCTACAGAAATGTGGACATAAAATTGATCCGTGTCTGTCTGAAGGACTGGACATTGGGGCGTCACAGCTGGAAAAAGCTGCCAGAGCTTGTCCTAAAAGCCTCAAACCCCTCTCCAATAAAACATTCTGAACTCTGCCATGTTGCAGGAGTACTCAATATCTTGTCATTTAATCCTGTTAATATTTTCATATATCTGGTTTTGAATTGCTGCAGAGTAAAGGAATCAATTCCTTTACTCCCTTGCTCCTTTTATAGTAGTCATTTTACTAATGCAGAGCTTTGCCTTTTCCATCTTAGATGGAGATACGTGTTTCTAGGCTATTCTGGGAAACAAGGAATAATTCCCTTTCTTTGTGAGCTGCCCTTGTCACATTAATATCACACTTTCAACTCTCTGTAATCCTTAAAGGAGTCCTCCAAGCCTGGTGTCAGTTTTGTTCTGAATATTCTTCATACTATGCAGTTGCTCCTGAAGCTGTAATGACAGCACGGAGACAAAAACATCACAGTGTCTGGCCATATAAATATAAATTATAAGCCTGTGTATTCATAGTATCATAGAATCATAGAATGGACTGAGTTGGAAGGGACCACAGGGATCATCTCTTTCCAGCCTCTCTGCAGGGACACCTTCCACCACACCAGGGTGCTCATTCCTAGGCCAGACAACCTGTGGGACAGGTGTCACAATTTAACATTTCTTGTGCATAAATGTGCACCCTATTCTCATGCTAAGCCTGGCCAGTTTCAGCTCCCAAATTCTGTTATTGCAGGAATTAAGGAACAGGTGGCACGTTTTGGGGGTTGTGCTGGTTTTAAGGGAGCAGGGTGCTCTGGGAGGAATTGTGATGGTTGTTCTTTCATTCACTTATCTGAAAGCCTCTCACTTGTGACAGCTGAGAGCTAGGTTTTACAGACCAGATGATACCCCCAATTATTACCTTGCTTTTTCCAAGTGGAGCTGTTAAGTGATTAACCTGTGCTCAGCAACAGCTTCTTGAACTGTGCTTTTTTGGACCATTTTTCCTCTTGTCTGCATTGAACTGATTTATTTATGTAGACTTTGACGCGTTACAAACCCTAAAATGATCCTAAACATCAAGTCCATTCTCAGGGCAGACCTTATCTCACTGTTGATGGCCTGATTTATTTAACTCACTGCAGGAAAAGCACTATTTTCTGTGATGTGCTGAACTATGAATTCTCCCTAAAAACCTGGTGTGACAGACAAATAAACATTTTAGCCATGGGAAGGCAGAAGCAGAAAGATGTTGAGACTTGCTGAAAGCCACACAGGATGTTACTGTCAGAGGCCAGATTAGGATTTTGCAAGTCACTCATCAGCAACCTCACTTGATTTAGTACCTGGCAGTTACAAAGAAACTTGGCAAACTTTACCACATCTCCTACCACTGGCACTGAGGTAGGATCTGAGGAAAAGCATAAAGCATATCTGAGTAGGATAAAGATCCTAACACAGCCTCCCTCCCCTGTTGTGTGCGTGTGTGTGAAGACGAAAAGGATCTGGCAGGAAGGTGCAAAAGCTGTGGGTAGAAGCTGTAGCACCCATTTGGTGAGACTGTGAAGCTGTGATGGGTGGTTTACTGACAAATCCCTAAATCCCTGCGAGCAGGGAGGTGGCCCTGCAATATGGGACTGCCACCACCCAGTTGTTTTGTTCCCTTCTTTTTGGCGGGGGCCAGAAAATGGATCTCCAGGATCTATCTGAAAAAGGCAAAGCTTGCCAAGTGCCAGTCACTCTTAATCTCTTCCTATCCAACTTAGCAATGCAGTTCCTGTCTCTGATATCACTTCTGTGGTTGGGCCATCCATGCCTTATTTCCCTTCAGGAAGACTCACTGACCTAGGCTTGCTGGATTGGTTACTCAGATAATTCCCTGAAACAGGAGAGAACCAGACAAATGGACTGGGTTTTTCTCTAGTTAATGTGTTTAAGGTTTGTGTGCCAGATGAAATAATAAAGATTTACTGAATTATGCACAGACTCATAGAATGGCCTGAATTGGAAGGGGCCCTAAAGATTATCTGGATCCAAACCCCTGACAGGACACCTTCTACTATCCCAGGCTGCTCCAAGCCCTGTCCAACCTGGCCTGGAACACCACTCCTAGAATCCTGAAGAAGGTTAGGAATAGGATGCAGGAAAATAGAGCACAACTTCAAGAGCATTTCTGCTCTCCTTCATAATTCTAGTAACTCTATCACCTGAGGATTTCGCTCAGTATCTTCAAGAAAAAAGACAAAGTTCCTTTTTCTGTTCACTCTCCAGCATTTCCTAACAGTTCAGTACTTGCAGCTGAAGGATATATGACATTTTTAATGTCTATTGCAATGTCATTTTTCTCCACATGCTGCAATAGTTTGTATTCCTCAGTTCCTTCTGTGGAGAAGGGGGCAAGGATGGACACAAGACTTTGCGACCTGCTCAATAAATAATTTAATTCACAGTAAGAGCAACATCTAAAATGATCTTCCCTACCCCAAGTGGAAATCATAGCTGGACACAGACGTATTCCCCCAGCTGCACAGTTCCCACAAAAGTACTTTTTAAAACTAACGGTAAAAACATTCCAAGTGTAATTTTGCTGAAAGTGATACTGTGAATCAATCTGAAGTTCAGTAGGTGGTGCCTAAACCCTTTCTTGTCATGGGCAAGAAAAGCTTGGGATGTGGAACAGCAAGTGTGAAATAGAAGCAGCAATGGGAGCGTTAGAGAAGAAAGTCTAAATGATGAAAATCCTGAGCAGAATTTTTCTTTGCGGTCCAGGAGGTCCTGTCACACATACATTGCATATTTATATTTTAAATGCTTATATAAATGCAATTGTGTTCTTGCACATAAACATTTGGAGGAACTTTTGCTTCATTTCAAAGGTTTCCAAAGTGCAAACCTGGGAAATACTACAGATATGTCAGGCTGGTTGGGAGCTACCTCTGTGCTCCAAACCATTGCAAATGCCTCTATGAAAGAGAGACTTTTTTTAGCTAGGTTAAGTCAAGAGCCACGAGAGGGATGTAGAATGGAAGCAAAGTCTCCACATTCCAGAGTGTTGCATTTTTCAATTCCCATTATTTTTTAGCTTGGGCTTCTATCTTCAGAGCTGGTATATACACGAGTTGTTCCCTCTGGGTGTTTGAAAGTAGAATAGTTTCTGGCTGGTTGGTAGTAGAGAGGTGGATGTGTTGTCACAGAAGTCAAGACATGCATGAGAAAATAGGGAAGGAGAAGGGTAAAACCAGCCCAGGACATTTGCCTCAGAGGCATATCAGGCTGTAAAACACACGGTTTCCACTGAATTTAAACCTCTGCCAAGTGTCTGCTTAAATATTTGGTCCCATAATCTTGGCCTACCTTGGAAAGTGTTTGTTGTTAGGAAAACCTTCTATCATCCAACTACCTTGTTCCTTCTCGTCTTTTATTTTGCTGCTCCAGCCAAAGTTGGTTTTCATTTAAATGTGGTAAACATAACAAGCCCTTTCATGAAATTAGTCGTCAACTGCACCCCTCATTTTATTTAGTGTGTGTTTCTTTACTTCATTTAAAAGAACAATAGCAAAACCGCAAACTGAAACCCAATATCACCGAGCACTGAAAACAAAAGGGTGCTTACGGGATTGGAGTGCTGGGAAAAAAACCACCATTTTATTTTGCAAAGCATTTGGAAAAGTACATTTGATCTTCTTATTTCACTCTTTGGTGCCTGATATTTCAGCCATCCATCCTGGGCTTAATTCTGTGTGGTCTTACCAGCAAATGTGGGGTTTGTTCCTGGTGTTACTGCTCACCTCATATGTGATGGGCTGAAGCACATCTATATCCTTGTGGTGCCTAAAGACACCTGGATTTAAAATGGCTGAAGAGGTGCATTTAATTTATATTTGTGAGTTATATTTATGCATTATATTTATAAATTATGTTTATAAATTATATTTATAAATTGTATTTAATTTAGCTTGGTTCCAGAAGGCTCAATCATAAAATCTCCTGCTCAGAGTAGCTAAATGAGTTCTCTCTCATGTCTCTGTTCTCTCCAGTGTTTCGTCCACTCTGCCTAAATATGGTGTATTCATTTGTTTGAATTTTGTCATGTTCATATTTTTGCTAATACTTTTAAATTTAATTTCTATCCTTTTTACTGTCCCCAGTTATGGAATGTCCTTTGGCACCATTTCTGTGGGAAGGACTGTAGGACTGTGCTGTTCTCTCACATCATGAGCCTCTAGCAAAAAAAGCTACTGCATAAATCATTAAAACAAATAAACAAAAGGATAGATTTCTTGCTATCATAACTGAAAATTAACATGATTTGCCTTGTTAGATGTTCTTCATTTTGAATTTATGATTTATATGCATTTCTATACTTTATATATCCAAGATAGGGACATTGATGAGTTTCTGCTGTTTTGGACTTTTTAAAAGATGACATGCATTCATAAACTTTCATATTTCAAGTGTTAAAATACCTTCATTTAAAAAATATATTGCTTTTTACGCTTCTTACGAGAAGTATATCTTTAAAAAACAGAAACATGTTAATTACCAGTATGGTGCTCCCTAATCAGCCTTAATCAGAGGCAGTGGGACATTAAAAGGAGAACGATAAAATCTAATTTCAGTGCTTTGCTGGGCGAAAATGCATGTTATATTCACAGAACCAAGAAGCTTTTTTCCTTGCAACTAGAAATGAGAAACATGAACATAGATAACATGATAAACAGCACATTGATTGCACATTGATTAGGAACCTCATTGCTTGGGAAGCCTGTTATTATGGCAATAAAACCACAAAAGCTGCATCTGTAAATGGGATAAAAGACATTCGTGTGTGTGTGTGTGTCACAATATTAAAGTAAACCTAGACAGAGCTAATAAATATATTTAAGAGTGAAAAGAGAATTAGTAACTCACCTATAGAACATGTTGTATGTGGACTTTGATGTCATGTGTTAATAAACAAAATAGGATCTTTCTTCATTTGAATCTACATAAAGCAAATATTGCTTTAAAAACTTCTGAAAAAGCAAATACTTCAGTCTAATACTTCAATCTCCCTTTCATTTTGTGTAAAATTATGCCTGTGTGTATTTCTGCATGAATTTTTAAGTATTAAAATGCACTGTTTTGATTTATGTGCCACCTATGCATTCTCTTTTCTTGTTTTCCTATGTTTTGTTCCATTCCCACTGTTTGGAAAGGGAATAGCTCAGAATGGCAAGACACTGAGTTCTTGCCATGCTCTGTTTTTCCCTAGAGAAGCAAGATCTGCCCCATCAAGCAGGATTACAGTACCAGAGGCATTTAGAATTGACTTTAGGAAGGGCGTGTACAGGTATGCTTTTATGAACCTGATTTCAATGGGACAAGTTCATGTGCAGGATTATATTGGATTCAAAGCAGGACTTGAATATCCTCATATTTCAGTCTTTCAAAACCCCCACAGATCATTTCGTACCACACAGCCCTGATAAAAACAGCTAAATATGGCTGGAATGTAACAGATGACTTGTTTTTAAAGGTTGCTTGCTATAGGTTAAGTGGGAGAACAGCAGTTTTTCATTTATTCCTTTGGAGATCTGCAGCGAAGAATTCCAGAGAAGGATATAGATGTAGCAACAAGCAGATGACGTGGTTGGGATTTCTTGGTCTAGTGGTATTTTGCAAGAATTCTTTAAAAAATGGAGGCGTTTGTTCCAGATCCTTATCCAAACATTTATTTGTTTCAGCAGTTTCCACAGTAATTGGCCACACAGTAATTGTTGCAAAGACCCAGAATCTTTTAGGGCTGGCATAATGGGCCTGCTCTTAGTTTTTAAAAATAAATCACAACTTAGATGTCACTTTGCAGTTCCCTGTAGCAAACTGATACCCAGCTGGAGAGCAGTAACAATATGGTAGTTTATCTTCTTTTTTTTCTTTTCTTCAAGCAGTGGCAATGAAATTTCTTTTCAAAGTTGACCAAACCCCCAAGACAGCCATGACAACATCAAGACTGGCCAGCACAAGCCAATACTTTGGGTTGTCATCATTTCCAGTGTGGAAAATGGCTTTTGGTGAGCTGTACATCACAAAAGTCTTCAAATTACATCCACGCATGCACAGATGCCATACGATGAATATCTTTCCGATGTGAAGTTATTCCCTGCTGTTAATTTCCTGAAGCTGTATGAGCAGCCTCCCCAAAACTGGTAACAGGCGGCAGCTAGAGCTGACTGGAAGACAAGAATTCCCAATTTTATTAACATCTTAGGGGCTTCAATATTTGTTTTGTCCTGTTGGTTTACNAAAAAAAAAAAAAAGACACACTGGAATAAAAATTGCACTGGAACAAAATCTCTCTGTCTTTGGAGAAATGAGAAATCCCAGCCTCAAAATTGTGATACACATTTACATATTGGAGGGACAGACAGCACATCTGTGACACTGAAGGACATCAAGGTTCTGTCCCCTGCTCTGTCTCCTTTGGCCACCTGGATGATTGCTGTGGCCTCTGGGCTACAAAATGGTAGAATCATAGACTATGCTAAGTTGGAAGGGATCCACAAAGATCATTGAAATCCAGCCTCTGCACAGACACCCCAACAATCCCACCCTGTCCCTGAGAGTGTTGTCCAAACGCTCCTGGAGCTCTGGCAGCCTTGGGGATGTGCCCATTCCCTGGGGAGCCTGTTCAGTGCCCCACCACCCTCTGGGGGAAGAAAACTTCCTAAAATCCAACCTAACCCCTCCTCTGACACAGCTCCAGCTGTTCCCTGGGTCCTGTCCCTGGTCACACAGAGCAGAGATCAGAGCTGCCCCTCAGCTTCCCTCATGAGGGTGTTGAAGAGCACAGTGAGCTCTGACCTCAGTCTCGTTTTCTCCAGCTGAACAGACCAAGTGCCCTCAGCTGCTCCTCCTATGGCTTCCCCTCCAAGCTCTTCGTCATCTTCATATCCCTCCTTTGGACACTCTCTAACAGGTTTAGATCTTTCTTATATTGTGGCACCCAAAACCACACACAATGTTCAAGGTGAGGCCGGCCCAGCCCAGAGCAGAGCAGGACAATCCCTCCCTGGCCCAGCTGGGGATGCTGGGCCTGATGCCCCCAGGACAGGGATGTCCCTCCTGGCTCCAGGGCACTGCTGGCTCATGTCCAGCTGGCCACAGCCCAGAACCCCCAGGTCCCTTTCCCTGGCACTGCTCTCCAGCCTCTCATTCCCCAGTCTGTCCATACATCCAGGGCTGTCCCATCCCAGGGGCAGAATCCAGCCCTTGTCTTTGCTAAACTTCACACAGCTGGTGATTGCCCAGCCCTTTCATTTTCCAGGGCTGTCTGCAGAGCCTTTCTGCCTTCCAGGGAGTCAACAGCTCCTCCCAATTTAGGGTCCTCTACACACTAACTTCGTACCCCTTCCAGTCCTGCATCCAAGTCCTTTATGAGGTTGTTGAAGAGCACAGGGCCAAGGATGGAGCCCTGCAGAACCCCAGCAGTGACAGGTCCCCAGTCTGATGTTACCCCAGCCACTCTGTGCCCAGCCTGTGAGCCAGTTATTCACCCAGGACACGATGTTTTTATCCAGCTGTGGCCTGGACAAAATCAACCTGTAGTCCTCATTAATAGGCTCTAAATTATTTTTATACTATCAAAACCAGTGACCATCAAAACAAACACTCTTTGTTGTAGTAACACTTTCCAAACCTACTGAAAAACCTCCATGACAACAACAAGTAGCAGTTCCTCACACCAGAACCATAGAATCCATGATCCCTGTACTTCTGCATGAAAAATAAGGCAAACTTTATTCAATGCACCAAAAGCTAGACCAAAAAATTTTTAAAAGTCTTTTGCACCTGTGTGAGCAGATAAAGGATAGGAGCAACCATTCCTGGCATTTGTCACTAAATAATAATTCTGTTTCTGAGCTAACAGAGATGTTTTTGCAGGAAAGCAAACCTTTAGAATGCACGTCTGGAAAACTGCTATTTTTTTTTTCTGTTAGATACAGAAGCACGTTGACCTGATACAGGTACAGGTTTTATAGTTCATTACAATGTTTTTGCTCACAGTCTCCTCCAAAACACTGAACTACTCTTTTTCATCTCAATTCAAATGGAAAAATAGAGGACCGTTTACAACCTATATTAATTTTATGTTTTATGCTTTGGTAGACCCAGTTTTCTGAGGCTTTTCTCAGTAGCTTGTTTCTCTTTTCCAGACTAAGCTGGTATTGTATTTCCCTATATAGCATTTTCTTCTGTTTTTCCTCAGAGTTTAACTTACTCCTACTGCTAAGTTGCATTGTCCAAGTTCCATTTCAATTTCTGATTTTTAACAAGGAAGATGAAACATCATTTTTGAAGCAGATTGTTCTGTATCATCCTCCCAAGAGGATTTTGCAAAGCTTTCCCACCTCTGTTGGTGGCTGCTGTCATATTTAAGATACCAGAATATGCCATGTAACCTGTCTTCCATGTAACTCTTCTGTGCTTAGATGACTCAAATTGTCCAAAAAACTCAAGCTAAACCCACTGCCATTCTGCTGGTGCTCCAAAGGTGCTGCTTCAGCTGCGTCTCCTCCTCTCACTGTGTGGCACATGCTCTTGCTTGAAAGACACCCAGCCAACAGCCAGTTTTGACCTTCAGAGAGACAAAAGGACACCTGCAAGCCAGACTGGGAATAGCAGATCCATGGATTTCAGAGAGGTGAATGCACCAGAAAGGACTGGCATCATGCAAACTTTTGTTCATTTTGGCCTACAGTTCAGAAGCAGAGGGAAAGTAGTTGAATTCAAAGTCAGTAAATTTAAAACTAATAAAAGGGAAGGGATATTTCAGCCAAAGTCTAATTAGATATTTTTTTATCTGTATCCGTTATACACATTAAAAAAAAAAAGATTAAAAAGAGAAAAAACCATATACTGCATTATTTTCACATTAGAAAACATAACCAGATCTATACCTCAGAAGAATCTATCTTGAATAAAAATACATCAGACTTATAAAGCTACATTAAAGCTTATCAAGCCAGGTGTATATAGAATAATTCAATTTTAAAAATACTAATGAATAAGTATTTAAAACATATATTGCACATTTTATAAATGCTATGAAGGGAAAACCTTTAATCTAATATAGTCTTTATAGTCACTTGTTTCTGCCCATAAAATTCTCAGAATAGTGAACAGTCAGGATAATAATCAGTCAAGATAAGGAATGCATTGATGTGCATATAAGGAGGAAAACTGTGTGTGAGGAACAGAGGATTAGGCCCCATTGACTTCAAAATTTTTTTTAAATATTCAAAATCATCATTTTAAGCAATGGTAAAAAATCCACTGAAATGTAGGCTGGCATAGACTTTCAGAAGTCACACAGACCATTCTTCTAGCCTGGGCAGGGTTACATATAAGCAAACTTGAGTCCTATAACTCACCTGGCAAATGTTTGTCTAAATTGCTCTTTAAACCTCCAGTGAAAGCCTCCACAAATTCCCAGAGCAAGCTAATCCAGCCCTTCACTATCTTGCCATTAAAAAGCTGCTTTTTCCCCCTAATTCCCACCCTTTTTCTGCTGAGGCAATTCAAACACATCATGTCTTGTCCTGTTCCTGGTGGCTATTATCATGTCTCTGCACATTCTTCCCTTCCCTAGACTAAACAAACCCAACTCCTTCACTCTTGTCTCACAACTTGTGTTTTCTGGACCTCTAATAATTCTTGGTGTTCGCCTCTGGGTTTTTGCCATTTGGCAGGGGGCATTTCTCCAGCTGTTACCTGCACTTAGCTGGACACAGGATCCCAGATGGGGCTTTACCCATATGGGAAAGAGGTTATTACTTCCCATGCCTTCTATAGCACCCCTCATTTATACAGGATTCCTTTTTCTCATCAGGATGGATCTGCTGACCCACAAATTCCCTTTTGTAGATTTGCTGCCTGCTCAGTTGTTCCACGCCTTGTATTTGTCCCCTTGACTCTTTCAAATTTAAAAAAAAAAAAAGGCAACAACAATTTCTAGGTTCAAAACATAAAAGGCTCCCATCTAAAAGAGGAATTGTACATATGTTAACAATGATAGACAGGAAAAAAAAAATCTTTGCGTATGAAACTAAATTTGTTTTCACCACTCCACAGATACCATTTACAGTCTCTAATCTTTTGTTATAAGTGGTGACAATGAGGTGATCTCTGGTACAAATTACTTCATTCTGGCAACGTTTGTACTCTGATGTAATAAAAATATCAAGGAGTTCTTACTTATCTTTCATAAATAAAAAGAAAAAAGTATGGTATCATTAGGCAAATGAATGAATAGAAGAACTTTAGAAAAGAAAGTGAGGGGGTGTGTGGGATTTCCAGTGTTGTCTAGAAAATTCAGGAAAAGAACTGCATTTTCTTCACATTCCTTTAATTTTTTCAGACTAAAATTTGTCTTTCTGTTCAAATAAGGAAATGAGAAAAAGTCTGTATCTACAAAGAAATACTTCATTCACAAGCCTTCCCCTTCCCTAGGAATGTGAATCATTCCATGATCACCACAACACCTGAAGCCTGACACCATGGTGCTCCGGGTTTTGTGGCTGAGCCCTCCTCTGAATACAAAATTCTAGCCAAGACTTGCTTCAAGACTAGAGCACTTCCACTGCTTTGCTGCTCTGGTTTCTGATCATATATTTGAGTTCCTTCTCCAACTTTTCCCCTCAGGAAAAGCTAGTTTGGATCTTCTTCTGTCCCAGCCACCAATTTATTGAAATTTGCAGTTTAGCACCTCTGAAAACTGAAGACATCTGTCAGATGTAGCTGAAACTGGAAAAGGGTTTTGAGATTATGAAGAGAAAGGACAATAGCAGACATCAAACAGTTTCTTAACATCAATCTTATATCCACAGAAAATCAAGCCAAGGAGCCTCTGCTTTCTAAGCACTGTCACATGTCTTCCTGCAAAAAAACCCTGCCTTGTTTAGGCTTTCTAGAAATAAATGGCAACAAAAAAGAAACTATAATTCTTGCCATAAAATAAACTTTTTGAGGGTCTGGGTGTGAGACGAAGCCAAGGAAAAGTTTTCCATTGGCCAGAGAGAGTTTGGGTAAAACTTTTATGAACACTGAGAAAACGGGGTGAAAGGAAAACCAAAATTTCATGCTTAATTGCAGCTGGCATCAGTGAAATCCTCTCCTAAGTCACTCTGCAAAAACAGCAAAGACATATCATTTATTTCATCATTTATTATATCAGCAAAGATATCACTATCCTTTAGCTATCAGTGATGATACTGCAGAAGAATGGACAAGGTAGACATGAGCTGGCCAAAGATCTATTTTAGGTCTTAGACTTTAAATAACTAGAATATTTATGTCAATTTCTCCCTCTTCATTTAGAGCTACTGAGAACTCTCAGGCATCAAAAGCAAACTGTGGAAAACATTGTGAAAATTTATGAGATCTCAGCCTGGATGTTTTCCGTGATCACGCATCTCAAAAGTGAAGCAATAACTTGTTTGGCAATTTGCAGATCCAATGTATTTTATTTTTCGAAATAAACAAAACCCAGTCCTCATCTCCATCCTTCCAAACCAAGGAACTGGCAGAGTCATAATTAAATGTATTTCCACGTAAACATTTATTCCTGAGGAAAAGGATTCTTAAGAGACAGAGAAGACATAAATTAGCAGAAGCATCTCTGATCTGTTTTGAACATGATCATTAAATTGATAATTTTTCCTACCTTCTTGCTTTGCCAAGGTCCCCTCTGCCTTTCCTTCAGAAATTCCTTGCATTGTTTCAACAGCATCTCCTAGTTTATTAATTCAGGCTTAGGCATCCCGCTCTTTTAAAATGGGGTCCCTCAATCATTTTCTGGTCATGCAAGTAACCTTCTTCTCAAATAGTATTTTTTCTCCTCTCCAAAGCAAATCCACCAGTATTATATTTCCCTATCAGAGAGCAAATACATGAATTACAAATTCTTCCTCCCCCCCCCCCCCCGCCCCCAACAGCCCATTGATTTCATGCACACTTTCCCAGAAAATCCAAGCAGCTTCGCATTCTCCCTGCCCCCAAGCCCACCAAGTTTCCCATTCCCACAGTCTGCTCCAGCCCCTCTGAACGGACCAGGCTTCTGATTCCCAAGGACTCCATGAAGAGCCCAGGAGTGAGGTGTCCTCCCTGGCAGCTCTGCTGTGTCACAGCAGCAGCGTGACAGTGGCAGCAGATGGGCTGCCTTGAAGCCTCTGCTAACAGCGTGATGTCTCACCCAGCCTTCCCCTGGGGCTCCCGTTTTTGGCTGCTTGGCAGGCTGGGAAGGGGGAGAATCCGACCTCCCTCGCTCCTGTTCGTGAGACATGAAACAAAAGCCTTCCCCTGCCTCACTGATTTCAGGCTGGCTCAAGTCCTTCACATCCTGCAGGCAGCACAGGCTGCTCCATCCTCCTTTCCTGAAGGTAAATGAGTGATTTATATTCCTAATATTACTATATGGATATCAGTTCAGGCAGGTTCATGCAAGGCAAGACAATAGGTGATAGGGGATTTGACTGAAAAATCAAGGTTATTTCATTTACCCTCACGGCAGAAACAAAATAAAGATCATGATTTGCAAAGTCACTTCAGGCAACAACTCCCAGGAGCTGTCCTTTAATACCCTGTCAAAGTAATTAAATGACTTCTTATCTGATCACCCAAAGATGGCACATGAAAATTCATAATAAAACTAGGATGCTCCATTTTCTTAATAAATATAACTTAATTAGCTTTTTCATCCCAGTAACACTAAATACTTACACACAAAAAGTTATTTTGCTTGGAACTGTATCATGAAATAAAAGTAATTGATTTCTCACAACGTTGCTCCTGTAGAAATATCAATTTGCTGTCTCTCTGCTTGGGAAACACACTCCAGTCCTGATAAACTGACAGAGCATAAAATAGTTACAAGCTAATCCTTGTGGACTGAGAACTCCCAAGATTTCTTGTTCCCCTCCCCCTTGGCAAGAATTAAAGACTTCCTCTTTCACATGGCAAATCTCCCTTTTCCCACATATTTAGTGTCAGAGCTGTGTTTCGCTAGGCCTTACAAATCCAAATTCCTTCAGGTCTTTTTTTCCTTCTGTGAAATCCGTATGTACAGGCAATGGGAGCAGCAAGAATACCCATCCCCTTCCTCCTCCTGGCCTTCTCTTTCAAGCCAGTCAGTTCCTTTCCTTGCACGGACACAACTCAAGAGTTTCCTTGTAGTAGCTCCCATCCTTTTCCCTCGTGTGTCCCCACTCCCACTGCACATTCACAATTCTCCAGCTGGAGCCTTTAAGAAACAAATGCTGCACAAATCTATGCAGCTGAGCTCTATACGAATTCAAATCTCCCCTGTAAAATCAGTCATGGTGTTTTCAGCGGCTTTGCAAAAGTTGCTATCAAATTAGTCACAGCTGGATTTTTAGTATGTGAAATGCAAAATAATTATTTCTTCCATCACCCTGCTCTGCTGTCTTTGGTGAGGTGAAGCTGGACAGGAGGTGAAAGCTTGCACCTCCTGCAGCTCTCCTAAAGAGAGTGTGTGCTTCCAAGGCAGCTTCTGAATGGGAATCAGTGGGGATGTTAAAAGGAGTGTCAAAGGTGGCACCTCAGGTAGGAGATGCTGCCTCAGCTGGTTCCAAGTGGCTGTTTTCATGTGGAACCAGCCTTGCCTTGACACTCTTTTCCAGGCTGCAATTCACCTCTTCAGTAAATACTTTTGAACAGGACTGACCAGGTGTTGACACTGAACTTCTTTCCGAGTGGGTCATCCTGTCCAAGCTGGCAATGGGCTTTGCTGGGAGAAACAGCCTCATGTCCCACCTTCTGCATTAAGACCCTCAGAGCTGGTAGCTTTAGAGAATCACCAAATCACAGAATTATTATGGCTGGAAAAGACCTCCAAGATCATCAAGCCCAACCTGTGACCGACCCCCACCTTGTCAACCAGACCAGAGCAGTGATACCACGTCCAATAGTTCCTTGCGTAGCTCCAGGGATGGGGGTTCACCACCTCTCTCGGCAGCCCCTTCCAGTGCCAAACAGTGAAGAAATTCTTCCTGATGTCCAACCTGACCCTCCCCTGGCACAGCTTGAGGCCGTTTCCTCTCGTCCTGTCCCTTGTTCCCTGGGAGCAGAGCGGGACCCCCACCTGGCTGCCCCCTCCTGCCAGGGAGTTGTGGAGAGCCAGAAGGTCCCCCCTGAGCCTCCTTTTCTCCAGGCTGAGCCCCTTTCCCAGCTCCCTCAGCCCCTCCTGGTGCTCCAGCCCCTGCCCCGGCTCTGTTCCCTTCTCTGGACACGCTCCAGCCCCTCAATGTCCATCTTGCAGTGACAGGCCTAGAACTGGACACAGGATTTGCGGTGTGGCCTCACCAGAGCACCTCAAAGCTCCAGGTGGCTGCTCTGGCACTCCAGAGCAGCTCTGTGATGTGCCCTGCTATGTGCAAAACCTGCTCTACGGACTGTGAGTGACCTCACTGTGATGGAAAGGGGTTGGCAGGGAAAATCTTCAGTTGCCCTTTTTAAAGCACTCTGGCTGTGCCAGAGCAGGAGCCTTGAAATGGAGCACACAGTTTAATTTGCCTTTGACATGTTTGTTTTTAGCCCAGTTGTTTCTTATTAGAAAGCACTTTCATTTCTTCTAAGCATTCATCAGCACTTCTGTGTGAACAGTGTTTAACAGAGCACTCTGACCATCAGCTTCAGACATCAGCTGTTCTTCCATTAAGGAAAAATCCTTCTATGTTGAAATAAATGGTGAGATGTCTGAATCTGGGGGACATATTTTTAAAAGGTGCAGTTGGGGTTATGTAATTTTATGTGCCAAAATCCCATGCAGCCTGACTGACCACATTTATTACGATGTTTATACATTTGCGTAAGGAAACAGACTCAAACACTAACTTACAGACCTCTACAGTGTGTGTTTCACGCAAGTCTGCTCCCTGGCACACTTTTGGCTCAGGCCAGCTATCCTTGAGGTGGTTCAGGGAAGCTCACAGCCCAAAACCTGCCGTCAGTAGGGATGCAGCCACTCTTTTCCAGGGAGGAAGAAAGTTCAAGCCCATTGACAAAGAACCAGGTCATGGCCCATGAGCCAAGGCGGGGGCACCAGTCTGGGGCTGGGTTTTTTAGCAGTACAGGCCAAATCTGCCTCCTCTGTAATGTGGTTTTGTATTACTCCGATGAAAAATAACATATTGAGGTAGGTGACTTTGATTAAAGGACATTTAAAACACTGCACTTAGTGTTGTTCATTGGCTGCATTTTTCCTCTGATCACTTTTCAGATTTTTTGGTTTTTGTGGGGTTTTTTTGCAGGAGGATTTAGCAGTGCCAGCAATCCACTGCATTTTTTGAGAATGTGGGGCGAGTTCTGCACTGATTTACTGCACTGCAGAACATTGAATCCATTGGTATTGGCCAGGTTACACAAGATCACGTGGAGCAGAACTTAGAACCAGTGTATTCTTATTGCCTGTTATCTGTTAGTTTGCTTAATGTCCATATAAAGAGCATTTTTCATTTAAACCCCTCATGTCTAACTGGGTAAGAGTATTTTACCTTCAGATATTACATAATAACATTTTATATCCAATTTATGAATGCTAGAGAATCAATGGTAGCATTAATATTTTTCTGCAGTTTGTTTGGGTTTTTTTCTTTTCTGTTTGTTTGAGAAAGCTCATTGGACAAAATCGTTGAATACAAGGCATGATCGTATGTTTAGCCTTTCCTAAAAAAAAAAAAAAAAAGAAAAAAGAGAGAGAGAGAGAACTTTAGAGAAAGAATACTTGAGTAAAAATTGCTTTGGTAGAAGGAAAGTCCTTTGTAATGACAACTTGTGAGTTCTAAACTTTCCTTTTCCTGCAGCTTTTTCACTTGGTCTAAGAAAAACATCCTCTGTCCCTGTAACAGCACAGCTGATAGACACTGCCCATTTTAACTAAAAACTGTCATTTTCAGATCAATATGATGGCTGAGATGAGAATAACTCAGACTTAAACTATGCAGTGCCTAGGATTTAGAATGGCTAATGGCTTTGAAATAAAAGAGTCAATTAATTCTACAAACAAGTCAGGCAGTCGCCAGAACTTCAGCTTCTGGTAGGAAGCAAATCTGGCACGGTTCAGGTTGATGCAGAATCCAGTTTTATTTTCACTAATTCCAGTCTCAAAAATGAGCCAAGAACCCTACAGAAACACAGGCCTTACTCCAATTGTTGTCAGATTAGTAAGGGCTTACGCTGATGTGGATCAGGCTGCTTTTGCAGGTTGGTGCATAGATTGAGAAGATAATAATCTAGAGATATAATTCAGGCAAGATTTAAAACTCTGTTTCATTTTACATGTGTAGGCAGTCTTGAAGAGATCAATGGGATTACCCATGTACATAAAGTTAAATGCACACATAAATCTTTGTGAAGCTGTGACCCAAGGGCCTTGTATTATTCTTCAATATAGATTTTAGTTCTAGAGGCAATTTCATTGATGATTTAAATATGCTCACACAGTAGTGTCTCATATTCATGGCTGCATGTGTCTGATTGATCAGGTCCTTAAAAAATGTGAAGAGTGGCAGAAATTTTTTTTTCAGTGTGTTCACTTTCAGTATTGTAACTCCAACCAGCTTTAAATCCTTCTCTTTCCTTGCATTTTTACTCTGAAAAGGCAGAAGATGTTCATTAGTGCTAAATTAATATGATTTTTCAGTCTTCATCAGGACTTCCACCACATATGATTCTTAACTTTAGTTTATAATTGGATTACTAATGATAAATTGGTCTCCCCTTCACCCAAGTATGGATTAGAATGTATTTGATTTTTTTTTTATAATGACTTGTTTAGTGTTCCCTTTCCTGTAGGAATTTCCTTGCCCTTTCCCTTTCCCTTGGCAAATGTGATCTACCCTCATGTAACTGCTTTGGTTTTGACCCTTTGACACTGGCTGATGTATATTCAAGAATCTTCAGTTAAATGTAACTGGGCTCAACAGAGCACTGACCCCTTATTTTTACAGCTACATCACAATTTCTTCTCCACAAGAATTTCAAATTGTATTTGTTACTATCCATCACTTCTTATTACAGACATATCAGAAAAATAATTTTTATACTTATTGTAGGTCTCTGAAGTGTACACACATCTGCCTTAAAATTCTAGAATATCTTCAATGTTTATTAAATCTACCTGTCTTTGAAGAATTTAATGGATTCTGATCACTCTCCTTTGAGGGACTATTACCGGAAAATTTTCTGTCTTCAACACTGCAGTTCTGTAAACCTAAAAGATACTTTTTCCTAATGAGCTTCCTCATTAAATACTGATTTTCTATTCTG